>ML675609.1:29861995-30041291 GCA_007922155.1 Mesoclemmys tuberculata | reverse complement strand
ACACACACACACACACACACACACACACACACACACACACACACACAGATAGCATTGTTTATAGTAGGGACCAGAGTAACATACTAGTCATTCAATTGTTCTGTGTACTTAATTTCTAGAGAGCTTGATAATTGGTTTGAGAAAGAATTACTCAGGAGAAATGTGAATAATTAAGCTGCCTATGGAAAACCAATTTTTTACAAAAGGTAATTTTAATTAAAATTGGGGCAAGATATTAGGTGGGCAATGTCTTCTAGCATATATTTTTGCCATCTTTTTTTGTTCAAGTTCCCCATTTGGGGACGATGAACAAATTCAACCCATCGTTGCCAATGAAATGAGGAACGATGGACAAATAGGCAACACTACAGAATATAAGTATCTAGAACCAACAGTGCTACTTTAAAAACACAGTATATTGACTGTTTTGTCTTTCCTGATGCCCATTTTGTTCTCTGTGAACTACTATAATTTTTGTTTATTAATCAGCCAAGTTAATGGGAAAAATAAACTGCATCAAAAATTCATGCATGAGAGAAGTCAAAGCTTCTCTTTTAAGAGAAAAAAAATTTGTTTATATACACGTTACAGTCATTTTCATGGTAGTACAAAGCAATTTAAATATAATAAATGAAATCATGAGCCAACATATCAATTCATTAAAATAATTTTAAAGTAACTTTTTTTAAATTACTTCAGTGGTTAAAAAAACCCAAAGTACCCGTTTAAGTTTAATGTCAACTTTGTCTTAAGCATCAGTACACTATACCCTTATTTTTGCCTCTTTGGCACATAATCCAAAATGTGACCTCTGCTACATATCACAAATACTATAATTTTAGGAAAATGAGACATAATGCCTTTTTCCTTTTTGTACTTACTTGGATGCACTTACTGAATATTTAAGATTAACACAAAATTCAGTAAGATGAGTCTGCTGTCACCTAGTGAAATGAATCATTTGAATAAAGATTCCTTTGAGTATTGCTTTTTCCAGGAAGAAAATCAATCTTTCTCCTCAAAAAAGTAAAAACAGAAAGCCTTTCAGAGAAAATGGAAGGTATCAATTTGCATTCTGCTGGCATATATTTACTAACCCTTCTCAAGGAAGGAGTATGATCAAATAAACATGCCATTTGGAAAAAAGCTCCTAATGCATCTCTTATGTGCCTGTAGCTATAAGGAACAGAGCTTCAATCAACTGAGGGAGTCAATATTTTAATATCATTCAGAGTTCATTAACTGAATTACCACCTTCAAGTACTCCTTAATAACTTAGAAAAGAGACATTAACACTGTTATCTTTACCAATCAATAAGCAGTTTGGAACATGCTGTCCAAAATCTCACTAGGAAATGGGTTTATCCCTTCTATATTTTCATCTCCTTCCAACATTTAATCCTAGAGCCTTTGAATCAGCTTCACTCCCTACGCTACTCTAATTCCTGTAGCACATCTTTCTTATAAGCTTACATCAAATAGTATGACAGATGGATTCTGTTTACATGCAGATAAATGGAAGAAGTGATTTTTCAATGAAAGGCTAAGTACACTGTACACTTTCGAACAGTACAGAGTTCAAGATGTACCTGCATAACCAGGAAATTCAGACTGTGTCAGATTTAAGTTCTATTCCAGCTCTAGACAGACTCATAGGTCAGAAAGGACCACTATGATCATCTAGTCTGACCTCTGCACAATGCAGGCCACAGAACCTCACCCATCCACTCCAGTAATAAAACTCTAACCTATGACTGAGTTATTAAAGTCCTCAAATCATGGTTTAAAGACTTAAAGGTACGGAGAATCCACCAGCAAGCGAGCCGTACCCCATGTGATAGAGGAAGGAAACATGATCAGTTTAAATGCTTCAAGGAGTAAAGGAGTATACTTTCAAACAGAATTTATTCTGGGGATTTTAGGTTTCTTACAGTTCAAAGATTAAATGGTTTTCAAATCTCAAAGTGGGATTAGGGCTCCCATTCCCAAATGTTATAAATGGGCCTGAGAAGAGGGTTGCAAGTATAAAATGAGTAAAAGGTGGATACATTTTAAAAGAGGTACGGGGAGAATGCTGCATTTGGGGGTGGGATGAAACTGGGAGTTGGTATGAATGCATAGAAGAGAATTTGTATAGTTGGTGCTGAATGCAGTGGACTAATAGTGTGAAATGAAATATATAAGAAAATATCTGTTATTGGACAAGCTTCTGTTAGTGTGAGAGACAAACTTTCCATCTTATACAAAGTTCTTCTTTGGGTCTCTGTGAAATGAAAATGTTCTCTCTCTCACTAACAGAAGTTGATCCAGTAAAAGATATTACCTCACCCACCTGGTCATTCTAATAGCTAGAACCAGCACTGCAGATATACAGACTAATTGCCATTTGATAAATTCAAGGAGTTAGTACAAAGAACAGGTTTTGTTTATTTTAGGCTCTCACAAACTCTAAAACATTTGTTTGATGCATTCATTTGTTACGTACTTACAAATCAGTTTCCCCTTTTAAAAAATGTGTATAAAGACCTACATGGATTTAAATAAAAATAGGGCAACAAGAACCCTTCATCTCTAAAAGCAATTTTTAAACCAATGGGTCTAAAGAAGGAACAGATGCCTTGTTGCTTTGTGTACATAATTGCATCAAACTGCTGGGGATAACCACAGCTAGGAGCCACTGTTTTACCTCTCTGCTTCAACAAAAGAGTTTTACTGGCAATTAAATTGTGTCTCAGCTCCCTACCACACCAGTCTGTCTTTCTCAAACAAACAAACTCTTCAAGGTTCTTCCAACCCAAACCTCAAGTAGCAGGTTATATTCAGTGAGCTCTAGCCCCTGAGCATCTCAGAGATGTTTCTCCACAATGCAGGTCCATACAACTTCTGTGCATTTACAGAGGATATTACGTTCTCTTCTGTGACCAAGAGCACCCCAGTATTCATACCCTACACATTATTTTGTACAAGGAGTATTACTATATGTCTTGTGAGGTATCATGTGAAAATAAATAATTTACTGGTCAATATCATGATGAAATGTAGTAATACTATACATAACGTTTGGACATATCCGTGTATGAGGTCATTAGCCCATGTTCAAAACCACACAGCCCTGGCTAGGTAAAAGTTGTTAAACAGCTCCGTGCTAAGCAAAGGAAAAAGTGTGTTTGCCTCATTTGACATATAAATAATAAACAGAGTCCTTAAGACAGCAGGGAAAGGAGATGGCAGGAGACAAAGCAAACGTGCTTTTCAGCAAACAGGTGAGAAAGAACACAGAACCTCCTTCAACACCAGACTCTGTGTCACCTTCTTTCCGTTTGAATAAACTTTGCTAGTAAGGATTTTACCTTGAGCCAAGTCCAGCTTAAGTTTTAGTTATTAGAGAGTATTTCACCTTTATTTCCCTTGTAATCATTTCTGACTTTAATACCCGAATTCGCTTAAAATCCTATAAACAAACTTTTCATTTTTCAGTCTAAACCAAGCCAGTGCTGTGGTTAAACTGAACTGTAATTCCAGCTAAGGTAGCAAACTGTTGAATACTGACCCTTTATAGAGGCAATGGACCTTTAATGTATGAATTGTGCAAGACAGGGCTAGACAGTGCAGAACACATTTTGGGGGGAAATTCAAGACTGGGAGTGTGTTGGGGCCACCCTGCAAACAGTAAGCAAGACTAATGGAAGCTAGGGAGTAACTGTAGTGTTGCTGACAGACTGCTGGGGTCAGAACTGCGGGACCGAGCTGCAGCTGTACACAGATACTCAGAGAGTGACCTGCATGTTATTAGTCAGTGGCTCAGGGAGGAGGCTACAACAGTAAAGCATTGTGAGGCAACGAAGGTGGTTGGGCAGACATTGACAGCTGCTCACTGGTCTGGATTGCACCAGTCGCTCTGTCAAAAAGTCAGTACATCACATCTTATTAAGGTAAGTGGGGTAAATAAACCCTTCCCTTCAAACACAAACATTTTTACTTTAAACCAATTCACTGTTAACAGCAAAAAGAGCATGGATTTAGTGATGCCAAGTAAAAATGTGATGAGGCTAGAGATGATTACAGTCAAATACAAGTGAAACATCTAAAAGTCTAAAACTTCATCCAGCAAGACAGTCTTGGTTCAAGATGAAAAAAAACAAGAGTCCTTTAGCACCTTAAAGACTAAGAAATTTCTGCAGGCATATGCTTTCATGGGTTGTGCGCGCGCGCGCGGGCAAAACACAACAACAGGGAGGGCAAGTACTACAAAAAAGTCAGTTCAGTTAGAGTAGATGAGGCCTATTCACAACTGTAGATTAGAAGGTGAAAATGTGTGAACAGTGACAATTACTTCTTGTAACGAGATAGCCATTCCAAGTGCTTATTCAGATCCAGTCTGATTATATCAAGTTTGCATACGAGTTCCAGCTCTTCAGTTTCTTGCTGAAGTCTGTTTTTGAAGAAGTATGGCAACTTTCAAAGTCAGCTACAGAGTGTCCTGGGAGGTTGAAGTGCTCTCCTACTGGTTTATGGATGCTCCCATTTTTGTGTGTCTGATCTGTGTCCATTTATTCTTTTGTGTAGTGACAGTCCAGTTTGGCTAATGCACATGACAGACTGGCCTGGCTAGGACCTGCCACAGAGATCAAATCCTCAGGATTTGTGTTCTAAGTAGAAGGATGAAGGTGAAGTCTGGATTCTGTTCTTATATCCCCAAAGGGTTATTTTTGTCTAAGTCAGGAAGACTTCCTGGTGATTCTGTCTGCTGTGTCCCTCTGGGGTGCAGGAAATATTTTAACACTCTTTCTAGTTCAGAAACAGGACTGAACTTGAGAGAAGTTCCCTGCTGGTTTAGCTCAATAGCTGTGTTTAATGCTGCTATGTAAATTGAGGTAAATCTACATCCTTTTGTCTAGGACAGACCCGTTTAATCGCCTTTACCTAGGCTAGGCTGTGTTGTCTTAAATATGTTCTAGTAACATCATACAGAGGGAATTCATAACTTCATGTGCAAGATTATCATTGTAAAATATGTTAATAACCCACTTACTAGCTTTCATATGATACCTCAAAAGGCATGTTTTGTACATTATCATTGCAGTAATGTATAGGGTGTGAATACAGGGGTATCAAAGGTCACAATAATAAAAGGAATTTTATTTTATTTTTAGGTGACTAACAATTACTAACAGGGTCTTAGGCTTTCACCACTCACAATACTCTCATACCTACCTGTCTTCCCTCTAACACTAAGAAGATCCTTTTATCAAATGCATTCAGAACAGGGAAGATCATCATAAATTTGTAAATCTTTAACAAGATAAGAAGATTCTGTATGATACTAGTGAAACGAGACGACTTTCTCAGCATTAAACTTCAGGCGAAGATTGATGTTCATCAGTAATTTTATGAGTTACTAGATTAAAATCTATTTCTTAAAATAATGTTGAAAGAATTAACGATCAAGAGACTTCTTGTTCCTATGTCTTTGTGTTCCTATGGCCCCATATCACCAGAACCATGCATTTCCCACAAAGTAATAAATTTATCTTCACCACACGTCTGTGTGAAATACTACTCCCATTTCATACAATGGTCGATGAGGAATATAGAGAACTTGTCTCCTTCACAGTCCCACAGGAAGTTTGTGAAAAAACTGAGTGCTGAATTTTCTGGCTCCCATCCAATGTATCAACCACAAGACTATCCTTCTAGGAACACTGACTGGTTTTATTCACTACATTGTATATCCAATGCAGAAAGTTTCTTGTTCTGGACAGACCTTTTTTTATTTGATACAAAACACTGGCTATGTCAATGTACGAGATACTAGTTCTTAGCCGACCTTCTCAACCATCTTGAAGATTCTTCTGGTAACTTGTTGACCGAATGTTTTTGTCATTATTTATAGTGGTAAATCTATGGTACGTGGGATGGGATTTCTCTCAACAGAGAAAGTGATGTATTTATTTCTATCTAGACAATATCAACCTTCATAGCTGCAGTTTTTTCGCCTTTTTTGATAAGATCAATGGCTGCAATTAAACAGAGATAAGGACTGTAGTTTTTCTGAAGTCCTTTCAAATATTCTCAACACTGTACCTATTGTGTTCAACTCAGTAATTTACAACTGCATACAAATCTAACAAGCAAGTGGCATTAAGTCATATTTCAGAATTTTCAGGCTCCTCAGTAACTTAAAGCTATTACTGCAGTATATCTAAATACTTGGTGAACAGCAGGTTAAAAATATCACTATTACATCTCAGTTATTTGTTCCTGTTCAAAAAGAAAATCAAGTTCAACTGTTTTGAGGCTTCAAGAAACAATTCAGGATTGAGTTTGCAGCTTCCATCAAAAAACATACAGCTTAAACAGCATCAAAGAATTTGGGGCTTTGAGAATTCTAGCAGAAAACAGTATCAAATGCAGTCAATAAGGATCACAACGGATCTAGAGAGCATGACATTTATTTTTGTGTTAACACAAGTACATATCCAAGAAAGAACTAGAGCATCATCACAGAATAGGTTTCACTAACAATAGAGGTCAGTACATCTTTCCTTTGTTACGCTGCTGTGATAATCAATCCACCCGGCTGCCAGCTGTGGAGATCCCCAGATTATTTCTTTTCAGACAAGGTTCTGAAGAAGTGTTTGGAAAAGAACTGAGAGTTTGCCATTCCTCTCAAGTTCTGAAGTCCTCACACTGTGAAGACTAAGAAATCTCTGAAAGAAGATCAGAGGGGGATGTGTTTGTGCTAAAGTGTAAATTTTATGATAGAACCCTCTATTTAAATACATATAATAGCAAAAAGGTAGGGAAGTCTGCACAAGAACATCAGTAGATTTCATAGCTTGTATTTAAAAGTTACACATAAATAGTAGCTCAGCATTCTCCTTCTCCATTAAACCTGTTTCTGACAAGCAGACTAGATTTTACCTAAGAATTGAGGTCACCAGGTAACTAATATTTGGAGAAAGCTCTCGTTGTTGTCCAGTTTGTGGTCACGTCATGCTATGCCTTTATGTCTGCAGAGCATTGCCACTTTGATAAGGATTTGTACATGTTCATGATTTGTTGCCAAGGATTTTCCTGTCGCTGAGGAAGTTCTAGAACATTCTCTGAAACAGTGAGCTAGAGTTACTCTTGGTTAGCTACTTATGCTAAAGCATTTTTTGTAGACCTTATGCCTTGATTAGCTTAGCTAAAATATCTTACAGGCCTTGACGCTTGTAAGCTCATTGCATTACGGACTTAACTTATACCTGTGCTTTACTTAACCAATACTTAGGAGGCTGGAAAGTAGAAATAGCCTATCTCCCGCCAACATAGCGCTGTCCACACCAGCGCTTGTGTCACGGAAACTTATGTCAGTCTGGATGTGTTTTTCTCATACCTCTGAGCAAATTAAGTTATCCCTACCTAAATGGTAGTATAGACATGGCTCTAATCTGACCTTCTACACACTGCAGGCCACAGGACCTCACCCACTCCTCTAATAAACCCATATCCTCTGTCTGAGTTACTGAAGTCCTTAAATTATGATCTGAAGACTTCAATTTACAGAGAATCCACTATTTACTCGAGTTTAAAACCAAGTGACCAATGCCGCATGCTGTACAGGAAGGCAAACAAACAAACAAACAAAAAAAAACCACACACACACCTCAGGGTCTCTGCCAACCTAAGATCTGCCACTCAAAATGACGGGCTTCACAAATGTTTTAAATATTTAATTTGTTTAATATTTTCTCCAGGTCAAGAAATCTAATTAA
Source organism: Mesoclemmys tuberculata (assembly GCA_007922155.1). NCBI lineage: Eukaryota > Metazoa > Chordata > Testudines > Chelidae > Mesoclemmys > Mesoclemmys tuberculata. Next base: position 30,033,531 of record ML675609.1, on the reverse strand, counting down.
CAAAAAGACTCCACTACTGACTGATTTAATACACAAACATGAGCCAGCACTGAGTCAGAAGGTCCTACATTCTGATCCCAGGTCTGTTGCTCATTTGCTATATGCCATCAATAAGTCACTTCTCTGCCTCAGTTTCCCCTTGTATTTAAAGAAAAAAAGAAGAATCAGAGGTCTTGGGAGGATTAACTCATTTTTAGTGTTTTAATTAATTCATTTTAGTGTTTTAAAATGACAATCGTTAAGATGGCTTCAAATTTGCTCTTTTTAATGTTACAGTAAAATCTAAGTATTTTACACTCCACGTAATATTCTGAAACAACATAGCCTTCTAATCAGATAGAAATGAATATTATCTTGCTTTTCCGTATCTATGGACACTATCATGGCAAAACTCCTTCACTCAGATCACCGTGGTAGATTTCATCTCCAATATTCTGGTCTCCTTTCAGACACAGAGCTCACATGGATAGCCAAGGGTTATTTTAGGAGTAATAATAGCACCTAGCTCTTACACAGTGCTTTTCATCAGTAGATCTCAAAGCACTTTACAAAGAAATTCAGTATCACTGTCCCATTGTACAATGGGGAAACTCAGGTACAGAGAAGTAACTTATCTAAAGTCACTCAGCAAGCCAGTGGCAGAACCGGGAATATGCCCCAAGTCTCCTGAGTCCCAGACCACTGCTCTATCCACAACAACTCATGTCAAAGGTACAGCAAATTTATAAGTTTAACAGTGAGAAATTTAGAATTTTTAGGTCCCCTCCCCCCATATTGAGTTAAACAATCTTATTTAAGCATAAAAAACCCAAACAAAATAAAAAACCTTGTCTGTTATTAATCTTCACTGAAGCAAATGAAGGGTGAATAAAAGCTGCTAATAAGCAAGAAGATATTGATTATTAAACGTGTGGCCAAAAAAACCAAACCAACCCAAAAACTTCTCCCTGAAACTATAGAAAAATAGATGGAAGGTGTGAGCATGTGCAATCAAGAGCAGTAAATTCAATACTTGTCCAGCTCGGCTCCTATTCTGAGCTGTATTATGCATCACATTTTCACTTTTGAAAAACAATTGTTTCTTTATGGAACACTGGTCCTATTTTTGTTAAAATGCACTCTGAAAATGTAAGCCTTAATCTAAGATCTAATTGCAAAGCAATTTTCTCTCCCAGAGACTACTTTTCTATTAATCCAAAAACTTCTTTAGCAACATCATGTTGCTCTTCTGGTTGTCTACTCACAGTGCTGATTTTCTGTTTATTTGGGGGCTTATCTACATAGCAAGTTACCATGCTACAGGATTTGTAGTATGCTAATCTGCACTCCAGCACTTTCACTGCACTATAGCAGTGTCCTCACTGGAAATTGCTGTGCAGGAAGATGGTTTACAGCATAATACCTTGCTAAAAATCCCTAAATTACATAAGCTATAGAGCAATACAAAGTGCACACATTCTTTCCCCCACAGCTGTTCATTTTACATTGCTCTATAGTGTAAAACAAACAATTTTATAGCCAACATATTCAAATTCCATTACAAAGCTTTTTTGACCACCACAATCAAAGAGTCGAGTATCTTGGTAGAGGCAGTAGGAAGCAAAAAGGAAAGCCACAAGTTAGGGGCAAGAGGATAGGACACAGAGGAGACACAAGAATAGGTGGTGCATGACACCTTAGACTGTGAAAAGATGTGTGCCAAACGTTAAAAATGAAGGGGATACGGACAGAAGAAGGAAAAGAGTTATGCACAGAGCACAAGGCATTCAAAAAGCTGAGAAACTGTATGGCTAAAGAGTCAAATCTAAGCCATCTGCTCTAAATGCAATATACATTTCTTTGACTTTGCTTTCCCGAGTATCAGCATAGCAACATGAGTATATTATACATAATGTGTTGTTATATGTTGACATTAGAGAAAGCAAAGTCAGAGAAATGTATCCTGCACTTACCTTTAATGTAAACTCTGTGCTGTAAGAAAGAGCAAAAAACCATTGATCTACCTAATTAGAAATACATTCTGTTTAGATTAGAAGACTAGGTGGTCTCAAAATATTACCTGAAGTAAAAATCAAAACACAAGACATTCCAAGGCGAGTGATTGAGAGAATAAACATGTGACAAATGATAGTCACATTGTTTCTTGCACTACTGGAAGGTGCTCATACACTAGGATGATAAGATCAGAGTAAACACCTGTTGTAAATTGGCCTAGCAGGTAATTTCGCAATTCTTTAGATTATTTCTGGTCAGCAAAAGCAGTAGTGACTTTGAATTATTTTTAAGATATACAATAAAATAGAAAAAAAGTCACCACATGATCCTGGGAATGTTTAAGATGGTATAACTTTGTCTGTTTATTGTTAGTTTTTAAGCAGTGGGATTTAATTGGATTTCAGACTCTTAAAATTTGTAATTAGCTTGTTTTGTGACCATTCCTTATATGGCTTTATAGTGGGCACGTCCTCACTCTGCAATCGCTCACTCATCCCTCTCTTGGACATACAATGGCCTCTCAGCCTGCATCTTCTCCCCTATCCCGCTCTGGGTGTTCTGTGGGTTGGCCCTCTAGCTACCCTGCATAGAAATCTAAACCCCTTCTAGAGCAGTAAGATCAAGTCTCCATAAAAGCCCAAACAAATCTTCAACCTAATAGCCCTTCTGTCTCTTCATGATCCTCTGTACCTTGTTGGCCTTATCTCAGTGCTTCCCATGCAGCAGCCTAACCTACTCCCGTAGTGTTCTCTGTCTCCTGTCTGATACACCCTATCCCAGGGCTTCTCTATACCAAAGAGACATGTTTCCTCAACTGAGCTCCCTCAGCTTACAGTCTGCTTCCTCTGGCCAAAAAGCAAATTAGTCACCCCCACCCCACATGCAGTTCATGACTAAATGAGTTTTTCCCCTTACCCTCAAGGTGAAGGGGGTTAAGCTTAATCATAAGCTTCTTCTAAGTAACCGATTTAAATCAATTCCCCCCCTCCAATTTCACAGGATTTAGTTAAGATTGATTACTTTGCCCAGTTAGTAAACTGGCTATTTATTAACAACTAGGTATGTTTCACCTGCTCCTTAAAACTATTTACGTGCAAAATAATTTAAGTCACTAAGACTGAATTCATGATAATTTTGAAAAATAAGCCCTCACATGCAACTTGCCAAGAAAAAAGCATCCCACTACAGGTGGACCCACACTCAGATGGGTAAGCTTTGTTCAACATCCTCCACCAAGAGACATACAGAAGAGATTGTAAGAAGTAACCAGTTTATCAACTGTGTTTTGTCATTTGTGTTGTTTTGTTTAATGTTTTCCTTTCCTTAATAATAAAATAGCCATAGTTAATTGTGATGATTTTGATCATAGGGTGCCTTAAGATATCTAAAAGAACCCCAGTGACTGAAACAGCGGAGTCACACTCTTGAATGGGCTGAAGAGAAACCATTAGGAAGAGCTGATCTATCATTTCTTGTTTTTTTTACCCAATTAAATATCTCTGGTTTTTTTAAAAATAAAAATTACTTGTTATTCAACAATTTTACCCCACAAGCTGTTGTAAATTTCTGTTCAACAATTTCTACCCCACAAGCTGTTGTAAAGCCCCATTTGTGAAATGGTGGTGAAAGGGCTCTAACCCTAGACCAGGATGCAGACACTGGCTAACACAACGTAGCGCCATGGAACACAATAAGGCCAAGTTTGTTAGTATGCATAAGGGACAGACGGCCAAGGAGAGAGAGGAATGGTAAGGAATGCTATCCTTTTTAAACTTCCGTGTCTAGGATAATAAAACTCAGTCCTTGACTCACTCAGGTGTGTACTGGCCTGAATACTTTGACTCCAGAGAGTGCACCTGGGAAATTCTCTACTGCCTTCAGAAGGTAAGGATGAAAGCAGTGCTTATTTGTGCCAAGGCTTGCCAGGGCTGGGCACATCAGTTATGAAAGTGAAGATATTGTTTGAGCCCCGGCACTTCTTTCATTACAAATTAAGCACTGGATGAAAATGAACAGACTTCCTAAGACATTTTGGTTAGTGTGCTGGGAGAGCCCTTGACTGAACTTTGGTCAGAACCATTGCTGAACTCTGTATCAGAATAGCTGTCAGTATAAGAGGAGATACCTCACCTACTCCTAATAGCAGTGAGTCCTGTACCAAAGAGACTAGTAAGTCCTCTCACGTCACATAGCATTTCAGTATCAAATAATTCTAGGTTGGCCAAAAGAATCCAAGCTCGAGAGCATTGCGCACCCACATGCTACGAGTGGAATAGATAAGGATAAATACTTGAACTACACGTTTTTTTTAAATCCCTAATTATCTTTGTAATGAAAAAGACTCCTCAAAATTATCAAAATATTTTAGGATTTTTTTTATTCATTTTTTTTAATCCTTCATGACTGATGGTTTCTTCTTCTTCATCAGAGACTGAAGGGTGATATTCGACTTCAAAGAATTCCACAAAGAATTGCCCCGAATGGCTACCAGCTCCTTTTGTTCTTAATGGGATAGAGACAAGAGACTTAGCAAAGATGGCCACTGCCTCTATTCATCACATCTTCTGACAGAATAGTGGGCCACTGTCATCTCCGAATAAGGCTAAGGTTCATGCACAAGTGATGGTCATTTTGAAAGAGTGCAGCTTTTTATAGAATTCTCTGAAGAAGGACATCTCTTGATGCAAGCTTTCAGTTATGAAGAATAGCAGCAATAAATCACAATTAATATTAATTCTCTCTTTTCAGAAGCTACCTGCATCCATAGAACCTTAATTCTACCCTTGAATGACACTGTGAGGTGTGGTGGGGAGTTTAATTAGTGTTAAAAACAAAAACAAGTTTAATTTAATCCAGAAATACAAACACATTCTAAACATATGGTTATGGCACGAGTTCATTAGTGGTCAGAGTTGAGTTTATTTGGGTGTCCTAACTGTAAATTCCCATACATTAACTTATTGGGATGTCTTTTCAATTACTCATCTGTACTTTTTATCATAACTCCATTTAACAGTTTTTCTCTGAGATTAGGTGTACATAACTGAACCTACACACAAATTTAAGTGGGATTTGCATGGGCCATACATGCTGACCTTCTTCAGTAGGGTGGTTTTCACCTGTTGACTACTAGCTTTCATCCACTGATTTCAATGGGACCTTTGATGGCAAAAGGCAGTGGCAGACACAGCTCACAAATCGTTACTCCAATCATTTACAAATTAGCCAGACACACTGATTCTCAATGAGGACAGAAGAAGAAATGTCTAACCCAAAGTGTGAGTACGAGAGGGGCTCCAACTGAAAAAAGTTTCATCAGGACCGATTTAGTTTGGCTGAATTTAAAGGATATATAAATTGAGATTAAGTTGTAAACAAAAATTTCATTTTTGCTTATAATGAAATGAACTATTTTACATTCCTTGGGCACTCAAAATTTCCCGTAGTTGCTATAGGAATTTTGGGTGTGCAAGGGAATGAAGAATCAAGTCTACAATTCCGAATACAATTCTCAAATAAAGTAATCCAGTTTTGGCATATACCCAGCACTGTGCCTTATTTCACCCAGTGATGCAGTTGTGGTACTCCCTTCATTTTGTATTTTGGCAGGAAAATGGTACATTAGTCAGCTCTCCTGAGACTTGTTACTTCTCATATAACTGTTTTCTTACCAGGGCTTCATCAAAGCAAGGAAATAGAACTGTTTAAATGCTCCCACATTTCTCTACCTTTTGACAAATATTGTGATAGCTGTTTGGTATCTGCTTCTTTACCTCATTTCACTTCTCTGTTCCAGTAAAAGCAAAGCACAGGTGTTTTCTGTAACTCAACCAATGAATTTAAATCATTACTTGCAGTAAACATATGACTATTATTAATCCACAGATGTAGCTTCAATCATGTCTTGGTTAGCATTATTCTATGGTTCCCCTTCTTCCACACCCACACTGTATATATTCTAAATTGGTTGATTATTCTTACTCAGTCAAGCATTTTTCTTTCCTTTTACTGAGATTTCTAATTCTTATTTAAAAGTACAAAAAGAATAATTCCTGTCAAAAAAGATAAATACCATATCAATCTTTTCACCACTATTCTAATTACAAGGTGATTATAAATGTATTTTTTAAAAAGATGATTAGTGTTAACCTTAAATCTCCTAATTGTGCTTTTCATTATATATAAGAAGCTTGGGCTAGGGTCTGCATTTTTCATAGCCGAGATTTGCTTAGCCTTCAAAGAGAAGATCAACATATTACTTCCATGTCAGTCTTGTTGGAAGCTCAGCATTTAGGACCTGAAGACAGTGAATGCTGACAACAGGAGAAAGAACTGAACAATAAGTAGTAGTATTGTAGCCAGCAACACCACCACCACAGGACAACAAATTTTTTATTACCTTCTCTCCTCTCTCACTCCATGAGGCCATTAAAACAATAGCAGCTCCCCATTCTTATGCTATCTGTGAATCATAACTCTAGACACCTTATGAAGTCCCAACATGTAGAGTTTAAGTTAAGTTCAAACCAGACATTTTATGAATCATAATACTGTCATCTGTCTATGCGAGCCAAATTGATACTTAATATAAATCAGGATGGATCATCAGTTCTGTAGTTATAATGCATTTTGATTTTCTATGGATCAAATCATATGTGCAGATTATTTCAACAGTTGCTCCACTGCATTTCACACTAGATAAGGGATGCTTCATATAAACTGTTAATTAAACTTGTATATTTACACACGTTAGGCTATACTTCATGGTCCGATACTTTCCATAAAAACAGAAGTGGAACTACTGTAGAGGTGTAATGCAGTGATCAGATTCAGAAGCAGGCGACTAATTGTAGACACCAAAATCCATATTAATATTAACATACTTAATGGGAGCTATGAGCACTTAGCACTTTTGAATACCAGGTTACTTAGTTGTCTGAATATGGATAGACACCTGGCTTTTGAAAAAACTTAGAGAACCCATATACATTATTATTACAATAAATACATTAAAATGTATTTAGTACTTTAAAATGTTCATTGATATGAAGCATTAATACTAAATACATTTAGGGTGGAATTTTTCACCCTAAGTGCTCAGCATTGGCCAAGCTCCATGCCCAGTGAAGTCATTTAAATAACTCTCACCTTTATCATCAAAAGGTCACTGAAAAACAAAAATCTATACCTATCACAGCAATTTTATTGTATTTCAGCTCTGATTTACACTTCCAGATTACTACCATAAACAAGTCATCTAAAGAGACATCATACTATTTTTTAATTTTAAGTTTTATACACAAAGTTACACCATACAAATAAATTACAAAAATTAAAACCATATATAACCACTGGTGAGTATGAGATGTAGATTTCTCTCCCACCTATCTGCTGAGGGTATTTGTTACAGTCCCCAGCAATGGAACTTTGGTTCTAAAACTCAAACTGTAGTAACTCGTGCTTTTAGCTCTGCAGATCCACAGTTCAAACCCTGGCAGTCATGACTCATAGAACAAAATTAATTATGAGTTTTGTGTAAAAACATAAGGAAAATAAAGCTAGCCATCTTTTGCCTGATCAAAACCTCATCATATTTCAGCAAGCAGCAGACGCTGTAGATCAGGGATTCTCAAACTGGGGGTTGAAACCCCACAGATGGTCAGGGGTTATGAAGTATGAGTCATGAGTACATGCATGAAACAAAGAGCAACCGCTATAAAATATATAATTTCAATCTAGCGTTTTAGAAAATTACATGAAATTTCCATTGCAATGTAGTATATTTACTTTAAAAAGTATAATCAGCGATCGTTGTTCCTCAAAAAAATATACACTTGTATGATCACTACTTTAAGGAAATTGGACTGAGGATTGCAGTATCATGCATGCTGGTTTGTTGTCTTGAGACTAAAAAAGGGAAAACAAAAAAAAATAGAGGGTTCAGCTGATTCAACTGAAGAGCTGCATTAAACTGCAGACCAGTCAGAACACAGATTGGCAAAAAAAGTAATTTATAATTTAAACAGTCAGACAGAGATGGGGTGGGGCTAGGCTGAGGCTTGCAAGGGCATTGGATACCCCAAAATTTGCCTTAGCACTGGTGACTGGGGGCATGGTATAGCATTGCCACCAATTTCTGCAGTTCTGTGCTGCTGCTAAAAACACTGCCTTCAGACCTGGGTGCCCAGCCAGCAGCTGTCACACTCTAGCCACCCAGCTCTGAAGGCAATGCAAGCTGCAAGCAGCAATTCAGAAGTAAGGGTGGCAATGGGGCACTAAGTCTGCAGAGAAAATTAATATTGACAAAATTTCTTCAGGCCTCTCTCCCCTCCTCCCAGTATTAAACAGTAAACTATTTTTTTTAAATAAACTTTTCTGCTTATAAACAATAATTTGATAAAAATATGTTTTAGTCTTAATTTAAAAGCAGTGAGAAAAGAAATTAATTTTAAACAATAGGATTATACATTTATTTAAAATAGTGATAAATATTAAAAAAAAGTTATTTTAATTTATAAGGGGCAGATAGGTCCAACTCAGAGGCTTGCTGTCTGAAATAGATCACCAATACAAAAAGTTTGAGAACCACTGCTGTAGATATTATACTTGCTAGTTACTGCAAGGTCTATCATATACTACATATCTTCAAAAAGGTTGAACTTAGTTTCCATACAAAAATATTGAAAATATGGAACCTATGGGACAAAGATATATTAGATTAATAAAGTTTAAGGCCACAAGGGGCCATTATATTAAATTGAGTAGACTTCCTGTGCAAAACAGGCCATATAATTTCACCCAGTAATTCCTGCATCAACCCCATGGCGTCAGGATTTGAGAAGTATGCAATGCTAGGGCAACCTGCAGGATGACGCACTGATCCTCAGACTCTGAGTAGAAGTAAATACTATTTTGCAGGTAACATGACAGCAGCATAATAGGTGTGATCTTCTGCCATGCTATCATTCATCTCCCTGCTGTGAATGCAAATTCCTACCCCTATGGGTGTTTCATACAGTGAGGAGGAAAAAAAGAAAATCAGTATTGATTTCTGTGGTGTTTTGTCAAAGACTTGAGGTCCTCTTCCTAGAGCCATATGGTACAGAAAGCAGAAGCTCACAGAGGTCCTCCAAAGCCCACTAAAAATCAATTGGAGTATTTTTATTGACTTCCCTGGGTTTTGGATCATGCCCAGAATTCGCGGCCCCTTCAGTTAGCCAGAGGGTCACCTGCTGACTGGGGGCCAGAAAGGATGGGAACAAGCAATATATCCACATTGTTGTGTCATGATTGTTCCTCTTTGCTTAATGGATGGAGCATCAGATCCAGAATTCTTAACAAAAATTTCAAATAAGCAGATTCCTTAGACAAATCTTCTGTTTCTTTTCTTTGTGCCCTCCTGTGTAATAGCCAGTTCTCTAATTAAAAACTTGTATCTGTCAAACATAGCTGATCATTCATATTCAAGCTGGAATTTTGCCAGCTAGAAAGTAGATAATTTGCTCTGCCATTCCTACCCTGGAGAATATAAATGTTTTATTCTATTATATTTGACGATGATGAAACCCAAGTAGAAGACTGGATTCTTCCTCATCCCACCTGGATCTACCCAAGCTGCAAATAAAAATGGTATCAAATTGCTTAACAAGCAACAATTTAGTATGAAAGCTACTTCACAGAGGAAGTGTCACTATCATTCTGGGGCACTTAATCCTTTAATGTCATCTTTGAATTGGAGTAGGATTTCCCCTTCAGGCCCCTCTCCATACTCTCCCTCCTCCCCCAGCCGCCCCCCAAAAAAAATTGCTATAGGTGTGTGCATGTGTACTTTCACATTATGAGTATTTCACACAGACTTGGGGCAGTAACTTTTTACCCTGTCTAGTTCTGCTACCATACTGCTGCCAGCAGAGGAAGGTATATGGAGCATTGGCTGAGAAAGGCAAGCAAAGAAGGGGGCCTTCTAGGATTCATCCCTGCAGGGACCAAAAAGATGAGAGTCCAACCCTTTTAAATTTGGGGGAGGAGAGCCAGTTGAGGGGAGGAAAAAAGCATTAACACTCACCTACCTCTACACAGTTGGGGGAGTGGAACTTAAATCACCCACTCAGAACACTAGAGTCTTTCCAACTCCCTTCCCTTACATAGAAGCCTACTTAGTGTTGATGTGTAGGCAAGAGACAGGGATTGGAGATCATCAAGCCACTCTGCATCCAGAGATCTGCAAAGAACAGACGGGTCAAAATGCTGAATGAGACCTGAATCAAAAGATCCTCACTTCACCAGGGACTCAGCCTTTCCTGGAGTGAGATCCTCCTATTTGGGGAAGATCAAATTTCTTAGGGCAATTCAGAAAGAGTGTAATCCCTGTAAATACACAGAAAATATAAAGCCAGGCCTTCCGTTCTCACTGCAACATATCCACATGGGTAACAGAAGAGCCCACATAACTTCTAGATAGATCAGACAGAGCCCTGACTCCTCACTCCTTTAAAAAACACACACCAAATTCCCCCTTCTCCCCCCACACCTTTTCTACTTGAGCTATAAGGAGATTTCCGCTAGGTGGCAGAAGTAATAGATCCATAATCCCCTCTCAGCCCAAACACTAGAGGACAGGAGAGCACACACACCACAGATACGTTAGATTATATCCAAAACTTCATAGAACTACTAGCTTCGTCTAACCGGAAACACATGAATGTAGTAGTCCCATACACAGGGTTCTTACACGGTAGGCCATGGTACCAAAACTAGGAAGTCTGTGAAAGGTGGTACACCCTGCAGAGATTATTTTTGCACCAAGCATCATCATGTCACTTTAATACAAGTTTTAGATAGCACCTACATTCTAATATTTTTCTAAGAAATTAAATGAAGTGGAATAGTTCCATTAAATCTCAGAAGATCAGCCTTTCTCCCCAGCCATTCCAAAGATCTCCAGTACCTCCCCCCACCCACAGTTTGTACCAAAAGGTCCTTTTTTTCTGCAATACTTCATAAGAAAATAGACTTCAACACTTCAGAGCTTATTGCTTATAAAGCACTGAAGCTTTCTGCAATGTAATTGAGTTTCATTGTTAGTAGAAAGACAGTGGAATTCCAGTTCTATTTTATTCAATAATGTCAAGATCAACCATTGCATTTCTGTCTGCCATGTATGCATTTTGAATCTCAAGTTTGAGCATGCTCCTACTCTGAATTTGAGTCTGCTACAGGACTCTTGTTGGGTTTTTTTCATAGCAGCACAGTACATCTGTTTTTATTTCAGATCAAACTCTATTATCAAATTTAGCATAGCTTCAGAAACAATAGTCCTGTCATCTATTTTTAAAATTTTCAATACTTATGTACTATTCACAGAAGTCCCAATTCAGAAAAATCACTTAAGATAAATTTAATTCCCACTGAGATATGCGACCTGTGTAGATGCTTAAGTCTTTTCCTGAGTAGTGGTCAAAATACGGGGAAAAAAGTTCACTCTAATCATACAAACAGAAAAAACCGTTTCCCCATATAATAGACTTGTTAAACATATAATGAGAAATAAAACCTTAACTGTAAATTACACACAAACCCTTTGGGAGCACATCCAAAACATTCATATAATCCATTAAAATAGTTTTACTTTGAATTTTTTATTCAGAGAAGGACAAAAAGGTTTATTAGTTTGAATTTTGAACAACTGGGATTTTTAGTAATTCTTTTTGTATAGTTATTTTTATGTTTGAACTAAATAAAACACAAACAGCTTTTGGTGCAGAGTCTCTTTTCTGAAATTGATAAGGGGAAATTAATAAAGATAAAATTCTCTAAGAATGAGTGGAAGCAGCCAAAAATAGCTACCTTGTAAAGGATTCCAGGTGAAACAAAGAGACATGGTAGATCAACCCGTGCATCTGTTTTCTACCAGTACAATAAAATAGAGATTCAGGTTTTTTCCAGTGGCGAAGAAGAATTTTTACATGGCTATAACGGTTAATGCTGGCTTTCTAAATAGTTAGAAATGAGTCAGTCAACAACCAACCCAATAAGCATAACTTAAGTGACTATATGACAGTGGTTCTCAACCTTTCTAATGCCGTGACCCCCGCAATACAGTTCCTCATATTGCGGTGACCCCAAACCAAAAAATAATTTTGGTGGCTACTTCAAAACTGTAATTTTGCTACAGTTATGATTCGGACGTAAGACTACATCTTATAGTGGTCTCTTATAGTATAAGACCGATGTAGTTCACACTGTGTAACTGTATGGTGCTTTGTGTAAGTGTAAGCTGCTTTGTGTACTGTATAATGATTACACACAAAGCACCTTACACTTACACAGTATTGTGTGTATGGTGTGTGTACTGTTTTTACATTATTAACCTTTTTTACACCAGCAGGCTGTCTCGCAGGCTCTCTTGGCTCTCCGCCTCCTAGGCTTCTGTCCTCCGGCGCTTGCTGCGTCCGCCCACTGATGACGTCAGCAAGCGCCGGACACACGTAATGCGCTGCTATGGACTGTGGAGCGTTCCTCCCGCTTTCCCCGCCCCTTAGGCCCCGGACGGATGATGCAATCATGTCTGCGCATGCGCGCAGGCATTCAGTTTGGAACGCGCATCCATAACGGTGTGCGTTCCAGCTGAATAGCGCTGCTACAGATGGTAGCGCGACTTCTCAGCGGCTAAAGCCATCGGAAATATGTATTTTCCGATGGCTTTAGGCGACCCCTGTGTTTTGGTCGTTCGACCCCCGCCGGGGTCGCGACCCACAGGTTGAGAACCGCTGCTATATGAGATGGGATAATAGAAGGCAAGACATAAGATTTTCCATCATATGTTTGTCCCAGAAGGAAACATTCTATTTCAAGAAAAAAATAGTGTGAAAAATGAGGCTCTGAAAATCAAGATTTCCAGCAGGATGAAGAAGTCTGCCTGAATGAAGTCTTGTGGGTGCCCAGCAATATCTGTTTAAAAGAGAAATGTGAACCTCATCCATCTGCTAATATTGCGTTGATAGCTCTCTTTTGAAATAAGGAAAGGCTAAGGTTACTTCTGTAATAAAAATCACCAGATTGAAGAAATACTGGTTTATTCCCCAAGTTAACTGGAAAGTTGGGTTTTGGCAAAGCAATAGGTAATTTTCCAGGTCAGGGCATTAGGTTATGGAAGAGGAAATACTGAGATGTCACAGACTCAAGACTGAGCAGGAAGAGTTGAAAGTGAGAACTGCCCTCCAGGAAGGAAAATACACTACAAGATGGCAGCAAGCTCTACTTATTAAGGACCAGATTATGTTACCCTTAAACATTTTTGACCCAATTCAGCAAAGCATTTAGAGCATATGTTTACATACTTTCCAGAATCAAGAATTTAGAGTATATATTGCTCCACATTGGTTTTAATACTATTCATAAAGTTAGGAGTATCAGAATCTGGCCCAAAATAAATTTAGTATTGACCATACATTCCTTTAATTCGGGAAAAAAAGCAGTATGTCTGAATACCATATTCAGTTTGCTTGGAAAAAATGGTTTTTAATAGAGCATTTTTCATAAGAGCATGAAGTGACCTACAGAAACAGGAAGTGAGAAATAGCAAGGTATGACATTTGCCAGGAAGACATCTTGATTTTTAAATCTCATGTTATAGAGTACTTTCCGAACTGAGAGTCATCATTAAAGAAATTTTAAAAAAGGTTTTATTTGGAATATTTATAATCCACTCAGAGAAGTCTGGATGACAAATAGCCTCAACAAAAATGTTTATATATTGAAAAAATTGTAACCAATATAGCAAAAATACACCTAGATGTGTTTGTATTTTACAAATGATATGTCCTAATCAAAAATTCCAGATTTACAATTAATTTGCATTAGAACTTGAGAAGGGACTTTGGCCGGGGTGAGGTGAGGGGGAGGAATTATGTGAGTGAAACTAAGTTATGTAATAATAGCATGGTATAGCAATTGTAGTAACCACAAGGACAGGTATATTGCAAAAATGCATCATGTAAATTAAACGTAAGAAGAAACTTATATTAGAAGTTAAACATGTTCACCTTTAACACTGTTAAGTTCCAACCTGACAATTGCTTTTCACGGCTAATATGAAAATTTTTGAAAACAGCCCTATCTAAACTTAATGCATGCCAAAAAACACAACTCATGTAATTGACATCTTGGAATGAAATTAATTCAATAAAATAATTAAAAATGCATTTTGCACTACGAAGATAACATAAGACAATGATTCACCTTCTCCAAAATTTTACTATTCGTTGTACGGGAATCAATAGCATTATGGCAGCAGGACAAGAGAGCCAAAATGAACAGGTTTACAAATAGTAAAAGAAACCTCCAGCTAATCTTTCAATATCCATGATCCTACAGAACTGCTAATCGCAATGATAAATGTATCATTCATGACAATGACTTACTGTGAAACACAGCTGTGATCAATAAGTGCTTATTTAGAATCTACAGTCTGCCTAATTCCATGTTCAACTTGTGTAAAATTATTTAGTCTTAAATATTCAGTGCTCTTAGTTTAACAGCATCAATAAGTAAATATAAATGATTTTTCAGATTACATTTGCTTGTGCTTACAAAGTCACCACTTTGGCAGTGCTGGGAATAACCAAGTAGGCTCTACATTTTCCTCTGCAGAGAGATGCACATAGGAGTTGGAGTAAAGAGTGCAACACAAGACAGAAAGCTCCTCCTGAATGATCAGTGTGTATTTAGGATTGGTTTGGTGAGGAGAATATTGGGAATTAGCCTGCCAATGTCGTATGCTCCCCTAAAGAACAGAACGGGAAGTAGTTCTTCCTGAGAATCGAGAAGATGTTCGTGCTACTGAAAGCACTATCATTTTCATTACAGTGTTGTCCACTCTTGTTCATTATGCCTGTGGGAGCAGGAGGACCCCTGAGAGCACAGTTGAGGGCATCTCTCTTTCATTTAGAAGAATATTTATTTTTCAGCTACTGTTTGGAATCTGAGTCCAGCTGCTTCTCTCACTCTCCTTTCTATCTTCCCCAAAAAAACTGTCAGTGTAGACTTCAGTGGAAACTTTGAGGTACCCTTTCTCACAGGTAACCCTTATTCCTCTCCCCACCCATCCCTCCAAATCCACTTGTGGATTTTACTGTGGAATAGTAAATTTATAACTTGTGATTACGGAAGTTTGCAGTACAAGAGGCCACATGGCATGTTTCCATACACTGCCCTACACAGGAACACACTTCAGGTATAGAGAGCAAAATCACACAAACCATTCCCAGAGACTACAGTCAGCATTCATATGTGGCATGTGTCTACACAGCAGCTCGACACCTGTGGCTGGCTCTTGCCACTGACTTAGGCTTGCAGGACTCAGACGGTGGGGTTTTTTCACTGCTGTGCAGACTTTTGAGCTCAAGATGTGGGACCCTACAAGATGGGAGGGTCTCAGAGCTCAGGCTCCAGCCTGAGTCCAGAAGTTTACACAGCAGTGAAACCACTCCACAGCGTGAGCCCTGACAGCCTCAGTCAGCTAGCTCCTGCCAGAAGTCTAATTCCTCCATAGACATACCCAGGAAGCTAGCTAGGCCATTAGGCAGATGATACAAAAGGCGCAGGAAGGAAGTGAGTAAAAGGAGGAAGCGGAAAGAGAGATTGCCCTTCCCTGCTTGCTCAGAAGCTGTAGGCATAAGACTATAAAGCACATAGGGTGGTGGAAACTAATATTGTGAACGAACCGCATGGGGTGTTTTATCAGCAAAAAAAGGTCTCTGAGCTGTCTGTGGAGTTCAGCAGAGAGAGAAGTAAGTGGGCCTGCCACAATACAGCATGCGTTCTCTCTTATCCAAGTCTCTTTTGACTGATTTTTACAATAATAGGTGTACGTATAGTCTTTGCCACATCCTTACACTTACCCAAGTTTAAGAACTTCTGTCACTGGCCTTTGATTTCAACTCCAAGTTTTGTGCAGGTTATTTTCAATGGCAAAGCCTCAGCTCAGAGCTGCGTTCCTTTGCTGGTCCATGGACAAATTTGTTGACCTTCAGGGCACTGTGCAAGTCTCATCTATTTCCCATTTTCTTATTTCTTGGAAGTTTCTGTTTTTAAAAGCGAAACTGCAACCTGCTGAGAACATCTAAGCATTTACTGTACAGCTGATCCTATGATGGGCAATAAAACATTGATTTGGACTGAGTAAATAGATGAAGCTATCCTTGATCTTCAGTGAAAATGGATCTTCACAGAAATGATGCTGGTGTACTGGCCAACATCATCATTTTTATTCTTTTGAAACAAAAGCAAAGTAAAGGGGCAGCAGAGCAGCAGGGTGTTGCATAGAAAAAGCTAATTGTGGAGTGAAGGTGTAACAGGAATAAAATATTCATGTATCTTGTTTTAAAAAATACTCTAAATATAGAACATAATTTATACTAATAAAATTTTAAAACATTCTCCATGAGATCTCCTGCTGTTCTAATCAAGAGACTCAGTTTAAAAAAAAAAAAAAGGAATACCGTTTCTATGGAGGTACCTGAGTTCTTGAAAGAGTATCCACTGTCAGTCAGTCTAAGCTAATAACACTAACTTTTCAAGGATTTTTAAGAAGAGAACTTGCAGCTTCCTACAGGTTTTGATTACTTTCCTTGTATTAGCAGAACTACATAAGCCAAACAATGGCCCCAAGAAATGCCTCCCTCTGAGATCCAAGAGCTTTCTGGAGAGGGGGGGAAAAATGTTCTGCCTACCAAATCAATGCTATTTACCCAAGTAAATGAGTTCTAAGCACTTTTCTTAGAATTTTATAAAAAATGTTTACTGTGAAGTAAGCAACCAAGAAAAGCTCCTTTTGGCTCATAGAATACTCTGAGTCCTTTTGGCACACAGATAACACTTGCTTTCTTTAGCAAAACTATTAGCACTACAGCCCAATTCATTAAAGTTGACAAGGAAAGAACAAAAACCAATTCGTATCCTTTTTTAGAAGTACGATGTATTTGTGAAAATTTTTTACAGAAGAAATATTAAGGCTGTCAAATCTGGCTTTTCCTTTTTTGCTAGGAGGTCTCTCTTGAAGGATCCAGAGATAACACCTGGGAGTTCTCTCAGGCCTTAATAGGGATCAGCAAAAGTCAGTAAAAAAACCTCCAAACAAAAACAATCTTTACTATTTGGAATGTGCTTGTCAGGGCTGAGCTGTGGACTGTAGGTATGCCCTGATCAGATACTAAATTGCAATCAGGAGATGAGTAGCAGGGTCATGAACAAGCCAGGTTAGGATGCCAGGAAGTCAGAGCTGGGCACCAAGCTGGAAGCAGATAGGAAAGTCAGAGTTGAGCCAGATCAAGATACCAAGGAGTCAGGATCAGTGCCAGCAATCAAAGAGCAAAGTCAAGGACAAACCAGGGTCAGATGCCAGAGTCAAGGGTCCACTGCAAGCAGGGTATGGAGCCAAAGCAGGCCGGCAATCTGTGTTGCAGCTCAGATAGCCCTTCATCATGGCTTCCTGGTCTATATACCAGTATCAGATAATCAGGGGGCATGGAGAGGCCGCCACTCAGGCTTTGCAGGGCAGTGCTTCTTGCCAAGCCTAGCTTCCCGGAATCCTCCCATGGACACCTAGCCTAAGCTTCTAGTGGTGATGCAGAGGCATCAGAGGCCAAAAAACCCCATGGTTCCAGGTTCTAGCCCTACAGGTTCTTACAGAGCTCCTTTTATATCAGAAATTCAGAAGTAATCTACCTTGGAAGACTCTAAAATGACTAGAGAATTACTGAAGTGTTCTACACAAGAGACTGAAAAGTTGAGCAACTGAGGGGAGTGAAAAATGAACAGCTTTTTAGTCCAACTTCCTTAGTATGTGTAAGATCATAAAAATTATCAATACTCCAGAAAAAAAAACAAAAAACAAAAAACAAAAACAAAACACAAAGCACGTTAGACAAGGCCTGAATTTTTACTTAAAATCAATGGTGGGTGGGGGAGCGAGAGAGACTTTGGGGTCTTCTTTATACATTATTAAGTTTCTTTCACTCTTCCACAGCTTCCAAGGTTTTTGCTTCAAGCATATTCTTTAGTTTCCTCAATGTTTTGGGGAAAAACAAAAGAACAAAAACTATCCCACAAGCATACACAACCCTGAGCTAAGCAAAATGAGACTTGTCTTCACTGTTAGCTTGAGTTACTTCACTGGAGACAACCTAGCTCAAATGAGAGCAGCCACAGAGCTAAATACTGGAGCTACACAAAATGATTTGATTAGCAGAGATGTACTAAACTTGAGCTGTAGCTGTATCACCGTTGCATTGCTAACTTGAGCATCAGCAGCACTCAGACTTCAAAACCATTCACCCCAACTAGATTAAATTCAAACCACTACTTGACCTAGACATGTGTGAGGATGTGAACTAGGGGCAACGTGCAAGCTAACTGAAGACAATCCTATAAGTTTCACAACAGAGCATGTCTTCCAATGGTCGTTCGGATGCAGACCATTATTTGTGTCACTGCTGATATCTGATGTCTCTGAGCCCACCTCCTGTGCAATTCTGGACACAATTCAGAGAGTTATTTATCCTCTATACCCATCAGTTTTCATCATCTGAAAGTCTCCCAATGGTTTGTTCCTAAGATTGAATGCTACATGACTAGAAGCAGCGCTATCTTAGTTGCTATTACGGATAGAAGAAGAGGCTCAAAAGATGTGCTGACTTAAGTGGGTGCCCAATGTATGCTCTATATAAAATATTTGATTCCACTGGACTTTTTTATCCTTGACTCTACTCTTTCTCCACTCACTCCATCCACACACCCACACTCTATACTGTAGATGCTATACAGTATTCACTCTGACCAGTCTTTGCTCTGTTTTGTTTCTCTGCCTCAGCCACTTTTTGATTCTCTCTTCTGAACAGAACGTGAACAGAACAGTAAGATCAGAGTCAAACATTCAAAGCTACTACATTCAGGTGGGTTTGAACTCATCCCTACACCATATAAAACTGTTAGATCATAGATGTAAGCCTTAAAGTTAGCCAAGTTTATATTTTCCACTCGAAGCAAAGCTACTCTGCAGCATGATCTAATGTAACAGACATAGATGCAGAAAGAGCCTTCACTCAACTGCTATCACATATATAAAATGTCTTTTTGTATCTACCCATCACCACTCACCACCTGCAACCCCCTTCATAAATTATAAAGGGGCTGAGACTTTCCTTACAGCAGAACAGTATACTACTGAAGATGGATATAGAGCAATCATCAAATCCAAAGGGCAAGCTGCCTGCTACTTTCATTTTAGTCGGAAGTCTCTTCCATGGCAAGTGCTCCAAGCATCATTTCACCCAATGTTGACTCAAGAAGAACCTCATTTTACAGTGAAGTGGTAGTGATTCTCATTCAGCCAGTCGTACATAGCATTGATTCACTGCAGCAGAAGATCTTACTTTACTTGTTCATGCACCTCACTGGATATGCAGAATACGTTTCATGTAATTGAGATTTGTCATTGTCCCAATAGCTCTAATGCAAACCTTCAAGCAAAAGTTGTCTATCACAGTACTAGAAGAAAAGAATTGCCTTAAGCATTAGGCCAAGCGCAAAGTCACAAAAGAGAACTCTAAAAGAAAATGGCATTTTTCTTAAAGTGTAATTAAGTCAAATGCAGATATCAAGAGTAAGCTGGCAGGAGCAAGAACGTTCAGGCTCATAGGTGAAGACTTGGAATATGTTAATTCTTTGAAAGGGTATCATGTGGAGAGAGGGACAGAAGCTTCGGGTGAATGAGGGGAAGGGCTGGAGGAATAGGAGAGGGTGTATGGGCAGGGGAAACAGCTGGGTCCAGGTGAGAAAGAGGGTCCCAGGGGATTCTTATCTGCTCTCGGGCCTGTTTCAGCCCCTCTAGTTACCACACCCTGCTCCCCAGACATATCCCAGGCCCACAGCAGCCACTTCAGCTCCTCTGGGTCCCACTCTCACCTCCATGCTCCCTGGGCATCTGTAAATTCATGCAAGAGTGATGCCCACATGCTATATTAATTATAGGGGCACTAACCACACCTAATTCCTCCATCCTGTGGTCATCCATTCATTTCTTTGTTGTCCCATTGCTCAAAAATCAGGTATTAAGGCTGGGTCTACACTGACGGCGGTAAATTCGCCACCGTCACATCGATTGCTCTGGATCAACTGAGCGGTCTGTATGGACATGCTCAGTCGATCCAGGAAGCAACGCAGGAAAACCGCCCCCGTAAGTGGAGTAACGCTGCATCGAAGGGAGCACTGTTCCCTTTACGTCACTTGCTTATCTCCTGTCGACTGCCGCCAAATCGCCATAGTAAGTGTAGACCAGGCCTAACATTAGTTGCTAAACCTAATGCAAGTCAATAAAAATAAACAACAAACATTCAAGTATTAGTGCTGGTAAGGTGAATTGATAAAGCATTATACTGGAACTACCAATTGCAAAGGACAGTTTATTTTACTTTTTATAACTGGAAGGCTCCAAATGGTAGAGCTGATGGCATTGGCGTCTTGCTCTTAGCGTCAGCCAACATCTAAAAGATTTGCTGCCTTTACATGCATTCCCGTCAAGCATTTAACTATATACATCCCAGGCAAAGTTGCTAGTCAACTTGCTGAAAGAGCAAGGAACTGGTGAAGCCTATACTTTATCAGCTATTCCCTCTCGACATACAAGTACCCACTGTTCTCCATGGGAACTGTTATGAACAGTTTCAAATATGTCAGTAAATCAAACACATGTGAATTATATTAGACGAGAAGAAACTATAATTAATGAATCCACTATCAGAAAAGAAAAAAAAAATGCCACAGTTTCTACCATTTAGGTCAGTGTTCCTCAGGGAGGGGGGAAAAAAAAAAGCCTAAATTGGATACAAATCTATCCACATGAACTTGTTGTAAGCAGACCTGAAGGAAGTGATGCCATGTATGATTTCCACTGAAATAACTCTAAAGACTGAGAATCAGTATTTTTAACTCTAACTCACCTGTTGTATCTTTTTCTTGCTTAAATTTGTATGACAGAACTTAAACTTATGAATTCATTAATGCCCATGTTTATTTTATTAGTTTACATAGTTATATTACAATACTTCCCACTCAGTGCTCAAAAGCTCTTTCTTTGCTAAGGATTTTGAAAAAAAACAAACAAAAAACCCAACCAACCATGGTGAAGTGTTTTGATATATTCCTTTCAAAAACAAAAGTAAGTTTTATTGTCCTCAGTGCAGTGAATGCATGCTGAATCTGAGTACGGACTGCAAGACTAGCCTATCCATAGTTCAGGCTAGGGCTTACTTTCTGTTGAAACAAATTAAAATTTACTCCCCCATTCTCCTCTCCCTGAATAAAACTAAAGTTTCTCCTCTTAAAATTCATCTGTGGTCCTGCATGAAAGGAGGATTTTATTATTAGAAAGTCTATTTGTAAAAGGCTTTTTTTAAGTACAAGCCTCTGATTTTTCATGGTTTCTGGAGGTATGGGGGGCAAACACGTCTTATTTTAGGCTATTTACTCTAGAAAACACAACTTTGGTTTATTGTCCTAAGCAGGACAATTCCCTGGACTATTTTTGTAAAGTTTGGCCAGTTAATTTTGGAATTAAGAAAAGAGCTGGTTGGAAGATTTTTCAATAAAAACTTTTGTTGGAAAATGCTAATTCATACAAACCAAACTTTCTGCTGAAACATATCAGTTTTGACAAAAAGAAGTTCATCAAGAAGTGTTTCTCAGGGGCAGGATGGTATTTCAGGTCAACATCAAAGAGAAACCCACCCCACAATAGCCAATAACTTGTTGGTTAAGGTACTCACCCGAGATATGGGAAACCTAGATTCATCTCCCCATTCTACCGGATTTGCAACAGGGACTTGAACCTAGATCTCCCCACATACCAGGTGATGCCCTAACCACCAGACTATTCTGGGGAAAGGAGTCCGTCCGTCTCTGCCCCTCTTCCCCCCAACTTGGAAAGGTCTCCTGTCCTGATGCAGAACGTGAACATTTTTAAAATATAATTTTCAGACTGGGAAAACCTGATCATCTCTAGTTAAGAAGCAGCATACTATATAAGATTTATAAATGTTGCACTGGATGGGGCCTGGCATGAAAAATTCCAATGTGGACTTAGGACACCAAATATGTGAAGTGTGTTGAACAATTCTAACACTATGTCAAAAGTATGACTAAGTTCTCAGACAGATAATCAAAATGGAGTAAAGACTGTAAATTTGTATCCATTCTTTCTGGAGATATTAAAAAAAAAAAAAAAAACCAAAAAAAAAAAAACCCACCACACACCACCCACGGCACATAGCAGTAAAAAGGCTGAGATTCTGAGCCCTGTTATCCGCTTTTCTAGTTGTCAATCATTTTAACTTAGAATTTTGTGCTTTGCAATGTATTATTTAATCCTGACAGTGTTCTAATAAAGTTCTGAAGTGATGGATAGACTTGCAACCTTAATTAACTTTTGGATCTACAATTTCAAATAAGCAGATCGGTGAAGCTGCACACAACTTCAATCTTTAACTTCCTGGCACTTGAAGAAAAAAAAAAAAAGTATACTTTTTCTTTTGTCAGGAAAGCATGCACCTGAATAGGTAAATTTTATCCAGACTTTTTAAGTAGATATGCCAATATTGGATGATTAGAGCTTCATATCTTCAGCTACTTTTATTATAGATAAACTTTTTCCCTACAGTGGGAGAAGAAAGTTTTTACAGTAGAATGTAGCAAGACTGAAAACACACTCAAACTGCAGATGAACTCAGAACTGAACTGAGAATATAACTTTGCATAAGAATTAAGTTTAGGTTTAAGTGTTTTGCTCTAGGAAGAAAGATCAAGGGAAAAAAAAACCCCAACAGGTAAGGATATAAAGATGAAGGCGAGTAGATGTGAATGAGAGGCTAATTGTAATGCCCAACAAGCATCAATTCTTAATATTCATTCAGAGCCACATTTTAGAAACGGCTAGTTTTTTAATCTATCTTTTAAAATGTTAATACTCATATAAAATACTAGATATTAGAATTAAAATCTGCAGGGACTAGTTATTTAAAAATTAATAGTGAATAGAAAACTTTTTAAAATCAAATGTGGAATTATAAATTACTAGCTAAGTCAGAATTATGTTTGCTATGGACTGTTAATCACTACAGCACAGAGGACTACAAAAACATTTAAAAATGGACTCCAGTTGCTTTTGGTTATGTAAAGAGTGGCTGAAAAGCATCGGTATCCCACTTTAGAAGACTTATGTTGACATGGCAGAAATTTCTTAATATGGACATGTATAAAGTTAATTATAAAAACTGGAAAATTTCAGTTATTTGGGAAGGATTGATCTTTTAGGACAAAGAAAAATGTAAATTTGCAAGTAAGAGGAACATAATCCCTACAAAAAACTGCCCTAAAGATCTTAGGTAGTAAAGCAGTTTGAGGAGTTACCCCAGGATGCAGTGCATAAAAGAGTCAGAGTTTGGCCCTTATTCCTTATGTATCATTTGCAGAAAAGCTTCTGCAGTTCAAAAGGAACCAAACATTTATCTGAACACACAAACTATCGGGTTTGGATCAAATTGGATTCAGATCTAACTGCCCCTTGTGCTTGATACATACTTTTTGCACCATTTAGCCCATATCTGTACCGATGCAGCTGTGGTGATACAAGATCACAATACAACTACCTCCATGAATCGCAGTAGCCATGTAAGCAGGAGATGCTTGCCTGCTGAAATTGCACTGTCCACACTGTTGCAACTTATGTCACTCCGGGGAGTGAGGGGGGTGTTAATTTCACGATTCTGAGCAACATAAGAGAGACCAAAAGTGGTAGTGTAGACAAGCCCTTAATGTATAGTAGGATCTCTCTCTCTTGCTTGTCACACCTCTGCCTTGCAAAGGGATTAGGAGGCCCAAGCTCTTACAAACCACCAGCCTGTAGCAAGATTTATGGCACACTTAATGAGACGGACACCGACGTGAGGAAAACAGCAGTTTATTATTGTTAACAACAGACTCAGCGGAATCTTTTCCAAAGGCTGAGCCCCGAATATACTGGGGCTTTACCTTATATACATTTTAGGAGTACATGAATATTTATACATGATAATACTACTACATTCTACATAATATGATTGGCTTACATTTCTGTTTCAGGAATGTATAGGAGTATGCGCAAAGGGCTTGTTTTTGTTCAAGGCTGTGGGCCTCCTTTAGCTTATCTTAGCCCTTGGGATGGACGCTGGTCCCTTGTTCATTGTGACACGGACTGATAATGGTATCTTATATTACTTTGAACAGGTTTCTTCTTTCTTGGAACGGGTTTGAAAAACAACTCATGTGTGTTGGCTTGAGTGGAAAAATCCATGGGCCTTTGCTTGCCTCAAGCCTGGGTCCTCTAGAAACATGTCTAGCTGCAGTGGGAAGGAGTGATTCCCCATGCAGACAGACTCACATCCAGATTTCTTAAAGTGCTTTACAAAGGGTAAGTATGTATCTCCATTTTACAGGTATGAGGCACTAATACATTTAGTTCCTTGTGTAGAACTTAGTGAAACAGTCACTGGACTGGATCAAGGAGAATAGTCATTATCTTAGGATCAGGGAAAAGAAAAGGGAGAGGGAAGACCAACAACAGAAATCTGATAGTCAAGTACTTCATGGAAGGGAAGAAAACAAGGGATGATCCCAGTAGGAAAACTGGCATTCTTACATGACTGAGGTATGGAAGATCAAGAAACCTATGGGCAAGAGTGCCTGATGCATTTCAAGACACTAGAGACAAGTTTTAAAACTACATGAAATGTTTATCATGTATGTATTTGGGTGTTCATACAATCACAGAATAGCTGTTGCCTTCCAACTAATATTTCATTCTATTTTAAGTTATGCGTCTTGTTTTCATTTGGACGTCATCAGCAAAAGACCATTACAATCAGGAGGCTGAGGCACCAAGAGAAAAGCACCAATATAAATAAGGCAAATCAATATTTTAGCACAAGGGTTTTATTCCTCATTAGTCCACAGCTGTGTCTCGATAGCTTAAAACACACCTATAAAAATGCCTGGTTCTTAAAAGCTACAAAGGTTGAAGAGTGGAGAAATGCTGAGAGGACCCTGCTGCTTGATGGCAATTCATTTTAAGCAAAAAGGTTTGACAGATCATAGATTGCTGCAACTTCCTTATTTACTGGCCTGTAATTGCCTTCCTCCAACAGCAGAAAGCGTTCTCTCTTGGCAGCAATAGCCAGATGGGAGAGCTTTTTAAGCTCACATTGCCACCAACACAGTTGGGCAAATACTAGGTTGTCACTATATGGGTCCCAATAGAGGGGGATAATCAAAGCCAATTCTGACCATACACTGCTTTTTAAATTTCAATTACCTTCTCTTCTTTGGTGACATTACATTTTTAAAACAAAGCTGAAATACTCTGAATGACCCGTAACAATTTAGATGACTGAGTGAAGAGTGCGACACAGCTAAATGAATCTCAACCAAGTTAGAATATTCCAGGAAAAAGTAGGCCGAGTTGCGTGTATGTATGTGTCTCAGTAGGCATGGAACAGGAAAGAAATAATGTGTATTGTTCAATACCCAAACCATGAATTTTCAAAAACTAATCAATCACAAAATCAAATCTTTCCAGGTTTCTTTAAACAGGATATGACATCAATATCTATGTGCGTGATTTAAAGTCTGTATATGGTATTAGGAATAACCATCGGTCCTGCCATTGAAGAAAGAACTGAGACACTTCCCTATAATTTTGCATAGCTTAAACTTTAAGTCAGCTACAGGGGGAGACAAACAAAAACCTGAACTGCACTCTGCTCATGGTGACATTAAGAACAAATAATAAGGGGATTAGTTTTATCTGAAAAGAAAAGCTGATTTATTTTGTATATATAGTTCCACGTCTGAGAACTTGAGTGGCCGTTCTTTGCTAAACAAAGATTTCAGAGTTCATGTGTTAATGTACAGAAGCAATACTGTGACACGTCAAGCCACAGGTCTCCCTCTCTCACAGCTAGAGCTAATAGAGCAAGATCAGAAGCACATTAAGTAAGGAGCTCACTCTGGCACTTGACATCCTACCAGAAAGCCAACCATACAGTCACTAAACATCCCACTTATTTAATGGAATGTTTACAATTAATTGGAGTATTTGATTAACAAAAGTGTCACATGTAGTCAGTGAAATGAGTTTTAAAATGACCATTCAAGAGAGAGACAAAAGTGCAAGGAGCCCAATAAAGGCAGAGCAGAAGTATATTCAGCTCATTTGAGAATACTTTGGGGGAAATCACAGGATGAGAGTTTCAAAGGATAGGGTTCTTTCGCCCTTGACTCCTCACAGCAAACACTCCTTACGAACACCAGTGACAAGTTCAACACCAGGTACTTTACAAATGTTTGTTCCCCACAGCATAAGGCTTCTCCTCCAGTCTTAACCTACTATCAAGGAACAGGGCAGTAGGTAAAAAGCGATCTCATCTCTCTGAAATGCTGAGGTCCTTTGCCCTTTCTTCCAGATTTCCACACTTCTTTGCTGTCTCTCTTGCCACCATCCCAAGCGGAGGAGCTGAAGCACTTTGTTGATTAAGTACCAGGTGCTTAACGAAATTAAGTCATCACTTCGTATCATGTGGGGATGCTGACCAAGCGCAGAGTAGGGAGTGTGCCTTAGGACTTGTCTACACCTTCAACACTGCAGCGGTACAGCTGCACCACTGTAGCACTTCAGCAAAGAAGTTACCTATGATAATGGGAGGGCTTCTCCAATCAGTGCAGGTACTCCAAGAGGTGGTAGCTAGGTTAACAAGATAATTTCCCCCATCCACTTAGCACTATCTACAACAGGGGTAAGGTTGGTTTAACTGCATTACCCAGGAGTATGGATTTTTCAAACCCATAAGCAAAGTAGTTATAAACAACTTAATTTCCTAATGTAGGCCAGGTCTTAGGCAACTCTCATTCTGTCACAGAGTTTATCTAATAACACTTTTATAAGTTTTTCTTATTTTCAATTATATGACATAACAGGTGTCACCGCACATGTGAGTATACACACCCTTCCTTCCAGATGAATCAAAGTCCTTTCTCTCAAATCAGAAAAGCTGAAGTGAGTCTAGTCTCATTTGTAAAAAGTTTTGTAACAAAAATCTTAATGTTCAGAAATTTTCTTGCATGACTGTTTTTGCGTGACGACATCAAAAATTATCAGAGACATAAGCATGAACTGAAGCTGAAAGCATACAGAGCAGAAAAAAGGAAGTTGTTGTAATTGGGGAGGGAAAATAGAGTGTCAGTCAATCCTGCCCCCTTGAAAAGGGAGTTTCATAAAAAGTGTAGTACTGAACAGCAAAATTTAACCCAAATGGACAGTCTTTTCCTACTCAAAACAAATATATAATTTCAAAAATAAACCTTACAGTTCAGAGTCTAATTGTTCAATATATTTTGAAGTATGATGTGTTTACCAGCTTAAAAAATAATTTCCCAGATTTCAGTTTATTATAAATGATTGTCTCATCCAAAATTCATTAGTTCTCGCTTGAAGATTACCAAATTCATGTCTTTCTGCAACTCAGCATATTCCTTTATTTTAGTGTAACTGCAGAAAAACAAGGACTTTTCTCAATAATATGCCTCCAGTAGAACAATGCACAAACCAATGGTTTCAACAAGGTTAGAAAAACAAAAAACAAAAGCCACTCTGTGGGGAAGCTGATCAATCTAGCTTCATATCTTTGGGTTAGTTTTCAACCTCAGCAAATGAATTCCAAGTGTATTCTTACAATAAGTAGCCAAAATTACACCCAAGGACAAACGTATAAGAACATTTTATTCAACAGGCATATCACTCAGGAACCTGAGATAATGCCAGTGAGGTAGTTGACATTCACAGTCCCTCATAATAAGTCACTGGACTTCAGTATCTACATTATTGTTTCAGTACTCATCTATACATTAGTACCATATTATTACAAATTCTTATCAGCAAGATAGCATCACTGAGCAACTGATGTAACATCAACCCAGCTGACAAAGTTTTTACCATTCTGCAAAACTGGGGTGAGCTATCATTGAACAACATTCTGTATGTTCTGTACAGAGCAATTACTACTTTACAAATGTGGAATACCCCTTCTGCTGCTGTATGTGAGGTGTACTCTACAGATTGTAAAATGTCACTACAAAAAGTAACTTTTGAGTTAATAGCTCTAGTCTTTCAAACCAATTGACCTGTATATCAGTCTAGAACAATAATACACAGGTGGAACAAACTAATACAAATGCACAACAGAGGTCAGAAGTTAGAATTTGGACACAAAGTATTGTTCCATAATAAGGCACAATTGTTTCGTTGTTTAACTAGATGATTCCAGCAGTATATAGTTATCCTATGATCCATAAAGAGCATAGTGGTGGCATTTATATGAACTCTGGGGTTAAACACAACTAGGAACAAATGTTTGTGTTTATGTATGTACTAGAGATTATAATCACGTTAATAATCACATGGTAAGGGAAGAGTAAAGATCCTACTATAAATGAGCCCCTATAGTAACACCCTGATGCAAGCTATTCGTCCTAACTATATTAAGACTTGACATATTGAAATTAAAATTTTCATACTAAAGCCATTCAACTGCCTTCCACCATAATGATACTTCATGCACAACGATACTCTTACAAACACTAATGAATATACAGTGTATTTGATCCCTCAGTATGGAGTATACCATAGCATAATAGTATAAGTTAAATATTGAGAAACATGATAACATGTAAAATCCAGAATCTGCAAGAAGGTGATGAAACCAAGCTGCTTATATCCTACCTAAAAAGTCTTCTCCTAGCCCCAAACTGGACCATATCCAGTGTCTACCTTATGAAAATCCCAGACTGAGGTTAAGTTGGCACTAGCTCTGGTGTTTTGGTCACCTACTGTACCACAGAGTGACTTTGTTAAATTCCTCACCACAGTAATGCTGGGTGCAACAAAGCCAACGGTACTTGGTGACTCCAACATCCACATGGATTAGATTTTCTGAGATAGCTCAAGATTTCGTAGCCACCACGACCACCTTTGTGGTTAATGGTCTAACTCATCACTTGTCACACTCTTCTTTGCATTGGGATTAATGGTTAGACATATGAATATTAAGTTACTGACCAACCATTACTTCCTGCACTTTGGGGCTCACTTGCTTGTTGGGGGAAAAAGGACCCTGTTCTAATCATTTGCACTCAGAAGCTAATAGAACCCTCTGAAAAAGCTCTGGTTCCGAATGAGAATATTGTTCCTCAAAAAACAAAACAAAACCACCACGCACTTTGGAAGGCATTACAGTGATCTTTTGTCCCTGGCCGTCAGTGAGGTGACCCTAGGTCTAGTTGATTTCTTTACCTGTTTCATTCTCTCAGGTTCCTTTGTTAATAGATGATCCGCAACAGATAAATCAGGAGGTGCATGAATGAAGTATCAATAGATCTAGTTCTAGTGGTGAACTGCTTGGCAATCAATCAATCAGAGGCAGCCCCGATGCTCTTGAAAACTACTGAATGGCTGCTCCATCCTGCTCGGTGCTGCCTGGAGCTCAAAATAGCATTCTCTGCCCAGTTTGACTCCACAGAAAATCACACATGCGAGATCACTGGTCAAGGCCCTCGAAATTAGCTTTGCAAGGGAGCCCCATGGAGAGACACCACCACTGGGTCGGTTCAACCAAACAGCTTCCATTAAGCAGTTGGCTTAAGTCCTTCCTATCTGGAGCAATATCCGATTTCTTTGCCAGTAGAACCAGTAAGAAAGATTCTGTAGCAACAGGGCACAACAGCTACACTGTTCTTTCCCACTTAGAAGCATTGAGGAAGAAAATAAATATAAATCAGCTTCCCTAACATAAATAAGTTGTTGGGGGAAAAACAAAAAGGGAGCAGGTTCAGCATCAGCTCCCTCTTCCTAGTCAGTTGCCACATTGGTGGATTCTGTTAAAATAAATCAATCATACTCCACAGCATCTTACTGCAGCAAAAACCCATGAGGCTATACACCTTGACTCTTGTTGAGAATGCAATAGCTATTGCTTTTTCCGACAAAGCAACTGTATTCATAGTATCTAATAATCCTTACTCTCCTGAGTGTTCTAGGAAATATGAATAGTGTTGAATATCATCAATATTGAATAGTGCTGTATAAATCCAAATTCTATTCTGTCGTTAAGTGGTTTTAAAAATCACCCTTTAAGAAACATGGATTCTAGTGGTTTAAAAATAAAAGAAAGAAACCCTAAAACTCTGAATGGCTACCCATTTGGAACTTGGCAAATGCATTTATCCACCACTTTTTCAAACCTTAAAAAGAACTTACATGAACATCTTTATCCGTTTCACATTCAAGAAACAAAACCCTGTAGAATCTGTTTTTTATATCTAGAAATCATGTTCCAATACATAATGAACTGCCCTGAATTTTGGAAGGAAAGAAAGAATCAGTGGGGAAGAAAAGAAAGGCTACTAAGTAGACAAAAATGTCCTAACAACTAGTTTGTATAATTTGGATCTTTAAAGAGTAAAAACAGAGAGCTAAGTGAAACAAATTAGACATTATAAAGACAGATCCCCAGCTGATGTAGTTCAGCATAGTTCCATTAGCTTTGAAGGCGTTATGATGGTTTATGATAGCTGAGGATCTGACCTTATTTTTTTAAGTCTAAAAATACAGTGTTCTAGACATGCTTGATTATTACAAAGATAAAATACATAGGTATTCTGATGAATAACTGAAATTTAAGGGCTGATCTTGAGAAATGCAGAGATACCCCTAAGAGAGATCCTGAGCACACTTCGCTCCCATTGTCTTAAGAAGGTTCCCAGTACTTCAGAAAAGATGATGATAGTGCAACTAGAGTCAGAGGGCCCAGGTACCCTGGAGAGACGGTTGGCAACAGGATACCAAGAGAACTTGTGGAGTTGTTAAGCTAGATGCAGCAAAGGTGCATGGATAGAGTAGTGCACAGAGTTTATTAAGAGTTCCGCTTACTGAACTTTACCTGCATTCAGCTTCACTCTTTGCTAAGGACACAATCAGTACTCTTCTGATGGAGCCCTTGATCCACTAGAGAATTCTGAGTAAGAGCTATTTTGGGTTTTTATGCAACTGGGTTCCTGTAAAAACAGGAGCTTGTTGTTTTCCTCCATTCCACCCTTCTATTTCTATGACTTCCTCCAACTCCCCCTTCAACCTCCCTTACATCTGGAGCTCTGGGCCCCCCACTGCATTCCTCACTCCACCACAGGGCGGTTCCCCCTACCTTCCCCCCCTCTCCCTACCCTGCCATGATTTCTCTGGGCCCCTGCTCCCCACTCCTTCCATACAAGAGTCGCCTTTCCTCTCCCCATGGCAGTAGTTGGGTGTGCACTGCCATCCCATTTCCTTCCTTGCCCCTAGGACATGAGCTGTGTGTGCCCACATTCCCCCTTCTCTCCTACTGGGACCCCCATTCACCTCTCCCTCACATAGAACTGCTGCCATGTACCCTTTCATTCCCCCTCTCCCACAATTCCAGGGGCTTTGTGCATCTCTAGTCCCTTCTCCCTGGGACTCTGTGCCTCTCTTCCAGAGCCCATATTCTCCTCCATGGCAGGCGCCCCCATTCCCCTATCCCTGTATATCATGGCCTTCCAATCTCCTCTCCCAACCACCAGGGTTGTGTGCGCAGCCCCATTCCTATGTCAACCATCTTCCACCCCAGGGCAAGGGTTTCTGTCTCTTTTCCCACTCCTCCATACCATGATCCCCCAATATCCCTAGTCCATGACAGGGATTGTGTGCACATGTCTATTCTCCCTTATTTCCTCCTCTTCTTCATCCTTCTTTCTGTCTGGGAGATAAGTCATTCAGGGTATCAACATGTTAAAAACTCTATTAGGAAGATAGGCAGAGATGAGATGGGAGTGTTGTTATGATAGAGGGTGTTAATCAGTGTGATCAAACAGTAGTTTGCTCTACAGACAATTGCCCCCATTGTTTATAGATATGGTCCTCATTTTCACCCTTTTGGGATTCTGATTATCTCACAAGTCAATTGGGTTCTGGTCACTGATGTCTAGCATGTTCCATGAAGTTTTGGAATAGATCTGATGTGCTATTTAAGGATGATCATGTTTCATACATAGAGAGGGGAAAAGAGAAAAATATTATTAAGTTGAGCTCCCTCAGGGAGCTGATGGGCAGGATCCACTTTGAAGGCTAATATGAGGGGGAAAGGAATCCAAGAGAGCTGGCTGTATTTTAAAGAAACCTTATTGAGGGCACAGGAACAAACCATCCCGATGTGCAGAAAGAATAGCAAATATGATAGGATCCCAGTTTGGCTTAACAAAAAAGTCTTTGGTGAGCTTAAACAGAAAAAAGAAGCTTACAAGAAGTGGAAGCTTGGCCAGATGACTAGGGGAGGATTATAAAAATACTGCTCAAACATGCAGGAATGAAGTCAGGAAGGCCAATGCACAACTGGAGTTGCAGAGAGTGAGGGACGTGAAGGGGAACAAGAAGGGTTTCTACAGCTATGCTAGCAACAAGAGGAAGATTAGGGAAAGTGTGAGCCCCTTACAGAATGGGGGAGGCAACCTAGCGACAAAGAATGTGAAGAAAGCGGAGGTACTCAATGCTTTTTTTTTGCCTCTGTCTTCACAGACAAGGTCAGCTCCCAGACTACTGCACTGGGAGGCACAGAATGGGAAGGAGGTGAACATCCCTCAGTGCTGAAGGAACAGGTCCAAGACTATTTAGAAAGATTGGACTTACACAAGTCTATAGGGCCAGATGCAATGCGCCTGAGGGAGTGATTTCAAAGTCATTGGCTATTATCATTGAAAGCTCATGGCAGTTGGGGGAGGTCCTTGATGACTGGAAAAAAAGCAAATATAGTGCTCATCTTCAAGAAAGGGAAGAAAGAGGATCCAGGGAAGTACAGACTGGTCAGCCTCACCTCAATCCCTGGAAAAATAATGGAGCAGGTCCTCAAGGAATCCATTTTAAGGCACTTGGAAGAGAGAAAGGTGATCAGGAACAGTCAACATGGATTCACCAAGGGCAAGTCATGCCTGACCAACCTGATTGCCTTCTATGAAGAGGTGACTAGCTCTGTGGATGTGGGGAAAGCAGTGGACATAATATACCTTGACTTTAGCAAAGCTTTTGACATGGTCTCCCACAGTATTCTTATCAGCAAGTTAAAAAAGTATGGGTTGGATGAATGGACTGTAAAATGGAGAAAGAACTGGCTAGAGCATAGGGCTCAATGAGATGGATCAATGGCTCCATCTCTAGCTGGCAGCTGGTCACAAGCAGAGTGCCCCAGAGGCTAGTCTGGTTTTGTTCAACGTCTTCATTAATGATCTGGAGGATGGGGTAGGTTGCACCCTCAGCAAGTTTGCAGATGACACTAAGCTAGGGGGAGTGGTAGATACCCTGGAAGGTAGGGATAGGATACAGGAGGACCTAAACAAATCAGAAGATTGGGTCAAAAAAAAAAATCTGATGAGGTTCAACAAGGACAAGTGCAGAGTCCTGCACTTAGAACGGAAGAGTCCCATGCACAGCTACAGACTGGGGACCGATGAGCTAGGCAGCAGTTCTGCAGAAAAGGACGTGGGAGTTACAGTGGCTAAGAAGCTGGATATGAATCAGCTATGTGCCCTGGTTGCCAAGAAGGCTAATAGCATATTGGGCTGCATTAGTAGGAGCATTGCCAGCGGATCACGGGAGTGATTATTCCCTTCTATACAGCATTGGTGAGGCTGCATTTGGAGTATTGTGTCCAGTTTTGGGCCCCCTACTACAAAAAGTATGTGGACAAGTTGGAGAGAGTCCAGCAGAGGGCACAAAAATGATTAGGGGGCTGGAGTACAAGACTTATGAGGAAAGGCTGAGGGAACTAGGCCTGTTGAGTCTGCAGAAGTGAAGACTGAAGGGGGGGATGTGATAGTAACCTTTAACTACCTGAAAGGGGGTTCCAGGGAGGCTGGAGCTAGGCTATTTTCAGTGGTGGCAGATGACAGAACAAGGAGCAATGGTTTCCAAGATGCAGTGGGGAAGGTCTAGGCTGGACATTAGGAAAAAGTTTTTCACTAGGATGGTGGTAAAGCACTGAAATGGGTAACCTAGGGAGGTGGTGAAATCTCCATCATTAGTGGTTTTTAAGATGTGGCTTGACAAAACCCTCGCTGGGATTATTTAGCTGAGGTTAGTCCTGCTTTGAGCAGGGGGTTTCGACTAGATGACCTCCTGAGGTCCCTTCCAACTCTAATATTCTATGATAAGGATTTCACAATTTCGGCCAATTATTTGTAGACTCTGGGAGTCTTTAATATTACACTTTAGAGATTTTAGAAAAAGGTTGCAAGATTATTTTAGTAATGATTTAAAGCTCTATTATGGACTAGATTCTACTTTCAGTATAGTCAATAGCAAAACTCCCATTAAATTCAATAGAAGCAGCATCAAACTCTATATGCATCACCTGAACAATTTTTCATGTAACGTGCACATATTCTTTTCCCACTCTCAACTGAATTTGCTATTCTGTATCGTGTTCCACATAGAGCATGCCAAATAGCCTTATAGGTATAAAAGGACTGTATTTGGGAAGAAAATAATCACCACTTTAATGGATTGCAAGCTGCAATGCACAGCAGTCAAACAATACATATATTAAACTGTCACTGCAAGTTGCATAAACCAAGCCTGTGTGGTCTAACAAATAACAGAACTACATACTTTTAGGTCACTGCAAATGTGAAAAAGAAGCTCCCTCATCTGTTGATTAATGTAGAATTAAGACTACATGGTGTCTGAGTTAGCTAGGTGTTTAATTTCTGTTCTCATGGAATTTCTGCTAGACAGTTTTTTATCTATTTATTGCCTTTTATACAAAATATTGTTTGTTAGAAATGCTGTATTTCTGCCTCAAGATGTTTTCAAAATAGCAATACATTTCACTTTTCCTTGTCATATCAATGGCAATTATATTGTCACTAAATAATTTCACAGATTTCATTTCTAGTTTAAATACATTTACCTCATTTTTGATGAGTCAACAAGACAAGACATTCAGATTACTTTTGTTTTGCATTGTCTCGTGGTTATTCCCTCACTTGAACTTGCAACCGTTAGTCACCAAGTTTGCTAGCTGGAGGGAAATGCTGTATAGGTAGACTGTGAAGAATATATGAGCACGTTATTTCAAGCAACAGGAAACTTCATTAACCACCACAGAACTCTAATACTAAAAACAAGCTATTTCAAATAAAGCGATAAGACCCTGTGATACTTCCCAGAGATACCAAGACTCTGAGGGGACCTCACTACCACCTGCCCACAGCAGGAGGAAACCTTGCCTGTGCTTAAATCAAGGTTTCCAATCCCACCAGCCATGTGCAACACAAGCACTACTCTCCAGGTCTGCTCTCTCTCTACAGCCTGAGCGTCTCCTTGAAATGACCAGTCCCTGGTCCACTGGCCACACACCAAATTCACAGACACATTGCCCACAAAGAAACAGTATACACCAGCTTACCAGTTTCACCTCAGGATCACTGCTCCATTTAATATGCAGGACTTAAACGCCTTTATAAACAAACAAGTTTATTTAACAAAATGTACATTTTTAAATGATAGCAAGTGGTAATATTGGAAACTAATGGTGACATGTAACCTAAATCATAATGTGCATCCTAGAATCTAGACTGACTTAATTTACAAAACTTAAGTGTTGTCATGTCCTATGTAGTATCGCTCACCAGCATTTCTCAGCCCAATTGGCTATGATCCCTTTTTCATCAAAAAAACCACACTCGCAACTTGTCTCCTCAGTGTCTCACTGCTTGCAACTCCAGATATAGATAAACAGTCCTTTGATGTTTATTCATAAACTGGATGCCTTCCTGCTATGTGTTCCGTTCTGTAGATGTTATGATCTTTTGTCAATTTTACAACCTGGATTAGTTGGTGACTCCACATGAAAATA
The DNA here is from genome assembly GCA_007922155.1 of Mesoclemmys tuberculata. NCBI lineage: Eukaryota > Metazoa > Chordata > Testudines > Chelidae > Mesoclemmys > Mesoclemmys tuberculata. The sequence continues at coordinate 29,997,478 of ML675609.1, read as the reverse complement.
GACATGCATTGGAAGCTACACAGTACACAATGACTAGCCAGAGAGAGATAAGGATCTCCATCCCCTGTCTGAACAGAACCTCTATCACTATTTGGTGATCAGTCTTCACTTATATACCTTAAGAACACAGTTTTCAGTATGGACACTGTAGCAAACTGCCAGCTTCCCCCCAGTGGGTCTCATGCTTTACCTCTGTTCCTTGGCCAGGGAGCCCCCAGGTACCTCATCTCCCCTACCTGTAGAGGAGCTCTGTCTCCTGGCCTGGGAGGGAACCTTCTCCTCCAAACCTTCTGGCAGCTTTGCCTGTGTTTATTCCCTCCCCCTCCATTAGGGAAGGCAGGGTTTAAATACATCTGGCCTAGTCCTTCATTGGGGCCAGGTGCCTCTAATTGCCCTGCTGTGCTTTTTAACCCTTTAGGCCCTCTGGCCTGACTTTATCACAATACATAACTCCTTAGATATCATCCATACATACATATCACAATGATTAGGACTACCAGTGTATTATTGGCTCTTTGTAGCGACCTCACATGCCACCCTTCAGTGTAGGCATCATTATGTAGACATCAGACCTGGGGGACCACTGTAAACCACTATTCACTCTTTATGTCCTCTTCTAGTTGGCACCAAGGGGACCCCAGGTCATAGATGCCTTTTAGGGAAGTATTCTTATAGCACTCATTGTGGGCTCAGTCTGCCTTAAGAGTTACACAGTGCATACTTGCATCTCACCTAAAAGTGAAGTAATCTGAATGTTTCGGCAATAACCAGAATTTCAGTTTCAGAGTATTTCAGTGCAGCCATGTTAGGCCAGAAACACACATCTAATGCTCCTGTGCCAGAAAATCCTAGTAATTTGGTGTGCTTTGGATAAAATTGAAAGAACTTTATTTTATGCAAGAATTACGGATATAAGACATAGGCCAAACAAACAATTCCAAACTCTCTCAAATACTAAAGGGGCAAAGGATACATTCAGATTCAAGTCCTCAGATCAATCCAAATGCACATTTGCAGTTTTGGTTTTACCTTAGAGGCAGAATAGGGAACGGATGTGTTATCAGGTTACAGGTTCAAATGTGGTCAAAACCTTGAAACAATAATGATTCTTGTAATATTCCTGGCAAAAACAGACATCTCAAGAGAACATTGGATATCATTAAGATGAAAAAAAAATCTTATAAAATCAGATGATTTAGTGAGATTTCTAGCACTTTATGATCCATATATGAAATCTAGCACTGATAGCTATCATAAGGATTTGAGGTGCCTTGGAGGTGTAGAAATCAAAAGTTAAAAATTGTATGTAATTTTATATCTGTCAAATTATACTCACATTATTCTTAATTGTATTCTATACAAATCACCAACTTTAAAGGTAAGAAAGAAATAATTGTAGAATAATTCGTTTTATTTAACATTTTCAGAATATTACGTGAGAATACACAACAGAATAGAAATCGTGTACACATAGAGAAGCGTTATCAAGCTACAAAACATTTCTCAAAGAAAGATATACATTTCCATAGTTTATGACTTAATCTCAAGCAAGCATCTCTGAAGAAATACATCTACGATAGATTAAACATGAGAAGTAATCTATAAATACAATATGTAAACTGCAGCAACAATATCTTTCATTATTAGCAATAAAAATCTTAAAAATTCGTGCTTCTGAAAGCTTTCTAATATTTACAATAAAATGGTTAACTTGAAGAGTCTCCATTCGGACTATATCATACAACAAAACAGAGAAATAGAAGAGACCACATAAATAATAGATACTTTTTTTCTCTGTTACTGCCATTTACCTTATAAGGTGGGTCAAATGACAATCTTTCTCCACCTAGGTAGACAATGAGTTTAGGACTACCAGTTTTTATGTATTCTTACAGATTACATCAGTACCTAGTCCATAAACTCTTACAGCAAATACATATGTGGAAAGAAAAAACTACTTCAAGCTAACTGCATCCACTAAAACAGGGCCAGATATTGGAATTCTTTGTCTTCCCTTAAGGTTTACGTTTAGAGCCCTATTAGATCCTCTTTGTTTGAAATCCACTTCTTGAATCACTGAAGAATAAATATTTAAAAAAGGTCTCCAGACTCCACTCCCCAAATTACTAAAATCTGATCTTGCTAGCTTACCACCCAAACTATTTTCCTTTTTCCACAGTGAAAGCTACCAAACTGAACAACAAAAATATCCTCAAAGGAAAAAAAGAATGTGAATGAGTAGATCTGTAGGAAGGAAAGGATCTCAGTTCAAAGGATGTACTTTTAAATATGCCCAACGTAGTATAGATATGTACGTCCACTTTCTATGATAGTATCCAAAATAGTGGACATTCTTTACCTTTGGCTATTCCAAGCCAGATCAAATTAATCAGTGGCCCAGCAAGATTTAAAAGAAAGAACCACACACACACGCGAGGCAGAATGACCACGCAGAACAAGGCCAGTTGTAAGATATGCATTTCACCCAGCTTTCTAACAGTAAAGGCACCCTCCTTTGTAAGTATTGAGAACCCTTTTTATAAGTAATGGATCTTCTACATCATCATCATTTTGTATTACAGTAGTACCTAGGAGCCCTAGTCATGGACCAGGGCCCATTGTGCTAGATGCTATACAATCTAAGTCATCATGAACCCCTATTTTACTAACAAACAGTCTGGCACAAGCATATACCAATGCATTTTCTGAAACAAAAATGTAATTAAAAGTTGACAAAGGAAAAAGACCATTTTTAAAGGGCAAATCAAGACCACAAAGCAAACCAAAAAAAAGATATCAGACAACTTAAAACATATTTTTTCTTAAAAAAGCCATTTCCTTTCACTTCTTGACTGGTGTAATGGATTATCACATTTTTCATCTTAAAGGAAACTCCTCTTTTCCACAAAACAAAAAAGCAAGCATTAAAATAAAACAAAAACCAGAAAACACCACACCTAAAGTCAGCTCTTCAAAGCTGTGTAAAAGTCTTGAAATATGTGAGACAATGAAAACAAAGCCTCTATAATTCTATTATCAGTCTCTTCTCCCTCACCCAACCTTCAGTCCCCCCACCCACCCACACATTTCCACATCTCTACTGACTAATCCTGGTCTCCCCTCAACAAGCTTCTCATCCAATCTCAGTGCCTTCAGCTTTCCTGGCTCATCCCAGTCTCCTTATCCTACCAGTCTCACTCTCTTCCCTCCTTGGCACCTCATCTGATCTCAATGCCCACCACCACCCACTTGCTTCATCTTTCCCCACCCACCTGGCTCCCATATCCAGTTCCAACATTTGCCAGCAAGTCTCAGTCTCTGCCACCCTGCCCTTCCTGTATCTATCCCCCACGGGTCCTTCTCACAATCTTCTCCCCCAGCCCGCCCCAACAATGCCCTAGGTCCAGATCTTGTTTGCTCTGCATATGAATCAGACAGCTTCCTCCTTCACACTGCCTGGGTACCACTAAGGGGTGGGGAAAGTGGTCATTGGGAGCACATGAGTGAGAAGCTCCTTTCTTTCAGTTCCCATATCTGGCCCATAGAGAAATCATTATAAAACGAGTCTCTAGGATGCTCAGTCACTCACTAGGGATGGCACATGCACAGTCTGGTCAGCACTAGGAGACACAAGACACTCAAGCAGGCCCAGAAAGGAGGGAATCTTCAGAGATTTTTCAAAGGATTTCAAACTGCGATTTTTCAAAGGATTATAATTTGAACTAATCAGGGTAGATTTTAATGGAGAACAACAAGAGGCCCATCTCTGACACAAAGGCTCACCCCCTGGCAAATAATAGAGCACAGAAGTGGAAGGGACTTCAGTGCATCACCTAGTCCAGTCCCCTGCACTCAAGGCAGAACTATGTAATAACTACTAGACCATTCCTGATGGATGTTTGTCTAACTTGTTTTTAAACTCCTCCCATAAAAGAGATTCCACAACCTCCCTACACAATTTGTTAGTGCTTAACTATCCTGTAAGGAAGTTTTTCCTCATGTCCAACCTAAATCTCACTTGCTGCAATTTAAGACCATGATGACTTCTTGTCCTGGCCTCAGAAACTAAGGAAAACAATTTTGCACCCTCCTTCTGACAACCTTTTATGTATTTAAAAATGGTGGTTGTCCCTTCTCACTCTTCTCCAGATTAAACAAACCCAATTTTTTCAATCTTGCCTCAAAGGTCATGTTTTCTAAACCTTTAATAATTTTTGTTGCTCTCCTCTGGACTTTCTTCAAGTTGTCCATATCTTTCCTGAAATGTGGCACCCAGAACTGGAAGTAGTCGAGGCCTCACCAGTGCGAAGTAAAGTGGAAGAATTACTTCTTGTGTCTTGCTTACACCACTCCTGCTAATATATCCCAGACGATGTTTGCTTTTTTGCTGCAGTGTTACTCTGTTGAGACTCATATTTAGCCTGTGATCCAGTAGAATACAAGATTCCTTTCTGTACAGTACTCCTTCCTGTGCAGCCATTTCCCATTAGTTGTGTGTGCAATTAATTGGTCCACTTCTGATGGAACACTTCACATTTGTCCTTATAGTATTTCATTCTATTTACTTGAAACCATTTCTAGTTTGTCCAGATCATTTTGAATTTTTATACCCTCCTCCAAAATACTTCAACACCTGCCAGCTTGTTATTGTCCACAAATTTTATAAGTGTACTCTCTCTGCCATTATCCAAATCATTGATGAAGATATTGACCCAAATTGGACCAATCCCTGCAGCACCCCAATTGATATGCCCTTCCAACTCGACTCTGAACCACTGTTTGAGAGGGTTTTTCCAACCAGTTATGCACCCACCTTATAATCACTTCATCTATGGTGTATTTCCCTATTTTGTTTATGAGAACATCACATGAAACAACATCAAAATCCCTACTAAAAAGCAAGTTATACCACATCTACTTCTCTACTCGCCTCCCTCATCTACAAGTCTTGTTGTCCTGTCAAAGAAAGCAGTTAGGTTGGTTTGACATTATATGTTCTTGACAAACCCATGCTGACTGTTACTTATCTTCTAGGTTTATGGAAATTGATTGTTTAATTATTTGCCCCATTATCTTTCCAAGTGGTGAAGTTAAGCTGACTGGTCTTTAGTTCCCCAGGTTGTCCTCATTCCCATTTTTTAATAGACTGGCAGTATGCTTACCCTCTTTCAGTCATCTGGAATCTCTCCTGTCTTCCATGAATTTTCAAAGAGAATCACTAATGGGTCAGATATCTCCTCAGTCAGCTCCTTGAGCATTCTAGGATGTATTTCATAAGGCCCTGGCAACTTGAAAACATTTAAGTTGTCTAAGTAATTTTTTTTTACTTGTTCCTTCCCTATTTTAGCCTCAGATCCTACTTCATTTTCACTGACACTATGTTAGATGTCCAATTGATACTAAATTTTTGGGTGAAAATGGAAACAGAAGTCATTTAGCATTTCTGCCATTTCCACATTTTCTGTTATTGTCGCCCCTCCTCCCCATTGAGTAACAGGCCTACTCTATTCTTGGTCTTCCTCTTGCTTCTAATGTGTTTATAGAATGTTTTCTTGTTACCTTTTATGTCTAGCTAGTTTAATCTGATTTTGTGCCTTGACCTTTCTAATTTTGTCTCTACATGCTTGTGATGTTTGTTTGTATTTATCCTTTCTAATTTGACCTAGTTTCCACTTTTTGTAGGACTTTTTTTTTGGTGTTTCAGATCATTGAAGATCTCCTGGTTAAGCCAGGGTGGTCTCTTGCCATACCTCCTATATTTCCTATGCAGTGGGATAGTTTACACTTAATATCCCTTTGAAAAACCTGACAACTCTTGAACTATTTTTCCCCTTAGACTTGTTTCCCATGGGATCTTGCCTTCATTTGCTCAAGTCTACCTTCTTGAAATCCATTATCTTTACTCTGCTGTCTTCCCTCCTACCATTCCTTAGAATAATGAACTCTATCGTTTCATGATCACTGTCACCCAAGTGACATTCCACTTCCAAAATTCTCAGCCAGTTCCTTCCTATTTGTCAAAAATCAAATCTAGAACAGCCTCTCCCTTAGTTGCTTTCTCTCCCTTCTGAAATTAAAAAGGTCTCCAATGCATTCCAAGTACTTGTTGGATAATCTGTGCCCTGCTCTATTTTTCCAAACAAATGTGTGGGTAGTTGATGTCTTCCATCACCACCAAGTCCTGTGCTTTGGATGATTTTGTTAGTTGTTTTTAAAAAAAAAGTTTCATCTACCTGTTCTTGCTGGTTAGGTGGTCTGTAGTGGATCCCTACCATGACATCGCCTTCGTATTTTTTTTACCCCTTTTGTCCTTACCCAGAGACTTTCAACAAGTCTGTCTTCTATTTCCATTTCAATCTCAGTCCAAGAGGATACATCTTTGATATACAAGGCAATACCTCCTCCCTTCCTGCCCCCTCGCCACCTGCCCTTCCTAGAAAGCTGTACCCTTCTATACTAGTATTCCAGTAATGTGTATTATCCCACCAAATCTCTGTAATGCCAACTATGTCATAGCTGTGTTTATTCACTAGCATTTCTATTTCTTCTTGTTCATTCCCCATACTTCTTGCATTAGAATACAGACAGCTAAGATAGGAATCTGATTTACCCTCTACGTTCCCTCTTGTCCCTATTATAATGTCCAAAGCGCCCCTCAGATTCCGACCCATGTGAAGTCCCTGCTCCAAAGCATGAGGGTGCTAGATCTTTCCAAAGCAATAAAGACAAGATTTTTTTTTAAAACATAGAAAAACAATACTTTTCTCTAGCCTTGTTCTCAGAAATGGTTTAACCGTTTTAGCTGACATTTTCCAGAACAGCTCAGCCTTAAGCTAACACCTAACATGGGAAATTTCAGCCTGAACAGTTGAATTTTGGCAATGTTGCAAGCAACTGAAAACAGGGTGTTATGATTGGAAGCATCAGACAGAATTCATAATAGGCAGCACTACCAGCTCCACCTATAACAAACAGCTAGATTCTGCTCTTTGAATACACAAATGTAACTCTTTAGTAACTGCATTGACTTCAGTGTAATTACTTTGATCAGAATTTTATATGAAGACTCTTCAGAGACCCTGTGCATCTGCACTGGTTACCTCTAATTGCCCCCAAAACCTCCTTTAATGAGGGTTAGCACACAAAATCAATATAACCTTTATCTTCATTTATTTTTATGGTACTTTCCACTGGGAGCAAGGGAGACAATACAATGGGACAGATCCCAAGCAAATGTAAACTGGCAATTAGCAATGCCAGCACTTGCTGTATATTCTAGCAACTTCAATGAAACCAAGACTATTTGCACCAGCTGGGGAACTGACTAAGTGTGCTGATCCCCAACCTTGACCACTTTACCCAAGCAGCCAAAGCCTTGGAACCATGGTGATAGATACAACCAATCTTTAGAAGTAAAAGATCCCTCTCTATGCTGCAGCAGCAAGTACCATGCACAGAAAGGTCCTTTCTCCTCAGTGTGTGGATCTAGGAAGAATATCATCTCATCTCTTTGTTGAAAAATATATTTAGTTTGGTTTTAAAATACACATGATCTTAAGTGACCCTAGCTCTGACTCAGTGAACAATAAAAATATTTAATCCATTACTTATCTGTTTCCACCTCACTGCTTGCAAAGCAGCAGCTTTGAATCATATGAAGCAGTCATCAGAGAAAAAGCATGCCATCTTAAAGCTAGAGTGTGCACAAACACAACCACCACCAAGATTACAAGTACTGCCTGGACTGCCAAAGCACCAATCAACACTAATTACTGCTGAGTTAGCAATTTTGCATATGAGCTCTTCACTTAACCTCCTCAAGCTTTATGAGAGCTAGGCTTAAAAACAAGCAAAAACCTATGTTGTATTCTTATCTTTTAAACATTCTGGGTTGATTTCCCACCCCAGTAAATTTAATGCCAATAAATACACAAAATGAATAACATATACTAGGGTGGGTTCTGTAATTGTCAGTTATTTTTAATTAACAGGAAGTTATGATTACTGGTCTTTGAGTAACAAGAATTTTCACAATAACTTCTGTTTTCCAGGTCATAAACAGGTTTTAGAAACAGGTCATAAAAATTGTCAGTAGAAAATTGGTCAATCAGAAAATCTTTAGGCCAGATCCAAATCTTACTAACTGGTGCAAATCTGAGTACCCACCCTGACTTTATTTGACTGTTTGTTTAACTTTAAGAAAGTACAGGTGAAATCGATGTCTACTCATTCCCCAGAACACTGACTTACAGCTATGAAATAATCTCTCACCAAAATCTGAACCCAGGAAAACTAGCTGTTTCAGGCATGAAACTGGTAAATTTATCTAAGATTTGTTCCAACTTAGTTTCGAGTTTCCTAATTTTCATGGAACAAAATGTCCATTTAATACATGGGGCTAAAAAGATTTGGTTTGCCAAACACCACTAGTCTTATTCCTAAAACTGAAAATTGCTTCTAGTTTATTTTTAGATTTTCATGCTTATAAATTAATGCCAGATAACACAGACTACAGCAAGACAAAAAGCATTATTTTAAGTTCCAAGTAAGCATATCCATACAAGCTTACTAGTACTCAACTCTGTGTGCCTATAACTTTTCTAACTAAAGGTTATCAAATGTGCCAAATTATGGGCTGCTTTTGGAGCCTGAGGATAAGAATCCACAAAAAGAGAAGTTTGAAACCACCAATTATTTTCTTCCCCTCCCTGCCAAATACCAATACAGAATTGAGAAACAAAATATCAGCCTCATCCTAGGCCATTCGCCCAAACCCTCCTTCAAAGCCTACTGAAGTTAATAGAAAAACATCTATTTAGATCAGGCTCATGGGAGACTTGGGAAAAAAAATCTACCCCTAAATCTGCAAGTCCTGTCCTTTTGTAAATGCAAACATTCTTATCAATGTTCTTTATAGACATGATTCAGATAAAATATCCTAGACACACACAGGTAGTCCACCACTTACAATCAACTCTCTGAACCCCCTCCAAACCAACTTCCTTTTCAAATCTGGGGCTAAATTCTGCTTACCTTATTCTCACAAACCCACCAGTTGAATTTAACAGGACTGCTTGCATGAACAGCATTTGCTCCAGAACCTATACCAAGTTTGAATAGAGGCTTCTACCCATTCAAAGCTAATACACTGGGCCAGATTCACAGCTGTTGTAAATTGGTAATTTAGCTGACAGTCAGTGGAATGACTTCAGAATGTCAAGGAGTTAAACAAAAAACAGAGTAAAAGCCTAACAACTTTTTTAAAGAAACACAGCTTAACTATATTTATATACACTTAGTAGATATTATCAACAGCCAAATACATACATAAGAAATTGATTGAGAACCTGCATTTGCAAAATACTCTTCAGATCATATAACACTGATATTTCAAAAAGAGATTTTTGTTTTTTGTTATTTGTGGGGTTTTGATTTATTTGGCTTTTTAATTTTTGCTATTTTAAAAGGCAAAGATTTAAATCACAAAATCTAAAGATCAAATCTCAATTACAAAGTTGCAATGGTCAAATAATATTTATAAGAAAAGCATAATGATACAATGTACTCTTTAAACATCAAATTTTGCATAGGATGAGGACAATTTGACCAGCTGTAATCCAATTCCACAGACAACTAATTTAAACACTTGTTAGACAATTTTAAAGAGAAAGTACATTGCCTAATTAGTAAAGGACAATCATCATATCTTCCAGAGGGTGGCATAAGGGGGCTCCCAACATTAATAGCATGAGGATTGAGACTGTGTACAAATGGGGATATCGCTAATCAAGGAGGAATATCCTTCAGGTTATATTTTATATGGCCCTAAAATTTTCCAAAAATAAAAATATAATTGAGTTCAAACCCATAGTGTACATGCTGTGCTATGTACATAACCAGGCTGTGACCTCTGCTGCTGCTGCTGCAGTATTACAGAAGTGTCTTCATGACATTGTCAAGGCACTTTATTTAAATTAGGTGACTGACCAGCTGTGCAGATTTTTACCCTCCTAGGAACTATGAAAAAGATTATACCTTTTAGGAGAGAGGTATTTAGTTAGGGTACAGGGCAAAAACACTTTTCATCATTTTCAGCCTGGGGCATGGTCTTGAAAATGTGTATCTGATTTATTTAGGTGTAACACACACAACCTGGGGGAGGGTGGTGCAAGTCCCAAATTTCTGCTTCTAAATATCACAAAGCAAAAATATTTTCAGTTAAGGATGAAAAAATATTACTTATTCATCCCATTCATCTCTATCCAGTCTCCAAAGACTTTGTGATTTTACATGTTGTATATTTTCCAGGGAAAATAAGGCAACAGAAGAGCAAGTATTTTTAACCATAACTTTTAACAACACACCTTTCCCATTGGAGGAAGAGGTTGATAGCCTCTGTTTTAGAAGGGGTTTGTTGTTGAATACAGTAAACTAAATAAAAACCGATTCCGAAAGTCTAACAACCTCCCCCACTAAACTATGGTTTCAAATGCACACACCCGTTAGCAATGGCTAGCAATCTCCAGCACTCAACTGGCAGGAGGGCAGGCGCGCTGAACCTCAAACGTCCCAGACACTCCCCCATCACTCACCGTGCCCCTTCGTCCTATATTGTGGCGCTCGCTCTCCCCAGGAAAGCCTTGATCGCTGGTCTCGAGACCACGCATAGCTCTGCAAGCCGCCCAGCGTGCTGGCTCTATGATGGATTTCACTAGCTACCCCAGCAGTTGAAATGCAGAGCCCCCACATGCAAGTGAAAGGATGATCCGCGCAAAGCGCTGCCGGGCGGGTCAGAGCACCTACCAGGAGTCCCAGGGAAAGGTCACCCGGCTGATTCATTCTACCTGCAGCAGCTGCTGCTGAAGTGACACAGCCCCGAGGATGAAACACATCCGTTAACTCCCGAGCCTGGAAGGGTTTCTACCCGCGGGTTGCTCTTTAAATGTTACTAAAAGACGAGTCAGTGGAGAAGCCAGCGCCCCTCCCCACTCTCCCCTTTGCAGGACGCCCTGAGATGGGAAGAGAAGGCACGTGTGGGGACAGCGGATGATACATCCAGCATTGTTCCACTCCCACAAATAAGATCGGAAATGAAATGTAACAGCAGCCTTTCTACCGCACCAAGTATTACGAGGTCGGAATACTAACGGCTTCATTTATTTCGCTCATTGCCATATGCAAAGCCCAGACATTGCTTCTCTTCCACTAGTCCTTTAAGCAAATTCAGCTTTATATTCGATTCCACAATTTATGCGCTGCCTGTTGAGAGGAGAGGACTGGGGTTTGTCCTTAATCCAGACAGACCGTTTGCAATATTGTGGGACTCTTCTGTTTCCCTAGCATTTTTTTCCCTTCGTTAATGTTCAACAAGAGGAAATCAAACACACACAGCACAGCTACTCGGTTTCAGCATAGATCTGCTTTTAGCATCTTACCCACCTCCCTCCCCTGACTCCCACTTCCCAGGCAACTGATTAAAAATGTTAGAGCAGGTTGGAACCACAGTAAAGTGAGGAAACAGGCCCAATTCCCTATGCATTGAAAAACTTTCCTGGCACAGGTATCAGGTTTTAAAGTTCTCCACAGTATACTTAAAGAAGAAATGCAAAATCCCTTTTGCAGCTAACAAGTAGCATAGGCAGCAAATCAGACAAAAATATTACCAGGAGCCACCAAAATTTAGGGGGTGGAATGCAGTTTTTCCCAGCAAGGGTATATCATTGCATTTGAGGCACAGGATGCTTCTACTTGCAGCCTCATTCCCCCTCCCAACTAAGAAGAACAGCATGAAAGTTGGACCCATTTAAAGACATCAGCACCCACCAGTATTAGTTACGGGCATCTATGTTTCTTTTTTGATGTCCTGTCATAATTTGCTGTTTCTGCCTTTCACCATCCTCTGGTCCAGGGGTAGTAAATTGTGATGGATGGTGGCTTACCTGTCACAATTTGCTACCTCTCACTTTCCCCCACCCTATAGTCCAGAGGTAGCAAGTTGCTTTGGAGGGGAGTTCACCTGTCATAATTTGCTATCTCTATCTTTTCCCATTCTCTGATCTAGGAGTCACTAATTGTGATGGATGGGGGCACTCCCATCACAATATGGCACTATTGTGAAATCTGTATTTTAAAACTGGACACAAATAAATACAGGCATTTTTGTAATTTGGAGAAGCATTCTACAGAGTTAAATTGCAGGGCAGTTGTATGCAAAACCCTTAAAGAAGGTATTTTTTCCCCTTTATTAATCTCTTTCCATTGTAGATTAGAAATTGTATGGCCTATAGCAAACAAACATTTATGTAACAAAACACTGAAATGAGCGTAAAGCGTTATAAACAGTACATGACATACTTAAGAATACATTTTAAGCACAAGCTATCAGCCAGAAAATCTACCAGTGTTCTTTATACAGACTCTGCCCCTTCTTTATCACTGTTACTCATTTTGACCAACTTTTCATAACAAAATTGCACTTCTTTACTTTGGCAAAAACATATGAACATATTCTGATATTATTTCAGAGGCAACTTCTCATGCCTTTTCATCACGGCTAAAGCCAAAGTGCCTTGTCCTCACTGTGTTTTTAACCTCAGCTTCCACACCTTAGTTACCCCCAAATTAAACAAAATAATCCTTTTTTAGTAGTGAGGTAAAAGACCTAAGGGCTAGAGTCACAAAGGCATTGCAATGTTCAGTATCAACATGCCTAGCTTTCAGGCACCAAAAAAGTCACAGGAATACCACTGCAATTCACAGATACTGAGTTAGGTTCCTAAGATCCTTATACAATGAATGGAGAGAGAGAGGTGCTTCAGTGTGGGATAAAAGCCAGCATGCTAGCCGGGGAGCTGCCTCAAAGAGATCATGGGAGATGCCAACCAGAGGAGTTTGTGCTAAGCCCCGCCCCCTCACAGAGTTCAGTGCCTAAATCCCCACTGGAGATAGGTGTCTAACTCTGCCTGGTGATCCATGTATGGGAAATCCTGTGCTACTCCTTTGCATTGGTGGCAGGTGTGCACCCACCTTATAGTAATTTCATCTAGACACATTTCCCTAGTTTGCTTATCATGTGAGACTGTGTCAAAAATCTTACTAAAATCAAGATATATTACTACTGCTGCTACTGCTTTTCCCCTTTCAGTAGGCCGGTAACCCTGTCAAAGAAGGAAATTAGATTGGATTGGCATGTTTTATTCATGACTAGTCCATGCTGATTATTCCTTATAACCAAATTATTCTCTAGGTGCTTACAAATTGATGGATAACTGGAAAGATACTGGAACAAATTATTAAACAAAGTTAAGCTGACTGGTCTATAATTTCTGGGTTCTCTTTGTTCCTCTTGATAGAGACTTGGGGCTTAATTATAGAAATGTAGGTGTCTACTTCCCAATTTTAGGCTCCTCTACAATTCCCAAAACTCTTGCCAAACCCTTTAGGCACCTAAACTCATTCAGTGCCTACATTTTCAAAGTACAAGTTCTTTAAGTGTCTAAATTTCTGCCTCTAAGCTTTGCACTGCTGCCTTATTCTAGGCATCTGGATGCCTATATCTCAACTAAGCCCCAAAACAATTCATGAACCAGGGAAGATGGGGTGTGGTGGGAGCAAAGCTTATCTTGCATGTGGAGCCTGATCTGGTAAGTGTGCTGATATGGGGTCAGATCCCATTCAAAATCTGCCAGGAGGAGAAGAGGGGTCACTATTCACGCTATAACTTCCAGTCCAGTGGTTAGAGCACTTGCCTGGGTTAAAGGAGAATGAGATTCAATTCCCCCCTTGGGTAAAGGGAGAGTAGCAGGATAATTCATCTGAACAATCATTGGTTTTGGCAGTACAGAACAGTAAACTTGTCAGAATGAAGATCATAACTGAAGTGTAACATAACAAAACATGTAGCATACATAAAAGACTATGAAATTAAAACATGCAACTAGAAGTATAAACAATTCAGTAGAGAAATCACCATTTGTGTATGCAACAAATGACTTAATAGAAAAGTGTGCCTTTGCATGTTTGCAGGATAGAGAATTACTTACAGAAATAATGATTTTTAATAAGTTTTCAGTGACAAAGGGAGGGGGAAAAATCATGTTACTGGAAGCCCAAAATGGTATTGAATGTTCTACTTATGTGGATTCTTTAAGAAAGACAACAGCAAACTTACTGAAGCAAGTGCACCCTAAAGGCTCGGAAACAAAAAGTCAAATTAAAAGAATCCCCAATTTATTTATTTATATTTCATGATTTTCAGGTGTAAAATTCATGGTTTTTGAATACCTGTGATTGTCAACGTGTCTTGGGGCTATATGCCTCTATTCAGTAAAATTTACAGTAGAAATTTTTCTTTGAGAAGTATTTCATACAAGATAATATTGTGTCCTTTAGGACAGATATTGAAGATATGTAGGCAACTAGTTGGATTTCTAGATGCTTTCACCCTTTAAAAATCCAAACTGTGGTGAATATTTGGGAATCAAGTTCTATATACAAGTGATGACATGAAAAAGCAGTAGGGTGCTGGATAGAAAGGTAAAACATCAGTTGCCATAGACAATCCCCACTGCTGGATCAGAGAAAATGAAAGAAGCTTTGACACCAAATCTGACAGGAAATCAATGAGCTTTAGAGTCACATAAGCCCAGAGAATAAATGTGTGTATTTTTTTTAAATGACAGAAATTTAAATTAAAAATTTATGTTACAATACAAACAGGAAGTGCTATCCTAGAAATATTCTGAAGTGACTGCTGAAGCTACTAACAACTATTAATAGTTTAAATGTTTATTTGCTTATTAAAAATAAATATCCATCTGCACAGTGTTAATGAAGGTGAATGATGAAGTGCTAAGAATAATGAGAAAAACATTTTAAAGCAATGAAACTACAAGAAGGCGGCAGTCATTCAGGCAATCAGAACAGCAACTGAGACAAATATGTGAACTGTTATGAAGCTTTCTGCAGTTATATACATTGATAAAGGATTCTTTTAAATACTAAAAAATGAATGAGTTATTTTTGGAAGGAGATGATGTCTGTAAAATATTTCACTGAATCAAATCTCCTTTAGCAGGGCAGTGCATCCTATCAGATAGGAAAAAGCAGCCTTGTCTAGGCGTTGGGATGCACTGTGTCTTTAAGAAGGCAGCCCTGGGAAGCTGGTGATGAGCTGCACTGTCCTGAGAGGGTGAGTGGAGAAGCTCCTCTGCCCCTACACCCTATTTTTGCTGCTACTGCAGGAGGCTCATCCCATCCAGATGGCTGACACCCCCACCCCCCAGAGCAGGGGTTTCCCCCTGCTCTGACCCCGTCTGGCAGTGCCACTACCTCCTGCTTAACCCCAGCTCTTACCCCCTGCCTCTAATTGGGCTCCTGGGTAGTGTTTAATTTGTAACGAAAGAAGAGCCAGGGCTTAAGCAATTTTTTTTAAACTTTCATAACTGATAGGGCAAGCCCCAGAGGTGCAGGGGCCATGCTAAGCGCTGCTCGTGGGCCCCTCTCCTTCCACTTCCTCCAGCTGTTTGTAGGGGTGCGGGAACAGTTTGTACCGTATGGGGGGGCGGGGGCTGAGATCCATTGATCCAACCTGCAAACCCTGTATAGGATGGAAACCACTTGATGCCACGGGATGCAGCAGCAGCACCACCTACGGCTGTTGACCCCCCCCCCGCCATCACTCTCCGTCCTGCACAGACTCCGCCCGTCCCTCCCCTGCGACTTGCCCCGCTGCCACTTCCCCCCACCCCGCGCACAGCAGGGCAAGATCGCAAAGCCGGCGAAGGGCAGCATGCGGACAGCGGCTTCACCCGAGGCTAGGGAGCATGCTCGGCGGGCAGGCGCATGCTCCGCACCCTCCCAGCCACAGACGGACGGGCAGCAGCGTTTAACTTGCCTGCCCGGCGCGGCGGCAGCCCAGGGCAGGGTGGGCGGCGCGGCAGCGCGGCGCCCGGCTGCGCTGGGCGTTAGGCAGCCCCGGTCCCCGCGGCTGCTCGCGCCCGCTGGCCGAGAGACCCGGCTCCCCCAGCTTCCCCGGCGCCGCCGCTCCTTACCTCGCGGCCGCTCCCGCTCCCGGCCCCGCAGCCAGTCCGGGCGCGCGGTCCCCGCTCGCCGCCTTTGCCGCCGCCTGCCGGGGGAGCCGCGGGCAGGGTCGGCGCGGCCGCTCGTGGCGGAGCGAATCGCTGTAGCCTGCTCGCCGCGCTGCCGGCCCTCCGTGCACTGGCTGCGCAGTAATAAGGGCTCGGGGGCGGGGAGGCGGCCCGGAGGGGGGGAACTTTGAGGTGGGAGAGGGGGAAACACCGCGGCGCCGCCGCCGCCTGCGAGCCGGGGAGGAAGGGCCAGGAGCGGACGGAGCCGGCAGGTTTCGCCAGTGGGCGCGGGCGCGTCAGCCTTCCTGACGGGAAGGCGCGGACCCGCACCGCGGGGGCGACGCAAAGGCCCCCCCCCCGGACAGTCCAGGCTCCGGCGAGAGCCGGGGTGGAAGTAGGCGGCTCAGGGACTCCTTCGCCCTCCCAAGGCGGGGAGCGCGCGGGCCGCCCGCGCAGCCTGGCCGAACAGCCGGCCCGTGCGCGGCAAGGCGAAGGGAGCAAGCCCGATCGTGTCGTCTCGTTGCACATGCAGGGTGGTACATACCGCGCCGGAGCGGGGAGGGTACTGCCACCGCCACCCGCCGCCTTTAGATCGTGTCTCTCTCACCGAGGGAGAAAGTCACAAAGGCATCAGACACGCATGCATTTTCGAGGGCTTTGACGCTCCTTTGCGGCTTTATGTTTCCGAGTCACCCCTCCGCTTCGTGCTGCAATGTTTCGAGTTAGGTGGAAAAATCAGTAAAACATCTGAAATGAATGAGATGGGAAGCAAACCTGGAAAAGCCACAGTTCAGAAACTAAATTCTACCCAAGGAAGGGTAAGGGCTGGGTTTGTTTTTTTCCTCTCTCGCCCACATACTTGATGAACCAATAACAATAAATCTACAAGTGTTTCATACCTTCAAGAAATACCTGCATTGCTAATTAGTTTAGTTGGCTTCTGTAGCTATATGTGCTTTAGAAATCCTTCTTATTAATGGACCTTTGGAACTAAAACCAGTAACAATTTTCCTTTCTAATTAGAAGCAGTATTCGTTAGAAGCTGATGACAAACATGTATTTGAAAGTAAAAATATGCTGATGTTACTGTAAAGTAATGATTTTTCCTTCACTGTGTACATGGACTGTTCCTATTTCGGAATGATTTTGCTACTCCATTCCCATCAGTTTATCTAAGTAGCAACACAGTGGCACAGGAGGCTGTTTTTTAAGTGAACTGTATTATTTGGCATGCAGCAGCAGTAGCAGCATGCTTCATGACATCAAAAACGAAACGTCAGTCAAAAGCCTGAAAACAAGTACTGATTTAAAATCCGATTGAGGAGTATAAACTGCCAATTTCAATTTATTTGCATCATTCTATCCTTAAATGCTAGTTGTAGGCTTTTGCTGGGAATGTCATCAAACTTGAGCTCTATTTAATTCATTTTTAAGAATAAGTTTGAGGTAGAGGATCTCAGGAAGAATGTGTCATGTCAAAAGGTGCCCTACCTCAAAACATGCTGGTTCAGATCTTAACTTCCGGAATGAAATCTAGGATTCCAAATTTTGATAGGTCTGGGAAGCCCCACAAAATGTGCCCACCTCTAGCTCATAGGAATGTACATCTTGAAGAATAAGAATATGTCAAGAAACCCTCCACATTAGCATGTGTTAATCACATAAGCAGTACCACTAAGTTATCTGGATTTGTTGCCTGAGTGAAAAATGCTTGTCAGAATCATGTCTTTGCTGCTTGATTTGAGGAAAGGTGCTATAAGGTTTCTAAATAAACTAACTCACTCTCACTTCACAATTTTAGTAACTAGTCTACTGTGCATGGGAAAGGCCAGAACACAGTGCAGAATGAGAACAAAATAAAAAAAAACCTTCAAAAAGTATTTTATATAAGTGGCATGTTTCATTTTTAATGCTGATCACATCCATTTCTCTGAAGAAATATGATAGGTGCCTAAAATGGAACTTGCTAAGTGTATCCTTGACACTTGAGAAGTGCCAGATTTGAAGGAAAGTGATTCAAAATATTTGGGTTAAATGCATTCATGAACTTAATTAAAGCCATTTTTGCCTTTGAATGGTTTGTCAGCTTCCTTGCCTGTCAGTTTGATCACATCACCTCCAATTGAATCCTTCCACTGGCTCCATATCAATAATAGTATTAGATTTCAACTATTGATCATTTTCTTCAATGCTCATTCTAACTCTGCCTCTGCTTACCTTCATACCCGACAGTGTTAATGAAAACTTTACTAGCATTATTTTTTAACCAACCCCACATTTTCAGCACATAATGCCTGAGTAAAGTTTGAATTTTCTGAGGATTTTCAAGTAAACCTGTTAATTAGTTTGAGTTCTAATCAATTAAAATTGGCCTTTCAAAAAAGTTCACATTGTGAGTGTCATAATTTTAAGGCTCGGTAGCTGAAAAACTATAAACTGCTGAAAACCAGACATGTATACCTGGTAAGGGTTTGGAGATCATTGCGGGGATATATAATTTTGTTAATTAACAAAAAGAAAAGAGTGTGCATTAGCATTATTCCTTATAACACAATCTTTATGTGCTGTGGTTAATCAACAGAAAATGTCACCTACTTCATTGTTCAAAGCAGTATGTTGTAGCCTTTTAGAACAGTTTAGGAGAGAACACTGCTTTTTCTCATATATATCCAGTAAATGTTCCATACATCAGAAATTGGGAGCCAACATGTAGCATGAAAAATTGATTTTGCTAGCTCAGGGAAAACCTTTGTTCTGGCATTTCCTAACTTTTGAGTGCATGACTTTGCAACCTTGTTATTTCAATGTAGGAGGTTGGTGTACAATTTCATAGGTTTAAAAAAATAAATAAAAAGCAACCCTCCTCCACAACAGAAATTACATCATGAGGCATCATTCTGACACCTAGCATGCATTATGAACAGGATTGGAACTTTTAGATCCACTACACAAAGTTTAGCCACTTGATGTAACCAAGTAACTGCTAGTAGAAGTAGGTTGTCATCTTTTGGTCCACCAGCACTAAAGATGGGCTAGGACACTTAGTCAGTATGTTTCACATATTTTGCAGATAGCAGAAAGTTGACAATCAGGCATTTTCTTGGATTCCTTTTCAGATTATGAAGGGAATGCGCTGTAGTGGGTGCACGTATTTTGCTCCTGTTCCCTCCTAGCCTTACCCCTTCTGCTCCTATCTCTTTGCGTCAGTCCATGGCCCATTCCTGAATTTTGGCTGCCTCCTCTGTCCAGTGTCTCTCCTGCAGCCCTCAAGTTCCTCATCCCAGTCGTTTTGGGTAGCCAGTCCTAGTCTTCCCATCTTCCACTCTTAGTCCCCTTTCCTGGGTTCCTCATCCCAGTCTCCATTGCCCAGGTTGTCCTCTGATCTCCTTCCTTCTCCCAGTCCCCCTCATTTCACTCTGCTATCCCACATTCTTGGCACCCATCCTGGGCCCCTCATCTGATATCAGTCTCCCACTTTCTTCTCCCAGTCCCAGTTATGCCCTCCACTCCCAGCTTCTTTTCCTAGTCCCCTTGCCCAGGCAGTCTCAACCTTCCTCCTCTTCTCCCCCAACTCCAGCCACCTGATTATACTCTCCATATAGGCTTCTTGTCCCAGCCTCTTTGCCCACCCAGTTCTGGTCCTGCTCCCCGGGGCCCAACTTCTTGTAAATGTTCCCCATTCCTTCATTGGCACTGAGTTCTCAGTTCCAGTGCCTGGAGTCAGTTAGCTTCAGCAGCCAGGAGCAGCAGTTGCAGAAACAGTCCTCTCCAGCAACCCTGGGCTGTAATATGCTCTATGCAGACAAAGTCTTTGGAGATTGAGTTGCCAAATTCTAATGTGTCTGAGTGTGTACAGATTTTTTTCCCCCTCCAAGGCTTATAAATTGGCCCCATTTGTGCAATTTTTCATGTGTACATTGAAAGGCACATTACTGGAACCCTTCCCTCCCTCACCCACAAATACCAAAATTCAAGCCCTGACTCTAATGTATGGAGATGCTAAAACTTCTTAATGAAGCTGATGGAATGATATTTTAATGTGAACAAAACATTTTTCCATAATCTTGTTCTTGGAAATGGCTAATTTTAGCTGAAACAGTCATTTTAGCTGAAACTCGAAAAAAATCTGTCTAGAACAGCCACCTGGCATGGGAAATTTCAGCCTCAACAATAAAGATTTGACAAAGTTATGAGTAATTGAAAACATGGTCTTATAATGGGAAATGTTGAGTATCCTTAACTAACGGTGTGCCAATAATAATCAAGCAACTCAAACATGTTCTCTGCTTTCCAAATTTCAAAGTGCTTGACAAAAATCACTGCAGTTGAGGCTCTCTAGTTAAGGAAACCTGTTAGTTGGATTCTTGGGAACACTGCCAAGTCAGAACAGACCACATGAAGCACCCTAAGTGTATTCTGAACAAGGGCCTGATCAAAAGTGATGAGCTTCTTGGGAGGTGCTGACCCCATCTACACCCATTTAAATCAATAGCAGCTGGGGGCACTGCTTGGAATCACTCACCACATGGCACAAGGCGGCCTTGGGCTTGTTTGTTGTGTCCCTTTCCTCCACTCATTCATCCTGGTCGTGTGAATACTTAGGCAGTTAAGTAATTTTGCCATACTTTGAGAACTTCAGTTGGACTTACTGTGCTTTGCTATTACTTAAACCAGAGTAAAAACAGTACGTTATAGAATTTAACCAATGATTCTTAATTATAATTACAGTGTGACACTAAACCAGAAGTCACACAAAAGAATTATCTGAACTGAAACCAGTGCAATAACTCATGTGAGTATAGTGATTAACCAGCATAAGTGCTGGCAGTATCTTGTCCACAGTGATCAGTGTAAAGGCAGACAGTCTTCCCCCCCCCCAATACTCCTGTTTGTTCTTACCTCTTCTATTAATCCCTTTTATTTCACTTGGGTTTACTTTATGTATTTTTCTTGTATTTTAATAACTATTCTTACTGCATACACCTCACACTGTTTAATCCTCAGGGACAGAGGGGAAATTGGGAGTGGACACATTTTGAGAGGCTCCCAAAGCACTTGAAAGCCTGAGGTGACATTTTGGAACTGGGCCCCTTTTGAGGTGAGCCCAATGTCCCCCAGGACCGAAGGTTACACAGCCAGCCTCTTGTTTTCTGAGAGAAAAATCTGGGTTCCTTGTGGTATCTACAAATGCTCGGGTGACAGGGTCCTCCTGAGGTTTCACCCTCCTCTGTCCAAGCTCCATTCTTGAATTACTACAGAGTCCCTGCACGGCTGCTCAGGGAACAGAAGAAAATCCCTGCTTGTGGGCACCTCTGCCTCGCTCCCTAAGAGCTTAAAAGCTCCCAGTCCGTTTTGCTGCTGGACAGCGCACAACGAGAAGCAGGTGATCGAACGCAGGGAAATTATGCCCCCTTTTCCTCTCGGAGCGTCAGCGAATTGCAGCTGCAGCCGGGCTCCCAGCCCTTCCTCTCTCGTTATTGAGGAGTCATTAACACCGCGGCGCTTTCCGAAAGGGCTGAGCCGGGGAAGAACATTGGAAACAGACAGCTCCAAGTTCAGTGAATGAATCCCTCTCCTGAGCAGTAATTAATAGGCGCATGTCCCTTGAGCATTTCACACTAGGATCTTTGTGGCTGTCTCTATTCGTCCCGTTTTCCCGGGGTCTGTGAGTCCGAGTTGTTTAAATGACTCCCCGACTTCTGCCTACACCGCGCAAGAAAGTATATAATGCACATTCATCTCCTTAGCAACCGACAGGAACAACCCGGCTCTTCTGTGTATTAATATTGGCATTAGGCCAGTCTCGAAATTTACAAAATCATGCACCCAAATGTTTGAGACACCAAACTGTGCTGTGCTGAGGCTGGATTGGGATTCCTCTCCGCCTGAATCCTGACAATTTGGCCAAAAGGTGCTTTTTGAACCCACGTTCACCTTCTCTATGATTTGGGCTGTGGCTTGAAGACAGACATTTTGGACAGAATACTGCCCTTGCTCTCTCGCGTTCTGTTTTCTCTCAATAACTGGAACTCTCTAATGTCCTGTCCACTTAGCTCCCACTATGCTTTCTCCCCTGCCATTTCCCACTTGTTGCCTGCAGTAGTTGAACAAGCTGCTCCTGTAATCGGAGCGGTCTTTTTAGAACATAAAGGATAAAATAATGTCAATGTTCCCAGCAAACAAACAATTTAGCTGCTCTTGCCATCATGAGTTATTCAAAAAATCCTTCCTTAAACCAGTAATTACACCATAAAACAATGCAAAGTAATGAGGGTGTGGTTTAATGTATTTTACATACACTATAGGACTGAGAATAATTTTCTATGTAATCTATATGGCAATAGATTTTAGAATGAACTTTAATGGATATTAAGAGACTAATACATTTTCACATGTGCAAAAAATTATATTTTACAAACAAACAAGAAAAGATACCTAACTTAGTCAACTCTCATTGCCTTAAATGAAGCCAGATCTTTGGCTTTACTATGTATCAATTCTCTATTTGTAAAATGGGGTTAATACTATTTCCCTTCCTCATAAGTCTGTAATAAGCAGGAAATTCATTAAAGTTTGTAATAAGCTCTGTGATGGGATCCATATAAATACCTAGACTGAAATCTATACTAAAGAAAAGTAACCACAATTTAATTAGTGTTCCAGCTGACATTTAACATCCCCCCCCACATAATACATTTCTAGAATAAGTCGGTGTACTGTGCAGTTTCTTATGCTCCCCTCCCCCACTCCAGCTTTATTGTCTCTCAAAACATCTACCTATTATTTTCTTCGAGTTAACTCTTGGAGCACTAAGGATTTATGTATAATGCAAAGCAGTTGATCTGAATATGGGGAAACTGTGTAATGCAAATGGACTCTTGTTTACTGGGCAGATATTTATCACTAACATTATCAGATCACTCACACCCAGATCTTAGTACAGAATCTTGTTTTGCTGTCATGATATACAACGTCTATGAATTCGAGAACTCAAAGCTTTCCTATCAAAAGCAGAATTGCGATGTGCTTGTCTGAGTACACATTTTTATTGAAATGTAATGCTTTTAATTATAGAAAGATTTTTTTTGCCATCAAAAATTCAGAGGATGATCTCAATAAGCTAAGAGGCTATGAACTAATACAAGCTAATGCTCTGGAGACCCATTACTTAAACATTTGCATGTATTTATGTATCTTTTAAAACTACTATGCCATTTCTTTAGTCCCAAATTCAGAGTTTTGTTTATTTAGAAATGCCCAAACTCAAGAAGTTCCTATCTTCAACTTGTTTTTAATCTTTGTTCTTAACCAAAAGTAACTGAAGACGGGATAACACATCCTGCTACATCCTCAGTTAAAACAAACCACTATCATTTCAAGAATATAGAGAGACACTATCAGTGTTTCAAACACTTCCACTCATTCCAAACTGACCAATGGTAAGGAGATGCTTCAGAACACATTTTCTATATGTAAATATCATTCTGAAAAGCCCAAAATGAAATACTCTTAATGACTTCATCATATGCTGTTCCTGTTGATGTTCATGGCAGTTTTGACATTGATTTCACTGGAAATAGGCACTGGTCCCTTAATATAGTAATACATATTCTCCTCTCACTTGCATGGGTGGAAATTCAAAGTAACATTACTGAAGCATTTCAGTTTTCCTGTGAAGAAATACATTTTATATTGTATTATATTAAGACTTCAACAATCATGCTTAGATTATCCTGATTTTCTAACATTTTTCATTAATATCATTTGTTTTTCTCTCTGTGTTACCCACACACCAGCCTCCTTGAGCTATTTAAGATTGTATCTAAATCTAAGAATTCTCCCAAGTGTAACTTTAGGAGTGGCTATATAAATTTTACTGGCTCACACAACAGCTTCACATGCAATAACCAACAAACAGTCAATGTGTTAGCTGGATTCTGCTAAGATACATTTGCAGCCTTAACTCCATTTTTGTCTAGGAATGTCTGATTAGGTCAGAGGCACAGAAAACTATTCAACAAAAATAAATTTAATAAGTCTCTCCTTCTGAATCATATTTAAAATTGCATTTAAGAACTATGTTCAAAGAACAGTATTTAGAATGCATAGTCAAGCACTCAGAAGTCATGAAATGCCAGGTTGCCTGTGCAAGCTTAGTTCTGCCCCTCCTGCATATTCATTATGCTACAGTCTTTGGTTACACGAGCATGTACTACTTCTTCCACAAGGCCTTTGTCTCTTTCAGTGCAGGAGGCTGGATGGTGGTCAAGAACTGAGAAGGGGATGAAAATGGCGAACAGCTTACAGTCAATGAGCAGCCCTGGGCTGATTTAGTGAATGCCATCCAAAATGCATACAGAAGTATTCATTTCAAGCATTCTTTTCTAGGGTATTCATCAACAGAGTATCTATGTGCCTCACAAACATTAATGAATTTACCTTCCCTAGGAGGTAAGAGAGCATTATTGTCTCTATTTTACAGATGAAGAACTGAGACAAAGAGGCTACCTGAGGCTATCCGGTGAATCAGTCAGAGCCAGGATACAGCTCAAGACCTACTGCCTCCCAAAACTGTGCTCATTCCTGCAGACCACACTATTTTACATCTAGCAAGGCTCGGCAGCTACAGTGCCCCTTGATTTCAGGGTTCCTACAAGCAGCCTCATTCATTACTCAACTCTTATTTATTCCCTGAGATCATCTACCACAAACACTAAATGAGATAGAGGTTCTGGGGAAAATGGTATGTGATTCAAGAATGTATCATAATTCAGGTACATAAAGAGATTGAATTAAAGTTGCACAGAGAACTAAATTTGGCAATCCCTATCTTCCGAGTCCACAAAAACTGCAATTTTTTCAGCAAATAAGCTATTAATACAAAATTCTTTCCCTAGCTCTACTTACTTCATTAGCAGGAGGCAACAGGACTATGCTATCCTATGTTGGGAATCAACTGCTATAGTCATGTGCTCTTCTGGAGGACTAAGAAGGGAGAGAGGGGCTTTCTCTCTACTTCCTCTTCTCTCTGCTACCTTCCCTTCCTTCTCACATCAGATTCAATACTTGCATTTGAAGAGAAATTTTTGACTCTACGGTGGTTAGACTGAAGATTGGAAAGCCATCTGTTCTCAAGTCTCTATTGCACTAAATACTACCACATATGAGATACGACAGGTAAACTAATACTTAATGCAGAAAAGTAACATATTTCCATTTAAAATTTTTGGAAAAAACAGAAAAAGTTCAAAATATAGCCAATTTATACAAAATGGAGAAAGTTGTTTTTGGTCTTTTTCATTCTACTCTAATTTATTCTGAAATCTAGAAGTTGGGCCTCTGAAGCAGTTGGGTTCAGCTGTTTCCCCTACCAAGTTCCAAGGAAAAATCTCTTCTCAACTATCACCAAACAGAATATCAGGGTTTTCAGTTAAAGTAGTTAGGAGAGAGTTTAAAACTTGGCTCTCACTCTAGATTGAATTTAATGCAAATTAAACATTTTTATGACTTTCTTCAATGTTTAAATTCCCAGAAGAGGCCTTAATAAAAATATTTAATGTCCAATTTTAATACAAGGTTTTACTCTGCACCTACTTTCTGCCACGGCTTACCCACCTGTTGTTAAATCAGAAGGTATGGCAGGTCCATATTTATTTAAGCTGTTCTTCCAAGGAAGTTAATCCACCTTTATAAATACCTTTGAGACACCTAGATAAAAAAGAACTATATTATAAAGTCTAAGAACACATTTAATCAGATGAAGTTCAGATTTGGGAGGGTGAGGCTACCTTTGCTTCTGAGATCATGTAGAAAGTAAACTTAATAGGGCGTGCAATACATGCAATCATTTTATCTGTACAAAAAAGAAAGTTCCTTACCTCTTGCTTTTATTTCTCACAATGGAGGGCATCAATCAGTTTGGACATTACCCAGGTTAATTTCATTCTTCTTTATTGCCCCCTCATTTGCCTTCCTTCTTTAATTTCTGGCTTCCTCTGCTAGAGTGCTGCACCACCTTTCTCTGACCCCAGAAGATGACCTTTGAACTTGATACAACATAAACCTGTAGAAAGGCAGTAGTGGCACCACTGCCGTTTGCAGGATTAATGACATCTACAAACTTTATTTTATCTGAAACATTGTAAAATTATATATATAAATTGTAGGAGAGTCTGCCCAGACTGGTGTGTGCCTATGATGTTCTGGGGATCACCCAGACCAGTAAAAGGTTCTGCCGCTGCCTACCTTATAACTTTGGGTGTCTTAATACTATGCTGCTATGACTCAGAGTTAACACCAGTAGCCGGCATACGGTCTTCCCCTGGCTTCCAGCAATCTAGAGGGAGATCATATTTTTGTACCTCAACAAGGGTGACTGTAACGGTGTTGCACCCACGTCTCATGAGCACCCTTTCTCGTCAGGTGAGTCTGAAGTCTTTAAACAGTTCCAGCCCTGGCATTGGGCTTCCACTATGGGTTTTGTCCTTTCTGGGCCCTTCTGGCCTCAGCTCTACAGCTAGGCTGCTAAATAGTTCAGATCCCCTTCTGGGGTGTATTGCTGTTTAATTGTAGGCCACTTCCCCAGTGGCCTGTGTGTGTGTGGGGGGCAAAGTAGGGGGGAAACCCAGGCCCACCCACTACTCCTGGTCCCAGACCCGGGACCCAAAGAACAGCAGCCATGCACCACCATGTCCCTTTAACAAAATTGCTTTCGGTCCTCTGGGCTACTTCCCTGCAGCCCCAGCCTTCACCAATTCTTCCATCTTACCTCAGGGTTCTTTTGTGTTCAGGACCAGCAGCCAGCCAGGAGCGCTCTTCTGTACCCCTGGCCCCTGCCAGCATTGAGCTGTCCATGGTGCTACTGTTTCCTTTGGCCCAGGTAGGAGCACCACTCTCATTCCTCCAGCTCCATCAAGGAACGGACTCTAGCAGGTCTGCAAAGACATGGTCTGCAAAGACATGGCCCTCCTGAGCCCAGACTGGCTGCTCCTTACAGCCTCTTATTGGCTGCTTCCCCTGCAGCCAGTTTAGGCTGCTTAGAGAATTCCTTTATTGCTCATTTCCTGTGATGGGTGTGACAGGATCCTGAAGCCTCCAGCAGGGGGCCTATGGTCCTAGTCTACAATCACAATGACCTCAACAACCCCTTCTGCTCCTGACTCTTCCCAAATTTGTCTACCCACAGTTCTTAACTACTAGATACTCAGACATTTCCCCTCTTATTTGTCACTCCCAAAGGCATGAAACCTGCCCTCAATTATCAATTCATTTTGGGGGACCCACTTCACACAATTTGCACACCAGAGACTTCATTGGGATAAAAACAAACAAAAATTTAGAAGAAAAATCTCAGCAAGGGTTTGACCAAAGACAATGAAAAGTACATTTACATGCAACGTAAATAAAGCCATCCAGTAAGCAAATGGGGGAAGATAACCATTTAATAGTCTCATGGGAGGATGGGGGCTGCACACCGAGGAAGCCTTCCTGTCTCAGGGTTAATGAACTTTGGGGAAATATAAGGAGAGGCAACAAACCACTTGGTCATCTAAAAAAATGGAGGGAACAAAGGGAATAACCCTCTGATTCTGCAGACGTTGGTCCCTTAGTCTGGAGGACTAGAGATGCTGGCAACTTGATGTAAGAAAGAAAACTACTTGGGCAAAGATTGTAACTTGCTAAGATGCATATTTTTACTGTTGTTTTTAACCATTTCTATCCCAATTCCTTCAACTTGGTATCACTTAAATATCTTCTCTTTGTTAATATACTTAGTCTTATTTTATTACACAACCATCTCAATACATTGTTCCAAACTGAAGAGTAAAATCCTCAGCTAAAACTAACAGACAGGTACTGTGTACTGTCTCCTTAAAGGAGCAGCAAACTTCACTGTATGAGTGCTACAGTGAGAGGGGCTGAGGGGAGACAGTTTGGTGGTGGTGGTGGTGGTGGAGGGGGGACCCAGGACCTGAAAAGTTGTTGGTGCAACAACTCCCTGCAAGGAGTAACCAGGTTGCTGGAAGCCAGGATGAGGGAACTGTGCTATAAGTAGTCTGCCTGGTGTCAGGGCTCTGAGCCAAAGCTGCAGAGTACAGAGGCCCCTAGGGTTACAAGGCAAGTGGTGACAAAACCCCTTCCTGGGCTGGGTGAACCCCCAACACATACATCTCTCTCACACACACACTTACACTCACATGCACACCCCTTTTGAAAATCTTAGAAAGTCATGCCACATGATGGTGTGGCTGACCACTAAGCATTACTACCATTAAAGGGAAACACCCCCTGTCACAGGCAGCATTTTGCATTCACTTTGTACTGGGGGAATTGATTACACAAGGTGCAAGGCAATAGTGACTCTAATCCTGAGGGACCCTGAAGACATGCTGATAAAGCACACTAGGCCTTTATCCTATATTAAAAGGAAAGTTTATAGATTGCAATTTCTGAAAATCCAGAATAGTTCCTCTAAAGACAGTGGAGTTACTTCAGATTTACATAGGCACAATTGAGATGACAATCCAGCCAACAAGCTCTGCAGGTGATTATGAAAGAGGGGACCCTTGGGAAAGGATCCCCTGTTCTTTGTAAACAATTTTTGTCTCAGGCCCAACAAATTAATTACACCAACCATATGTCTTGCAAGGCATTTATCCATCAGGGGTAACATGTAAAGTACCTACAGAAGTCTCGTAACTTATCAGGACTCAATGGTTGTGAGATGTATATTTGGGTAATATTTAAGGAATAATGTAATGATACTGAAAGTAAGCTTCATGGTCTTGCAGCAAAAGTTAGTCACTGGGATAATATGTCTCAGTGATGTCCCATTTAGGTAGGAGGGAGTTGTCATCCCCTCCCATCCTCCCACTAGTGCTTGATGTATGTCAGGTTCGATTGCCTAGCTTTGCTCCGTCAGAAGACTACCAATGCAAAACCATCAGACAACTGTAACCATCTGAAACCACTTGCACGTAAAAAGGGAACATTCCAGACAAGAGGGGACGCTCTATCTATGGACACAGACAAAAGACTGTTTCAGTACAACAGAGGGTGGGACAAGCATTCTGTACCCTTTCACTGAGGAAATATCTTCTGGAGCAGGAATGTTTTCATGAAGGTTTGGATCCTGGAGAGCCATCCAGCTCTGCAACAGACCGAACTTAGAGGAAACCTACTTAATTAGATAGGAACAGTAACTATGAATAAGGGTAGGCCCTATTTCATTATTTTGTTTTGTAACCACTTGTTTCCACCACTCTCTCTTATTTCTAGTTAAATCACTATTCTTTCTTCAATAAACCTATTTTTTCTCTTGTAATAGGTGATCACAGGCTTTGTGTTATATAGGAGTGATTTAAGATTAAATGGGGTACACTGCTCATTTGGAGAGAGAAGATCTGAGATTTCTGTGAGTGACCAGTGTCAGGAGCTGGGTATCACAGAGGAATGCTTCAAAGGAACTTGGGGAGCTGGGGTTCTGCAAGGTAAAGACAGGGCTGGCATAACTCAGAGCAGAGTGCTTGAGTGGCTAACAGGCTGTGTGTATTAGCTCCCTACCACCCAGCCACCATTGGCAAGACTACCAGTCACTAGAGGCAGGGGGTAACAAGCAACTCTCAGTCCTGGGTACCCAGAGAACCATCACAGTGGTTTCTAGCTCTCTTCTCATTTTATAGGAGACCCTCAAAGGTATGACTTCCAATGGTTAAAATAATCTCAATAGTGAAATAATCTTTGAGACTCACCTCTTCTAAATAATGAAATATTATTCTCCTGCAACCTTTAAATATCTGGTGATATAGTGGTTAGCATGGACAATAGATTAAATTGATAATGAAGTCCTCATCTGGAAAAACACTAACAACTATTGCTGAGTTCCAGAGGGGTAGCTGTGTTGGTCTGATTTTTGGCAAAAACAGCAAGAGTCCTGTGGCACCTTAAAGACTAAGAGATTTATTTGGGCATAAGCTTTCATGGGCAGAAACCCACTTCGTTGGATCCAAATACATTTGTTAGTCTTTAAGGTGCCACAGGACTCTTTCTTTTTTGCTAAAAACTATGTTATTTCCCCCTTTGACCACTAGACTTGAACATTTAGTTGGGTTTTTATATAAAAACACACACACGAATGACAAGAAAGGTTTCCAGTGTCATTAGATCAACTTTTGAAACTTGATAATGCATACTGATGCAAAAAAAATTGTTGGATGGTGAATACTGATTAAATCATGGGGTCATTTAAAATAGCCAATATCTGACCAATACATTAAGTTAATTGTACAAATAAAAATCCAGTCTGACTCAGCAATTCATCCACTTCATAGTAAATATGGATTTACACAAATGGTCATGCACACATTTCTATAAATACAGTTTAAAAATACTTTATGAAAAGAGAAGTCAGTTCATAAAAAATAATTTAAAAATAAAAGAAAAATTAAATTCAAAGTTAAGCCTGAAACTTTATCATTAACTGAACTTGGACAATCACATTATGTGGAAAACACCTGCTGTTTGGTGAGAATAGAAAAATGCTTGCACTCATCATGTGATGAACTTTCTTTGCCTTGTATCCTGTCAGCCTTCTCAAAATGGAATGAGGGATATTTTCTCTCTCAAAGATATCACTGGGCCTTCTCTTAGTCTGAGGAACCACAACAATTTTCTGATACTGATAAGAGAAAAATGGAAGTAGAGAAACAGGTGAGCAATGCAAAGACTCCATTTCTTCATCAATATTTCACCTCTTCTGCCTTCTTTGAATTTTCATCCCTTGATCATAATTATCTCACTCAGTCAGCATCACCGACTCAGTGGTGACCTGTAATAGTGAATGAGTGGTGTTAGATGTCTTCTTAGTAATACAAAAACTACATCTGTAGGAGCAATTTCTACCTATGGTCTTCCTATCCATTACCCCTAATCTGGGACAGATTTGTTTTATGTGGCAATTAAACGTATTTGAAATTTCAAGATTCAAAGGGAGGGAAAGGATAGTCTTGGAACTAAAGAATAAGACTAGATCCCAGGCAATTTGGAATTCTAGAATTCCAGTAGCTTTAGACAAAATTCACTTAGTCTCTTTAGATAAAATATTTGAAAAAGTGTCCAAGTGACTTTCAATGACTCAGTGACTCTTCAGTAGTTTATGCACTTTCAAAATTTTTAATTGAAGTGCTTCAGTTTTCCTACCTGTAAAATGGGACTATATCCATATTTTATTGGGTTGTTTAGAGGCTTACTTAATATTTGTAAAGTGCTTTGAGCTCCTCTGCACTGCTACAGCAGCATCCAGTAAAGTAATGACATTTTACCAGCTCATTTAAGTCTTTAATCAGTGGCTGAAGCTTATTTAAATACTCTTTACACAGCCATAATAATGAATACTTTCATAGGAAGAAAATACAGTGTTTGTAATGGTGATGGGATGCTCTACTCACCAAAGGTATCATGCCTTCTCCTGGCTGTTCCAGGGAACAGATCATCAGGTATATGACTGTTCCTGTGGTTGCATGCCATCCCTTCACCTCTGTCTTTATGTCTGCAGATCCTCTTTTGCTCCACGAGCTGCTGTGGCCTCTTTGGGGCTCAGCCCTCCATCTAGGTCAATATCATGGCTTCCCCTTGGTTCAGGCAGTCTTCCTGTTCACTGCCTTGCTGGTGCCACTCCCTCCAGTGGTTGGTTGGGGAATCTGGGCCTGCCTACTACACCAGGTTCTGATTCAGGTACCCTGTAGTCAGCACTCAAGGTCTTTTCCACCCCGTAACTTGCTGTGTTTCCCTGAGCCCTTTCCTAACCTTCTGTCTCTTCCTTATTTCTCTGGGTCTTCCATTTTCACTGCTCCCTCCCCCCAGGAAACAACTGCAACCTACACATCTCTGCCGCTTCCAAACATTCCTCACTCTTCTCAGGGAGTGACTATAGCCTTTCCCAGCAGCACCCGTCTGTTGCCAGCTTCCTGGCTTATATAAGCCCCACCTGTTCCTGCATAGATGAGATTATTCTAATTAAAGCTTCTCTTACAGTCTTAACTCCCCTGAGCTTGCCACCTAATAGGCTAATTGGCCCTTCTCGTCTGTCTTAACCCTTTAAGGGCAAGTGTTAGGAGGACTTCCTGTCACAGTAACAAAGAAGGGCCCAGTTCTGCCATCCCTACACGTGCTAAGCAGCATCTTGCTTTAGAAGCAGACCCATTTTTCTGGAATGAGACTGCACTAGGAGAAATGCACCATTCAACCTGAGTAAGGATTGAGGAGTTTGGCCAATTGTCTCCTAAAACCAAATCCTAACATGCTGTTTCCTATTTGAAAAATATTTTTCCTGAGAGAGATACTTTAAGCATTAAACACATTAAGGAAATATGGATTTTCATGAGTTTATCTTCGCACTTCTTATAGCCAGACGTGTGCATTTTATAAAAACCATTGAAGTGGTATTAAGTCATCTTTTTTTCAGCTGAAAGATTCAACAAGCCTGCCTGAAAGTGTGTGGGTGCTAGGCAAGATATTTCATTTATCTATTGTTCAAATGTGAGTTTCCAAACAAAGTTGTCTCTATTTTCACACCAGTTTTAGTTAAAAACTTCTCCTTAATGGATCATGTTTTTCTTGGTATTTCTATATGACAAGACTTTTCTGCAACTCTCTGTGGTTGTAACAGACTCTCTGTAAATGAGGCGTAAACATGTCTCCTCATAAATGTCACTATTATTCTCTGAGACAAGATGGATGAGGTAATATCGTTCACTGGACCAACTTTTGTTGGTGATCAAGACAAGGGTTTGACAGCTTACACAGAACTTGTCTTCAGGTCTGGGAAAGGTACTCTGAGTGTTACAGCTAAATACAAAGGTGGAACAGATTGTTTAGCATAAATAGTAAATAACATCAGACTGCAACCTACCAGGGAAGCATGGGGGGTGGAAAAAGGTGTCAGGCTTTACTACAATCTAGGAATATAGATCCAATGAGATCAACTCATGTTGCAGATATGAGTTCCTAAATATAAGGTGGGCACTGACAGTTGAGGAAGCCAATATTACTTCTGCCATGTTCAATAATCACCACGGAAGCAATGTGCTTGACAGAGATCTGTTTCATTTAGTCTATGGCTAGACTTGGAGATAGTGGTGTGATTCTAAACTCGAATAGTCATACTCATGCTAGTTCTCATCAAGCTAGAATGAGAAAAAAATAGTAGTATAGCTGCAATAGCATGGGCAGTATGGAGCAGTGGCACAGGTTAGCTGTACCAAATATGTGCCCATGGAGTGTGGGTTAGTTTGTACTCATGTTTGGCTAACCTGTGCCACCACTTGCCACTGCCCTTGCTGCTGCAGCTACACTTCTATTTTTAGCACCCTCACTCAATGAGAGCTAGCATGAGTATGTGAATGAAAAAGAGAAAGGGAAGCCATTCTCAGAAGAATAATGAAAGAGACAATGGAGATTGACAAGTACTGGAGCCCTAGGAAGGACATGGGTGATATACAGGGAACTCAGAGAGAACAGAAGACAGAATGCTCTGCAGGCAGAAGGAAGAACAGATAGGAGGGAATGTGATATGCACACCAAAATGAGGATGAGGTAGGTCTATGTGATTGGAGACCCTTAACTAAGAAGAATCAAGAGGCCTGTCAACAGAATGTATCCAGAGGATATAAAGTTGAGCTGCCTGTCAAGGGCAAGGTTATGAGATGCAGACCTGAAAAGGATCCTGATCTGAAAAGGGAAAAATACACTAATTGTCCTTTATGTGAGGACAAATGACACTGCCAATTCCTGCTGCAATGGATCAAGGATGACTATGCCAGTCTATGAAGATTCTCAAAAAAGTGGAAGCTGCTGTGATCTTCAGCCAAACTTTTGTGGTCCCTAGAGAAGAGCAATGATGCAACAACATAACAAAAAAATCAACAAATGGTGCTATCAGGAAGGTTTTGTGAGACAATCATTCCAAGAGAGTTCTTCTTGATGGATGAATTCACTTGAGTACTTGGGGTACTAAATTCCTTGGGTGAAGGCTGGCATAATTGATCAGAGTTTTAAACTCGAATATGGGGGAGAAAGTTGGGGGAGACTTTTTTTAATCTGC
The DNA here is from genome assembly GCA_007922155.1 of Mesoclemmys tuberculata. Taxonomy (NCBI): domain Eukaryota; kingdom Metazoa; phylum Chordata; order Testudines; family Chelidae; genus Mesoclemmys; species Mesoclemmys tuberculata. The sequence goes on along the minus strand of ML675609.1, from coordinate 29,963,290 downwards.
ATGCCTGGTTTTAATACACAGGTAGAAAAAACAGGTAAATGAGAATGTAGGAAATGAGAAAGGAACACCACAGGGTCGGAGTATGGACAATAAGGAAGAAAAAAAGTTCAAATATTGATGGAATAGTAGTCAGATTGGTAATACTGGAAAGACTAAACCTAAACCTAGCAAATTGGATGAGGTCTGAAGGAAACAACTGAGAGACTTGTTCACTAATGCAAGAAGATGGCAACAAAACAAAGGAACTAGAAGTACTGGTGCATGACGTGAAACTAGATATTAGAGGGATAACAGAAACATCGAGGAATAGCAATCATGACTGGAATACAAATACTGAAGGACATGCACTGTTCAGAAAAGATAGAAATGATACAGATAAAGGTGGCGGGATAGTGTTGTTCATCAGTGATGTAGACTGTAAAGAAATACATAGTGATACAATGGATAAAACAGAATCTGATTGCATCAAAATTACCTTGGGGAAGGGTTATAAAAGAGGCTTTTTGGGGTATATGACCCTGCGGGTCATAGCTGCATATAACTAGAGATCTTTTAAATATTTTTAGAGAGATAAATATTATAGAAAATGGTGTCATTATGAGATATATTGGAGAACAGTAGGGCCCAATTATTCCTGGATGCAACCACCAACATATTTCTTCACCAAATAGTTACTGAACCAACAAGAGGTGATACTATTTTAAAGTGGTTTTTTGGTAAGAACTGAGGATATTATAAAACAATTGGTTACAGAAAATAACTTTGAATCAAGTGATCATGAGTTGATTTGGTTTAATTTAAACTGAAGGACAATCAAAACAGATCAGTAACCAAGGTTTTCCATTTCAAGAGGATAGATAGAGAAAAGAAGGGAACTAGTTAGTTAAGTTAATAGCACTGAAGAGCTCAGAAATTCCAAACCCCATCAGTACTTAAATCAAAAGGTGAAAAAAAATCTGTTTAGATTTTGCATTCCAAACAAAGGGAAAAAGCTTGTAGTCCATACCTAGCTAGATGAATAATGACTTCCAAAAGGATATAGGAAGTAAGCAGAGGTCCATAAGGAATAGAAAAAGAGACTGATCAGCAAAGGAAGCTACATCTTGGAGCTCAAAAGGCATACGGGTAAAGTGGGAAGTGGGAAAAGACAAGCTGAGTTAGATTTTAAAAGAAATTAAAACAAATAGTAAAGTTCTGTAGCCATATAAATAAAGCAAGACCAAGAAAAGAAGCGGGACCACTATGAAGTGAGGATGGGGTGGAGATAAAGGATAATCTAGATATGGCCCCAAAAGAAAATGGGTATTTTGTCTCTGTGTTCAGTAAGAATGATAATGTAGAATATGGGGGCGGGGAAAGGTAGGCTGGCTAATGGTAATGACTGTATCAAAATAGAAGTTATCCCATATGCAGTGGAAGCAAAACTCAAAGATCTTCATGCACACAAATCAGGGGGACAAGAGAACTGCAATCCCAGAATACTGAAAGAACAGACACATGCAATTGCAATTCCAGCAGTGAGAACTTGTAGGTAGGAGTGGCACTATATGACTATATATGACTAGAGAAAAGTAAAATGTAGTATGTACATTTAAGAAAGGTGAAAATTGATCTGGGCAACTACAGATGCATTAATCTGACTTCAATAGCATTCAGGGCTTTAAAACAAATTTGAAAGGAAAAAATAATTAATTAAAAACCATGGAGCTAAACAAAATGTGATAAAATGCAACATGGTATCATCAAAGGTAGGTTGTGCCAGACTAACCTGATATCTTTCTTTGATAATTGACTTTTCAGACAAGGGAAAATGTAGTAGATCTAATTTATCTGGGATTTAGGAAAGCATTTGATATATGACAACACATGGGACATTTCATTAGATGCAGAGCAATACCAGAATTGTAAGGTGGGTAAGGAACGGCTGAAGGACAGATGACAGTGGGTTGTGCGGATAGGGAAACAATCAGTCTGGAAATATGTTAGTAATGGAGTTCTTTAAAAAATCAGAATGGAACTTTTCTTATTCAATATTTTCATTAATAACCTATGTACAAAAAAAAAGAGTATGCTAATGAAGTTCACTGATGCTACAGATTTGGGAATCATCATCAACACGGAAGTGGTTTGGATTATTAAAGGATCAATAAGATGGAATAAAGATGTGATTAAATTTAATAGTACAAAGTGCACAGTCACGCATTTAGGGACTAATGACAAGAATTTCTGATACAAGCTGGGGACATAGTTGAAAAACCATAGGAAGAGTAAAACCTGGGTGTATTAACTGATCACACGATGACTATAAGCCACCAATGTGATGTGGCTTTGAAAAAGGCAAATAAGATCCTAGGATATATCAGGCAAAGTATTTCCAGAAGAGGTAGGGAAGCGTTAATACTATTGTGCAAGGTATTCGTATGAGCCCATCTGAAACCCTGTACCGTTCTGGTCACTATGCTCAAGAAAGACTAATTCAAATTAGAACAGGTGTAGAGAATAACCTCTAGAATGATCAGGGAAATCAAAAGCCTGTTTTATGAGAGGAATTAATAAAGCTTGGGCTTGATTAGCCCAGCAAAAGAAGGCTGAGAGGGGAATATGATTGCTCTTTATAAATACATCAGGGAGGCAGAAGAGCTATTTAAACTGAAGGACAATATTGGCACATGAACAAACGGGTGCAAAAGGGCCATGAATAAATTTAGGAGAGAAATTAGAAGGAGGTTTCTAACCATGAGAGGAGTGAAGTTCTGGAACAACTTCCCAATACAGGTGGTGGAGGCAAACAACATAGCTTGTTTTAAGATTGAGATTGATACAGTTTTTAATGGGAATTTATGATTGGGTTGCCTGTGATAGCAGGGTACTGGACTCCATGACCTAAGAGGAAGACCATCACTACCATCCTTAAACTGATACTGCCTGTAAAGTTTACATTTTAAAAAATCCCAAACTAACAAAATGGATTTTGACTACTCGTGTTACTAATAACTTCAGAATTTTAAAATTTCATCAGTTTTAATAACCCATTTTACTTTTCATCAGATAGCATGCTAATTTGTGTAACGTGTTGGTAGTTTCTAACCCCAGGACAGATGGCCTTCTCCAGAGAAAGACTTCATCTTTCTTTGTGCCCTTAGGCCTCTATATAGACAATCATGTTCATTTATCTCTTCCTTCTTGGAGAGGACAGAGGACTTTTTTTCCTTTCAGAATATCCGGCAGTAAATGCAATCAAGTATGTCAGTCAAAACCCAATTTATTTTAAATTATTTCTCTGTATATTGTTAGCTGACAAATGTTTCTATTGATTATACACTACAAGTTAAAAACATTATTCTTTTAAACAAGTAAAATGCATTAAGATCCTAGAGGCTACGATGATAAAATTGAGTTTAGAGGAAATACAATGAGAATTATCTAGCAGCTTCTAGCACATTTTAAAGCTGTCTCTCATAGGCTGAATCCCTTTGTCAGATGTATGATACATCCTCAGAGGAGAGTCTGCCATCAGTCTAAACTCCCAGCCTAGTTATGCTGCATCTTTACTTTGATGTGAAGTATGAAGGTGTCAGACTGACAATGCAGTTAGCAGTCATTGAGGCTATGAGACCTTGTGAAGCACATTAGTACAGCAGAATCTTTTTTCCTCTTTTCCTGTGACAAGATACACTGACATTTGCATAGGAATCATTCTTTTCCCAATATTCAGGGCCACCTTCCACTTGTCTAATTAACTCTATCTGGCCAAAGAATGCTTTTAATAACCAGTGACACTCTTCTTGGATTGGAACTCTAACAATTTAATTATACATTTTCAACTGGTGGCTCCTCTGCACTGTGGGAGACGTACCGTTTATGTTTACAGCTTAATGCAGAATGCCAATTCAAAAGTCAGATTCAAATATATTAAGATTCATTTTATTACACATCTTACAAAAATTCTGCCATCAGTTATATACACAACCCAGTTGAGAAATAGGGTTGGATGTTGGTAAAAGGGAAGAATCAAACCCACTGAATCTGATATGTAAATAATTAGACCAGCTAGTTTATAATAATCTACACTGTTGTGGTGACCACCTATTCAACCATTATTAATTTATAGCTAGTTTATCATGCTTATTCATTCTATTCATAACTGTGCACCAAACTCTGTTTTCTCCCTCCAAAGGCAGAGGAGCCCAAAGACCCACAGATCCTCAGCTAGGAAAAACTAAATTGGGCAAATGCTGCTGCTGTGGCATCAATCTCCATTTCTGCCCAACCCTGTAGTAACTTCTCTGTAGGACTAGAGGTCTGTGTTGTAGGAAGGGGCAAGGCTGGAGTACCCTTCTCCATATTGCCCCTTCATCTGAAGATTCTTCAGTTAATGTTTAAGTTGTCAGTCCTAACCATTGCACACACTCTAGGTCTGGCAGAGCCCACTCTCAAAGAGATCCATGTGCAGTCAAATAAGAGTCTCTGACAGTGGCAGCGCGGCTTTATTGGAGACAATCTGAGATGGGGTTGAAGGAAATCAAAGAGTATCTGAGTCAGTGCAGAGGCACAGCCAAGGATGGTTCAAACAAATCTAGGGCCCCTGGGAAAGCCATTTGACTAACCACCTTGGCTACTTTGGTGCACCGACTTCTCCACTCTGTCTTCAAGTTCCTATACTATGCCAGTATTGAATCCTATTGGGAAGGATGGAATGGAGGAGGAGTGTCCACAACTGCATAGGAATAGAAATGGAGGTTTCCTGTATAAAATGAGAAGGAGGAATCCTGAGGTCTGGTACAGTCAGGCCTGCAATAAAAGGCAAAACATTCTGAAGCTATCATCAGAGAGCTGTCAGCACAGAACTGTTCCTACTCCACATCACTGCTCACTGGGGTATTAGAAGTGCTCATGCCAACTGTTCAACTTCTGGTAAGTGGCTGGGACCCAACAGCCATGGTCCACCTTCTGCTGCAGGCTTGAAAACCTTGTCAGTACAGGTCCTAGCTTCCAGTGATTGGTGAATTTGGGGGGAGATGTTGGAGGTGAGTGTGTGCTCCATGTGGAGGCAGTTTCCCACCCCTGAGAAAGTGATATAATTTCTACTGGGAATAACATGGTACTGTATTTTAACATTAGCTATCAGCATCATTAAGGAGTGACTTAGTAGAGTCCTCCTAATGCCATTATGGAAAGCCATCACTTATAACTAGTTATGTATTGAGAGGCTATGTCAGAAAGTCTATGACCTAGCCCTCAGACTCAAATATTCTCCTATAGTACAAGTTTAATTAGGATTCATGCTATCGGAGCTGTATGATTACGTGACTTCTCTGCAGCTTGGTACATACAGAGGCAACTGTAGACTGTGAAACAGTCCCCTTAAATATTGTTAGAAATGGCTTTACCAGTTCCTAAGAGTAACTTCTACCTGTTATTGATAAAATATTTAAATAGTGGAAGCTTGCTTAAAAATTCCTGCACCTTATACATGCAAAGTAGTGTCAGTGTAGCTAACTCAAGGTGATTTGTTTCTTAGTTTGTAATACAGAAGTTTGGCATGGCTGACCAGTTGGCTATACATGTTGGCTATCATGTAGCTATAAATTGAGGAAAGTCCTGGATCTATTGAAAAGGACACTAAGGATTTTAGCACTTTACAAAGCATAGCGATAATGAAGGATTCTGTAGCTGATTGACATTTCAACTCTCTTTTCAATCTCTGATTGAAATGTCAATTCCAGGTGACAGGGTGCCCTTTCCCCAAGGTATTCACGTCACAGGTTACACTAAATTTAGGTTTACTGAACAAATCAGAGGAGAGGCTCTCAAAAGTAGATTCTATTCAGAGCAACATGTTAATGGGGGAGGGAAAAGAAATGAATTGAGTGCCAAGGCATGCAGTTTTTACACTAAAATTATTTACAACTAATAACCTTCATAAGAAGCTAGGACTACACCGAAGGGGCACTTACATTTGTAAATTAAAAAGGTACTGTTATTTCTTTTGCATTTCACAGATCTATAAGGAAGATCTTTAAACAAAAGAAAATAGAATCAAGCAGTTGAAGCTTACAAGAGAAATTGAGGGAACCAGAAATGCCAAGGGAGGGAGGAGGTGAGAGCGCAAAATAACCTGAAAAAAATGGAACACAAGAGCAGGCTTTGTTCATCTACAGCATATTTTTTCTTTCAGACTGAAGATGTAGATGGCACACAAATGGATTTTGAAATATTCTATGCAAATTTATGTTTCCATAAACCTCCCCTGAGTTGCTGACTATGATCTAAAGAATTTATTAGGTGGTTCTTTAGAAAGATTTGTGTATAAACACATTTTATCTAGCAACTTTTAGCTGGATATACAGATCCATGCATTTCCCTCTATTTATGTATTACCTACCCCCAATCCTTTTTTTAGAAAATCTAGAGGTATACTTTAAAGTGTATTGGCACCTGGATAACAGAAAGCCTACTTGACAGATGTACAAATGTACTTGACAGAAATGTGTTTGTTTGCCTAGTAACAAAATGTGATGCAGGGTTATAGAAAAAGCTCAAGACATATTTAATAGTTTGATGCCATCTGACTATGCACTGTCTTCACATCATATAGGTCAGGAAATGGCATTGTGTGATCAAACCATGTCAGGCTCAGATTTTAAAGGACAAAAGGGACCATTGTGCTCATCCAGTCTGACCTCCTGCACATCACAGGCCACAGAATCTTACCCAACTAACCTCTGCCTGAGTTACTGAAGTCCTCAAATCTTGATTTGAAGACTTAAAGTTACAGAGAATCCACCATTTACTCTAGTTCAAACCAGCAAATGACCTGTGTCCCTTGCTTCAGAAGAGAGCAAAACAAAAAAACCCAGCATCCTTTCTGACCTCAAATATGGCGATCAGTTAGACACTGAGCATGGGGCAAGACCCACCAGCCAGAAACCTGGGAAAGAATTCACTGTGTAACTCAGAGTCCTCCTCATTTATTGGCCCCACCTATGCCCGTTGGAAATATTTGCTACTAGCAGTCTCTGATGGACCATATGGCATTGTAGGTGATCTGATCATACCATTGCCTCCATAAACTTATCCAGCTCAGTCTGCAAACCTGTTAGGTTTTCTGAACCTACAGCTCTCCTTGGGAGGCTGTTCCAGAACTTCAGCCCTCTGATAGTTAGAAACCTTTGTCTAATTTCAAGACTGAACTCATTGATGGCCAGTTTATATCCATTTGTTCTTGTGCCAACATTGGGCCCCGATGTTAAATAACTCCTTTCTCTCTCCTTAGTTTTTATCCTTCTGATGTGTTTGTAGAAAGCAATCATATCTTCCCTCAGCCTTCATTTGGCTAGGCTAAACAAGCCAAGGTCCTCTTTTAAGGTACATTCACCATTCCTCTGATTATCCTCGTAGCCCTTCTTTGCACCTGTTCCAGTTTGAATTCATTTTTCTTAAACATGGGAGACCAGAATTGCCCACAATATTTCAAATGATGTCTCACCAATGCCTTGTATAATGGTAATAGCACTTCCTCATCTCTACTAGAAAAATCTCACATGATGCACCCTAGGATCCAATTAACCTTTTTCATGACTGCATCACATTGGTGGCTCAGTTATCCTGTGATCAAGCCACACACTCAGGACGTACTCCTTCTCTGCAGCTTCCAATTGATACATATCCAGTTTATAGCAAAAATTATTGTTGTTGGTCTCCAAGTGCATGATCTTTGACTATTAAATTTCATCCCATTTATAGTACTTCAGTTTTTAAGGTCATTCAAATCTTCTTGTATGATATTCTGGTCCTCCTACATATTGACAATTACCTCCCAACTTTGTGTCATTTGAAAATTTTATTAGCAGACTCCCACTTTTTGTTCCAAGGTCATTAACAAAAAATATTAAATAAGATTGGTCCCAAGACTGATCCCCAAGAAACTCTGCTAGTAGCCTCCCTCCAGCTTAACAGTTCACATTTCAGTATGACCCATTGTAGTCTCCCCTTAACCAATTCCTTACCCATCATTTTTTTTCTCTTTGCTTGGGATGCAGGCTTCAGATAGTTTCTGCAACTTTGATTTATAATAAATCCAAACATCCTCCACATTCAGCTCTTTGAGCTCTTCAGTCCACTCCACTTCCCTAACTTTAATTAATTAAAAGTTTTAAAAGTTTTTCCTTTTGAAAATCAAGGACCCTAGTTGCAGACTTAATTTTGTTTATCCTTCCATTTAGTTTAAACTGAATTAAATCATGATCACTTGGACCAAGATTGTCCTTTATAACTGGTATTCTGTAGAACCTTTGCTACTTTCCAATACTAAATATAAAACAGCATCACTTCTTGTTGGTTAGGTGAGTATTTGATAAGGAAATCTGTCAGCTATCACATCCAGGAATATCTGGGACCTCACATTAGTACCACTTGTCCTCTGATCTATATCTGGGAAATTAAAGTCTCCCGTAATCACATAATTCCCAATAGTATTTATTTCATTAAAAATATTAGAGAGACCTCTATCCATATTGTGATAAAGTCAGGCCGGATGGCTTTAAAAGGGTTGGGCTGATATGAGAGCCCAAAAGGGCTAAAAACCCTCTGCCTTGCAGGCAGAAGAGAATACAGCAAGGCAATTAAAGGTACCTGGACCCAATGAAGGGTGGGGCCAGGGGTATTTAAACCCTGCCTTCCCTAAAGGAGGGGGAAGAAACAAACACAGGGGAAGCTGCCAGAAGGTGTGGGGCAGCTGCAGGAGAACACTCCCTCCCAGGCCAGGAGACAGAGCTCCTCTACAGTCAGGGGAGATGAGGTAGTTGGGGGCACCCTGGCCACAAACAGGAAGGTAAAGTGAGAGACCAGGGGGAGGCTGGCAGTTTGTCACAATGCCCAGACTGGATCCTGAGGGTTCATAGCATATTCCAAGCACTCTCTCAGTGGAGCCTCTGTTAACTTTCTTCCCAAAAGTTATTTTGACTCAGATTCTGTTTTATCCAATCCATCACTTGTATATTAATGATGAGATAGGCTATAAATAAATTACAACACTACTCCACCTCCTTTAATTTTATTTCTTGTTCCCTGAAAAACACTTTCCCTTTAATATCTGTACTCCAGTCATGACTACTATTCCACCATGTTTCTGTTATCTGTATAATGTCTGGTTTCACTTTCCTCCACCAGTAATTCCTGTTTCTCCATTTTGTTAACCAGGCTCCTTGCATTGTTGTATAGACATCTTAGTTGTTTCTGCTTGGCTTCATCCAGATTCACTTACCTGATTAGATACAGTCATTCTACTGCCAATATCAGCATCTCTTAGCATCATTGGCACTTTCACTATCTTTCCTCTTCATGTCCACTCCCCTATCCTGTTTTTCTTTTCTCCTTTGCTGTATCATTGCTTACTTGATTTTTCCCCTGCTCAATATTAGAATCAGGGGTGGAAATTACATGAGCATTTCCCAATTGTCTCCTCCAAATTCTTACTTTAATGTACTTTTAATAAGCTGTGCCTCCCTCCCTCCTAGAAATCTATTTTCTTCCCTAATCAGGTGGAATCCATGCCCAGAAAACAACCCTCTGTCTGTGAATGCCACCCAGTGGTGAAACAGCCCTAAACTCTCCTTATAACACCATGCCTGAACCATCTCTTGATCATCACATATTAATAGTCACAAGAACTTAAATGTCAAAGTAGTTGGTTTCTTTAATATTTTTATAGATTTTTTTCCCTATCCATAGAAGCTTTATAGCAAAGAAAATATCCACACTACTTTGAAAAAGGGTAACTGAACTGGTGATGAATGAATAAGTTTACATTTATACTTCTATTCAGAAACATTTCAATGCCACTTTAGAAACTGATTTACAGAATGAACAATGTAATCTAATACAGCCCCCTCATGGGAGAAAGATGGTTACTATTAACAATACAGAGCAGCAATAAGCAAAAGTTAAGTTACAGTTGTGAAGAACAGATTAATCACCTAAAATCACTGAAGAATTTAAGAAAACAGAATACCCAAACTAGAATTGGATCAGGATACTGAAGTTAATATTTTGGATTAACATCAATGTAGGGGCAGTAATGTAACAGACCAACATTTGCCGCCCCTTCCCTTTTTGTTTTAAAATATACTTTACATTTATACAGAGACAAGAAAAGGAACATGTAGAACTCATGATGAGAGTACAAAACTGATCTACCCGTATACTGTAGAAACCATGAAGTAGCAGACACGCTTTTGCGATAACATGAAGGAAAATTGTTACATTGAGCTTGAAATCACTGATAAGAGGTACCCTTGAGTCTTAATACTATCCCAGATGATCACCCAATCACAGAGATTAGCATGTGATGCCCTTTAGTTTAGTGGAACGCCACCCTCTTGTGCAGAACAAGGCAATGATATGATTGACAGCTGCACCACTGAAGATGCTAATCCTCTGTTCTGTGAAGGAGAGCTCTATGAGACATCAAGTCAGAAGTAAAACTTCTGGTCTGGCAATATGGGTCTCTTTTTTATTAATTCTAGGCAATTTATATCAAGGACTTCACCATGAACATACAAAACCCAAAGATATAAATAATTTAGGTTAGCTCCCTGAAAAATAGAGTATTAAAAGCGCCTTTGAAGACAGAGAACCAAATAGTTGCCCAGATCTATAGCAGGCAAGACCCAGTGGGCATCAAGCCAAATATTATAACAATCATACCACTGTAGAAACTTTCTCAGCAAAAAATCCTTCTGAGGGAGAAGATTCACTCTGTTTAAACACTTTAACAGGAATCTTAATTAAATCAAATTTCTTGTAATAAATCTCAGCTTCAAACTTCTGTCGAGTGTAAACAATGCTTATTGAAGTGTATCATACTTAGACATCTATCCATTTGCAAAATTCCTCCGATGAAGGAAACTATAGAAAATCATTCCCACCAATGGTACCACTGCTTCATCTGCACTGCGGAGAGCCATGGTGTAGACAAACCTCTGGTAATAGTACCCCCAGGTGGTGATAGCAAGTGATCATTAGTTTTCTAGAATTCCCTAGGGCACATATGGCCTTACACTCTTTCAATTCTGCCCTTTCTGAGACAGAAAACTTTCCTATTCCCTTCTCCTCTCCTTCCCCCTCCCAACTGTTACTATCAATTGGTTATATTTTATATCCAATCTGAGATTTAGCCAATCAGCAAATGAAATATCCCTACGTTTTCACAGGTCCAGATAGTTAAAGGTATACCGACTCTTCTCTCTCCCCATCCCCTCAAAAATACACAAATTCTTCATTTTGATACAACTAGAACCTTATGACTACCAGTTTCTCTAAAACTGATCACATGTGTAAAATTTTAACCAGGGGAGGGAGGGCAATTACCCCATAGGAACAAGGAATGTTATAGGATCCAAGCATCCTGGTCAGAGCTCTCTTCCTATTCCTACGCAAACTAATGTAGCCCAAATATGACTCCTCTGGGGAAGTCAAGTTACCTTAAGAACAGAACAAAAAGAGAAATTGAAGTATCTGCTGAACATTTACATTTTCCCCAATCTGTTTTGTTTTGTCTTCAGTAAACTGGTAGAATGAAGCTTCTTTGTCTGTAAGCTAAAGACAAAGTGAGATAGATGTGTTCACTACATGGATACCAAGGGAGTGGTTTCCCTAGCAACAATAATCATGTGAAAATCCTCTGAATATCCTGCTACTCCTATGACTTTTTCAAGTTTAGATACATGGATAGTTGAACTACTAAGTACACAAATCAAATCAATTGCAGCAGGAAGATCTGGGCTGAACAAAAATATATCAATGGAATGGGTGAACAAGTAGTTTCTTTTATTTGTTGTTCATGTGAACTGAAGTAATGTTTTTCAAGTTTTTAATATTTCAGGGTGACAAGGTTTTTTATTTCTCATTTAATTAATTTTTTTGCTTCAAATTTGGATTATTTTATTCAGTTTTCTAGGAAGGTTTAATTTGAATATGTTTCTAAAATCAGCAAATATTTTAAGTTGGTACTTTACATTTTCTTATCTCTAGTCGAGTTCGACACAGTCCCACATGACATTCTCATAATCAAACTAGGGAAATGTAGTCTAGATTAAATTACTGGAAACGGTGCACAACTGATTGAAACAACATACTCATAGAGCAGCTATCAGTGGTTTGTTTTCAAACTGGGAGGGCATGGCTAATGGGGTCCTGCAAGGGTTAGTTCTCAACGTTATCATCAATTACTGGGATGATGGAGTGGGGATATGCTTATAAAATCTGCAGATGACATCAAGATAGGTGGAGCTGCAAGCATTATGGAGAATAGGATTAGAATTCAAAATGACCTTGGCAAACTGGAGAATTGGTCTGAATTCCACAAGATGAAATTAAATAAAGACAGTTGCAAAGTACTTTACTTACGAAGGAAAGGTGGTAGTACTGCTGAAAAGGATCTGGGGGTCATAGTGGACCACGAAATGAATATGAATCAACAATGTGATGAAGTTGCAAAAATGGTTAATATTATTTGGGGTGTATTAACAAGAGTGTTGCAATTAAGACATGAGAGGTTATTGTCCCTCTTTATTGGCACTAGTTAGGCCTCAGCTGGAATACCATGTACAGTCTGGGTGCTACACTTTACAAAAGATGGAGAAATTGGAGAGAGTCCAAATAAGAGCAGTAAAATGATAAAAGGTTTAGAAAACCTGACCTATGAGGAAAGGTTAAATGAATGGCATGTTTAGTCTTGAGAAAAGAAAAGAAGGCTGAAATAGGCTTCCATGGGAGGTTATGGACTTCCCATCATTGGAGGATTTTCAGAGCAGGTTAGAGAAACACCTATCAGGCAAACTCTAGCTTTACTTGTTCCTGCCTCAGCACAGAGGGCTGGATTTCATGGCTTCTCAAGATCCTGTCCAGTACTACATTTCCATGATTCTATACATTTAGATTGAATATAATCAGCAGAGAGAAATAATCCACAGGAAAAAAACAACAACATGCTTTATGAAAATGTCCTTAGTTTAGTAGCATAGAAAGGGGGAGAAAAGGAAATGGTACAGAGAAGACTTTCAAAAAAGAAAGTTTTAAATTGTGTTTAAAGAATTATGAGGAATATAGGCCCGTTCTCGTAAAGAATTTGCACAATTTAGAAAAACATGACTCGTGTCTCATGTAAATTTGTTATACTAACAGGTATTATTTTGATGGTCATTGGGAATTACGTTTGATATGCTTCAGGGGATTTGGAAATCCAAAAGGAGAATGAAAATTAAAAAAAAGAAAAAAGTGTCCAAGTCAAATGTGCATGTTGTAAGAATTTATAAAGAAATATACAGTATGTGTGTGTGTTTAAACATACTCTGTCTGTGTATACTCACAGATGCATGCAGAAATAGATTAAGGTTTTGTTTCAAGATGGTCACATATGCAGAAAACAACATCTTTTCTAATCATTATGGCATAATCATTGAATAATGGTGAACCACAATTCTTGAATAATGTCTTTCCAATATATTGGGCCCAAACTTGGCTTCCCCTAGCCTCAGACTTCATCATCTTTAGTCCTTTATCCTTTTAAGTATATGTTATGGGCTTGATACTGCAGTCCCTCATCATTCAGGTTAATCCACTCATGTCTGAAATGCCATGCAGTTGCTGTAATATGCTAAATTACTATTTTGTTTTTAAATTTATCTTCAAGACCTCAGTATTACAGAGTAACATTTAGTATCCTGCATCACCAATAATTATACATTTAAGGTAATGAAAATTATTTAGTCTACATAAAAATGTAGTGTATGGCCCTATTTAATATTGAGCAACAGAATCCTAACAGGATCACTTAATAAAGCTCTGCTGTCATAAAACAGATGTATCTTTGAGTCCAGCAAAATTAATATCAGAGCAGTTGACCCTTCCTGAAGAAAAGCCCACACAAGAGGGCTTGGGCTAGGAAAAAGATCTTTGCAGACATTCCCCCCAGATTTTTTTCACTGATTGGGGCATGGAGAACTTGAGGTTTATCCCCAAACATCTTCAATGGAAGAAGCAAGTGGTTTGACCCCAGGAACCTACAGATCTCAGGCTATCTGCTGGAGGCCAGGGCAACTTGTGCTGAGGCCTTGTGCCATTGCACTAACTCACATGCCTCCCACTCTGGCAATGGAATTGATCTGCCAGGGAGTCTCTCTCTGTCTGTCATTGTGCCTGAAGCTCCTCTAAGAGGGTCATTAGAAAAATTAATGAAGCATTAGGATTCCTAACTGGGATTACAATACCACACCCCCCACTTATACCTGCCTTCTGCTCTCCCCTCCTGTCCCCCCTCAGTCCAAAGCATGTGTCAATCTAAACATAACACAACAGCACTGACCCCCAACCTCAGAGAGGTCTCCCTCCAGGAACATGGGAAACAATGCCACGGCGGTGGCTGACGGCCTTCCCTCAACATGAGCAAAAGCTATGCACAGAGATCTCTCTAAATGCCAGGATTCCACAGACGGAGCTGGCTCTTGCTTTATATATTTTACTGTTTTACCTCTCTCCTTTTGTGCAGGTCATGTGATTTAATTTGAACACTTTCCAGGGGGATGGAAGGGTAACATTTAGTCTGTCTATTACAGGAGTAGATAGGCAAGGTTCTGTGGCCTGCAATGTGTAGGAGGTCAGACTTGATGATCATGATGGTTCCTTCTGACCGTAGTCTATAAGATTAGTACCTGAAGCCTATGCTATTTTATGGATCAACTTACATCATTAAGACTGATGGGTTATTAGACATGTCATTACTATATCTTACTTCGTTTCCACCAGCTAGATGGCAAACATTAAACATGTTTAGTCAACATTGTACATCATTTTAATACAGAAGAGGCCAGGGACCTCATTTATGTCCATTCCCTTCCTTGAGATAGGGGAATTAAACATGATTTCATTTGTATAAATGTTAGAGCAAAATGTAGTTTTGCTGCCCCCCCGCTTCCATGCCTATTTTTCACTGGACCTTGACTATGGACAAGAGTATTGAGCTAGATGTGCTGAGGTACTGATTAAATCAGTAGTAGATCTAGTTAGAAAGTTTTGAGTGAGAGAAAAATTGGACCCTATTTTTTCATCAAAAAATTTCAAAATTCAGAATTTTTGGACCTGCTCTAGTCCATGGTCACAGAGTCAGTAGAGCCTCTCTATTGCAACCGCCATTTACATCATGTTTCCTGTGCTCTGAAGAATCATTTTTGGAGCAAGTCAATTGGAGGAGCACCTCTCTCCTTCCCTCAAGGAGTTCTGCACCACCGTTACATCCTTTGTTCAGAAACACAAAGAGAGGACTCCTCCTTGACACATGTCAAAGCTCTATATTGTCTGGCTTGTCAGATGTCACAGTATTACCTCAGGCATTTCTTTTCACTTCAGACTTCTAGGTAACAGACTATAATTAGGATAAAATTTAAACCACTATTCTGACTTTCAAGGCTTTTATTTGTGTTTAAAATCTAACTGACCAACAGCAGGTAAAAGAAAAGATTTCCCTTCATGTGGAGGAGCGCCTTGGATGTCCATCAGTCCTCTGAGAACCAACTCCACCTGTACTTACAAGGCACTGTCACAGACACCAGTCATCCAGGTAAGGAAAATTGCACTCTTTTCGAACTCAAAGCCACTCCTTTACTGGTCAGGGGAATTATTACTAAGCAGCGCCTAGTGATCTCTCTCTCTCTCTCGGAGTGATCCCACTGCTTCTGCAGGGCTCCCATCTCCTGGAGCTGGCAGTAAGAAACTAAGATGGGAGAAATGAACAAGGCTATCCCAATGTGGCAGTGAGGACCTTTACCACTGGTCAGACCACAGAGAAACATTTTACTTACGTGCTTTTTTATATTATTATTGTTTATTTTGTAGGGCAAAGTGAATCAGAATGAGCAATATTCCAAATCACTACTAGCCTTCTTTAGCTTTTGGTTTTAATTGGACCATCTTTATGTGGGAAGTGGTAGGTGTTTAGTGAAATATAAATATTAATCAAATTCCCAATTCCCTGCCTACTGTTGAATTCAGCTCTTCTGCAATAAACATTTTGAGGGAAACTAAAAATATAACACTAAGTTGTATATCATATTACTAACAAGATGTGTTTATGCTTCTTTACTAACCTGAATCCATTAACTTGTCAGGCATATTATAGTGTTGGGTTTATTATGGCAAATCTGAAACAATACATTTGTAAACTGTCACTAGAGAAATGCCAACATTTGATTCTAAAAAGAGAATACAAACCCAAAGCAATTCAAGTGTCTTCCTTAGCATCAATGGTAAAACATCTGCAAAATTGAAGTAATTCTAAAGTAATACACAATTTGTTTTATGATCAATGTCAGCAGACATTTAGGAAATTTGCTTTTTAATCACTAGAATGAGGCAAAGCTGGTTAAAAATTGAGCAACATTTCATAAAATATGTTTTGCATATTCATTTCACATGGATTTTGGGCTTTCACATTTTATAAATGGGAATTTTTCAAAGGGTCTGACATGATTTTATAGATTGGCTTGCAAAACCCCCCTTTGGCAGAAATTTGTTGTAGTTTTGAGGTTTTATATGTTCAATATTACATCTCTAGAAGTGGCAAGGTCTAGTGAATCCCAAGATCTTCCAGCGTGTGATCTGGCCTGAAAGAGAACCATGTGAAGATACTCCTGAGTCAGCAGCTACGTGGAGCAGAGGGTGCCCACGATGGCAGCAGTGCCTTTTTTTTCCTGCATCTTTCTTTTCTCTGAAGACATAGCTAGTGATGGACTGAATGCCAGCAGTATCACATAGTTTTGGTCTGGCACTGGAGAGCCATGAGCAGGCCCTGAACCAAAAGGAGGAGATCTTTGTGTTCAAACACAGGCCATCCTCTCATGATGCAGCCAGAGACCAATGCTCTGCAGCTGGTGATGCCAGTTGCTGGAGTGTTGATGGGGGCAGAGAAAGTCAGTGCATGAACCTCTTTTTTCATCATTGCTAATAGCCTCCCATTTTGGCCTTCCTGTTGGTTTTCCATATGTGAGCCCCTTCTTCCCTACAGACAATTGAGATGCTACAGGGTCTGAGAGGGAAATCATGAAGGTATGTTATTTTAAGCTGGAATTGTGGGAAGCCTGCATGATGCTGAGGCCACAACACTGACTATTGTTGGTTTGCTGCAATAAGGCAGCAGAGATTGTATGGAGAATCTGTGGGGGTGAATTTGCCGCTTTTCCCCTTCCTACTCAGGAGCGTGAAATATGGCCAGCAGATGATTCTATTGTACTTCATTGTCTGGGAGGGGAGAGTGCATATGGGGACTCAACAGATGTTAGGGCTAAAAGGCCTTTCATAGATGATGTGTCTGCACTGATTGAGTCAGAGTAGTACCTGCACTAGCAGGAATTGTCAAAACAAAGATTGGTACCACAGCAGGCTGGAGAAGCTAAAAAAACCCTATAATTTGATCGTTATGGCGTGACAACAGATAAGATAGCCTGTTTCTTGCCAAGATCTCACAGTGCACTCAAAGCATTACCCCTTCCTCTGATCTGTGGACTATCACAGAAGGGAATAAAACAAAAGTCTTCCAAACTGTAGTGTTAACATAACCAAAGTATATCTAAAAACCATGCTGTAACCCTGTCTTCCCTTACCCAAACCACATACAATCTAATGATGGGGAAACCTCAGAGGGTTCATACTGGTGCTTATTTAAGCTATCAAAACCTACAGGATGACATGACTAGTCTATGAACTCCTCTATGCCAGACAATTTTCTTCCACCTACATCTGGTGTTCTTGCAAGGAAGAACCGGTAGCATGCTTCTTTCTGTGAATTCTTTGGTGGATGGGTCACTTTCCTTTCAAAAGTGTCTTTCAAGAGCTCCCACCAGCCAGGATCACTATCTATTAACAGTCTTGGTGGACCTTCAAGTGTGCTTAATTGTCAGTCTGTTAAGTAATAAGCAACCTTCCTCACCCACAGCCCTGCACCACAAAATTCACACTGCAGCAGGAATTTCCCCACCACAAACCATTTGATATTTCTCAGTACAAATCATTTTTTGTATTGGCTCAGAGAGCACACACAATAATAGAGCCACTTCTGAGAAAACGGCTTCTGCCAACCCTGTTGAGTTAATGAGATAGGTTTTGCTTTTCCAGTTGGCTGAGTCTATATGTGTCATTTGTGAACATCAAATCCAAACAAGCCGGGATAAATTTCAAAATGTAACAATGTTTCCATATTTTGTAGCGATTCCAATAGATAAAATATGTATGAATTTTTCAAAGAATGTCATCATTTCAGGGCTCCATCAACGCCTAAATCATACTTATTTCATCAACATAAAAATGTATGATTTCTTCCTAGTTGTAATAATCATACTCCTGTGTCATGTCATACCCTCATTCAATATATGCAATTTCCAGTTATATCAATGGTTATTGTGATCATGAACTTAGAGCAGTTCATGTCCTTTAATTTTTAGTGTCCTTTAACTACCATGAATATCCTCTCTGAATTACATTTTCAAAGTAATTGCCTTTTTAGTAATGTGGGCAACTTCTTAATTCTACCCGAAAAAGAGAGATTATAGGGGAAATACCTAATCTGGAGCAGCAAGAAACCACCAACCCAATTGTCCTTGATGATAATCCATTCTAAAACAGCAAACCATTTCCAAGGACATACAAGACAATTCAAGGGGTCACTTTTTTACAGATGGACCCAACTATCTCCGTTGTCTCAGTGTGTTAGGATTTATCACTTAATCATTCAAGACTGGCAGCTCTTGCAGTGTAATAACATTAGAGGGCATAGGTTAGCTTGTATACCTTTGTCAAACATTTCTCCTACACTGCTAAAACTTTTGTTGAAAGTGTAAATCATGTTGACCTTATAAATGTCAGGACTACGGTGCTTCTGTTCTACAATATAAGGAGCAATTGGTGAGTGTGAATACTAACTGTAGTAACAGTTTCAGTGGGGGGAAAAGCACTACAGATGACAAGGCTGATGCCCGCCAATTATAAATATTATTGTACTTGCTTAAATGTATCATATACAAAATAACTGATATGCAAATATTTAGAGATACTCTTCACTTAAAATTTGAGCAATGTTTCAGAGGAATAAGACTCAGAAATGATTGCAGCTATCAGAACAAGGAACAAATAGGGAAGTATGACAAATGCTCTGCACTGGAAAAATAAGAAAATGTGTAACACAGCCTCAAAAACCAGGTGCTTAAAAATAATACAAGCAAACAAGGTTTCACTACAATGCTCATAGAATATATTAACCCCTATTAAAAGCTGAGTAAATATATTTACGTTTCTTGCATAGTTAAATGAGGAACTACACATTTCTATGATTTGCTGACTTCATCTATTCATTGTGTTACTGAATAGTGCCCGCTGTCTCTACAGTATACATGGAAGATGGAAAGTTATAATGAACTTACAAAGAAGTTTGTTTTTTAATCAAAGAAGCAATAATGACAGTGATAAAAGTAAGTTCAAAGGAACTGCTATATCAGACATACTAAACACTAATCCGGAATGAAGGGAATAATAGTCCATCAATGCACTGGGCAACAGGGTATGGTGAAAAAAGGTTATTGGTCATTACTGAGGAACTCTTAAAGGGAAGTAATTTAAACGTATATTTATGAAAAGGTGAGCTGAAGGTGCACAGTTTTGCACATTCTCTATGGATTCATCCCTGCCAAAGCATTTGGGTTGCCACCACAACTGAAAAGGTTGAAGGCTAGACATGAGCATCTCAAGTGTTCTCATGAGGCGAGATTTGTATTTGATGATCTTTCATCTCTGCTGACATGAATCTGATCTCATTGCATTGGTGTAAATCAGTAGTAACCCTACTGAAGACATTTATTCTGGATATACAAAATAATTGGGATCAGATTTGGCCCATGGAGTTGAATGTTCAAAGATTGAGGTACTGTCAGCTTAGTTGAAAAGGTACCAAACCAGCTAATTATTTGAAAAATTTCTAGGGAAAAAAGCTAGGCACTTTAGGGCTTTTCTGCACAGGGAGTTTAAATAGGATTGATTTGTTACATGCAATATACAAGCCATAATTAATCTTTTAGTAAACAAAATCAGAGAATGAAAGCTTTACTACAGTCTTCATGGATTCAAAAGCTGTATATCTTTATGGACCTAAACCACAATAGCTTGAGATACCTTCCTGCATGCTTTTATATATATATATATATATATATATATATATATTACGTACACACACAAACACACACACATACATCCCTGCAAAACATGGCAGACCCCCTCCCCCAACCTTGTGGATATTGCCTACCACACTTAAAAGCTAAATTGCCTACCACTTAAAATAACTGAATACCCTTGAGCTTGAAAGAAGTTGTAGATCATAATGGAAGTCAAGCTTTTGATCAGCTAGTAGAGGCTGTGTGAACACTGATTGCATGTGACAGGGGACTTCAAGATACTTTGTCCATCTGCCTTCTTTCATTTATTTCTAAGGGATTTATTTCTACTACTAATTTTATAAATCTCTCCAAAATTGTTCAGGAAAGACCTACCAGCACCATGGTAAATGCAGAATCCACTTTTGGAACCTTATTTTTTAAATTCTATGGCCTGATATTGTACATTTGAAATGACTTGCTAGAGGAATCTCTTTGATACTTAAAATATCCTGTAGAAGGTTGCGCACCTAATTTTCAAGATTGCTGAAAACTCTTATATCATATTGGCCAGATGTTGATCTTTCCTTTGCAATCCGATCTTGTGATGTTCTGTGTTTCCTCAACTCTGCTTAAATTATAGTTTTTTTGTGGAAGTCCAGCAACTGTTCTCTTATTGGAAATATGACCAATGCAGTGAACTGCACCATAAGCTCTGTTTTACACTCTATGGATAGCTGTATTTTATGTCAGCTGGAATTGAATGGATAAGAACATAAGAATGACTAAACTGGGTCAGACCATCTAAGCCCAGTATCCTGTTTTCCAACAGTGGCCAGTGCCAAATGCTTCAGAGGAAATGAAAAGAACAGGGCAATTATTGAGTGATCCATCCTCAGTTGTTCAGTCCCAGCTTCTATCCATCAGAGGTTTAGGGACACCCAGTACATGGGGTTGTGACCCGGACCATCATGACTAATTGCCATTGATAGGCCTGTCCTCTGAACTTTATCCAATTCATTTTTGAACCCAGTTATACTTTTGGCCTTCAACAACGCATAGTGAACCTGTGGAACTTTTTGCCAGGAGATGTTGTGAAGGAGTACTTCCTTATGTTTGTTTTAAACCTGATGCTTATTAATTTCATTGGGTGACCCTGGGTCTTCTGTTATATGATGGCATAAATAACACTTCTCTGTTCACTTTCCCCATACTTTATGATTTTATGGACCTTGATCATATCACCCATTAGTTGGCTCTTTTCAAGATGACCAAGCCCAGTCTTTCTAATCTCTCCTTATATGAAAGCAGTTACATATCTCTAATAATTTTTGTCGCCTTTCTCTATGCTTTGTCCACTCCTAATATATCTTTTAGAGATGGGGCAACCACAACTGTGCATAGTATTCCAGGTGTGGGTGTACCATGAATTAATACTGTAGCATTATGATATTGTCTATCTTATTATCTATCCCTTTCCTAACAGCTTCTAACATTGGTAGGCTTTTTGACTGTCACTGTACATTGAGTAGATTTTTTTCAGAGAACTATTCACGATGGCTCCAAGATGTCTTTTTTGTGTGATAACATCATTTTGTATGGATAGTTGGGACTATGTTTTCCAATGCACATTACTTTGCACTTACCAACACTGAATTTCATCAGCCATTTTGTTGCTCAGTCACTCAGTTTAGTGACATCTCTTTAACTCTTCACAGTCAGCTTTGCATACCTGAAATTCAATTTGTGCTTTTATCCTGGTTGCACCAAGACTTCATGCAATAAAAGACAACTCCATCTTGTAAGTATTTCTAACCAGAAATGAGTTGAGAAAATAAATTCAGGTACTCAAAGAATACTAATAAATATAGATATATAAGTCGGAGGCCTACTGTTCAGTTATTTGAATGCTTATTGATGGCTAGCCAGCTTGGAGCATATTCTAACCATACTGAACAAAGAAGGAGGGCCAGGAGAAAGTCTACTCCTAACAATTCATGGAACCAAAGCATCTACAGCAAGAGAAGATAGAAAGGAAACAGCAGCTACAGTATGCCATTTTCCTCAGTGCAAAATCAATCTTTTGTTCTGTAGCAAGCCCTGCCTACAAAAGTACCACAACAGTCTCACTGTGATGCAGGGAAGAATAGAATATGTGAAGTAGAGCTGGATGAAATGTTTCTATAGAATAACACTCTGGGGGTGACAAACTATTCATTAATTCAGTAAGTATCATTGGCCAAATGATTTTTTCTTTTTTAAATCAAAAGTTAAAATCGGTCATTTTGACCTTTTCAAAATGAAATTGAGCTTTTCATTTTGATAATTTCATTCTGAAATTTAAGCCAGAGTGTGTTTTTTAGATATTCAAAAAGGATAAAACGAGAAAAACCTAACAAAAAAACCTGAAAAAAATATGCAATTTGGATTGAACAAAATTTGGCTTGAAATGATTTCTCCCTTTTCAATTGTGTTGTGTCAATGAGAAATAAAAGTTTCATTTTCTGTTTGAAACATTTTTTTCCCCCAACTTTGTTGGTTCAACCACCAAATTGAAAAAAACCCAATAGTTTGCTCAGATCTAGTGGGGAGGCCTCATGAGGATGAGAAGGTGTGTGGAGAGAGAGAGGGGTTTGCATCCCTGTATGCCAGAATCCAGCTCCTCAAGATTTATGTAGTCAGTAGTTGTGTATCCTCACTATGGAGGATGTACTATCCCTTAGCCTCCACAGAGCAGTCTAGCAACTCTGTTATCACTTCTCTGCATTTTGCAGAAGGGGCTTTCTTCCTTGCTAGTGCCATCTGTACATCCTTACTTTCTTGCAACTTAGCCCCCTGGGCTCAGAGCCTAGGGTAGGATGTGGGGGAGGGAGGGGAAAATTTGCCCATTAGTATGTAGTAGTGAATGATGTGAGTG
The DNA here is from genome assembly GCA_007922155.1 of Mesoclemmys tuberculata. Classification (NCBI taxonomy): domain Eukaryota; kingdom Metazoa; phylum Chordata; order Testudines; family Chelidae; genus Mesoclemmys; species Mesoclemmys tuberculata. Next base: position 29,940,184 of record ML675609.1, on the reverse strand, counting down.
GCAGAATTGGGTCTGGATTACACATCTTATTGTATGAAATGTAGTTTAGGACTATGTATAAACTTGCAAGCAACGTAAGGCAAAGCAAGGCAAGGCAATGCAAAAAAAGCTGTGCTTTACAAAAACTGTGAAAAAAAACCCACAACTACGAAGAGTGATAACATGTGCAAATATATTTTAGGACCAGACTGTGGCTTCCTCCCACAGGCTATGTCTACACTTACGGTGGCGTGTAGAGTACAGACACCATGCACACCCTTAGCGTGGGCAAACATAACAGTAGAGACGGTGAGGCACTGCTTAGGTGAGTATAGATACCCCAGAACCTTAAGGTGTGTACCATATATGGCTTTGTACTTCCCTAAGCACTTTTATTTTTATCAGAGTAGTGTCCCACTGCCTCCCTCTCTGCCAGAGTCTTTCATTATCATGAGTAGCTACACACTGCAGTAGCTACTTGGGGACAATGGTAGGAGTAAGTTTGTATTGTAGGCTTTCTGCATATGGAGACATCCATAGCCACAACCAACCCATCGTCCATACTCGCAGCCCCTGAGCACATGCCACAGGGTGAGTAGGTCCCAAGCTGCTGAGCTTCTCTGAGGGGAGGTAAGTGTGCAGACTGAGCTGTGACCACACTTTGTAGTGTGGAAGCAGAAAAGGTACAGGTACCTGCATTTGAGCTAGATCATCCTCGCTGCTGTTCTCACAATTTCCTGTACCCTCTGAGCCACCTCCATACGAACTTCCCACTCACCTTCCAAGCACTGGAAGCTATTTCAGGGTTTAGCCCTTCATTTCCCATGTACCTTGCTCAGTTCTTGTCCTTCTCAGAATGGCGTGGAACATGCCTTGCCTCCAACGTGCTGCTAGTTAGCCAGAGGAGCATACTAGGATAGTAATGAACTAAACTGACCTCTGCTAAATATGATGGAGGGCTAACCTGACCTCCACACAGAGATCCAGAAAGGACAGATAAGTTCTGTCACAATACAAGAAAAACTGATTACTAAAGCGGCTCCAGGTGTTCTGTGGTGCAAAGAATCTTGAGACAGGCACCTGGAAATCTTAGGACTAAGAATGTGTTCCAGAGTGTTGATGTGGATAATCAGGGCTTGGTGCATGTACAGCCTTGCAATGAGAACTCTTGAGACAGGTTTTCCTGACTCACATCCCCATGCATATGAGCCGGCATACTTCTATACACAGCAGTATAAACATAGCCTTAGTCTTAAAGCACATTTCCATTACTCATGCTTCCTCTAACACAAGGACTACACTTAGCCAAATTACCAGTCATAGTCAGAGCTAACACAGAGGATGTAAGGGATTATAAGTAAAAGTAATATGGTAAAAGTAAGCAATAGAAAATGTTTACTGAATTTATCTATCTATAAAAACATTCTGCAAACTGTTGTACGAATTTAGTTCTGCAGCAAAGAGGATAAAAGCAACAATTGCAATTCCCATAATGGATAAGTTTGACATCAGTTATTCCAGATCTATCACAGAATTTCACATATCTATTTCCCAGATCCAGACTAGTCACTAACCTCTAGTTCAACTAATCTTTATCTTCAGGTATCAGAAGCAAAATATATGGGGCATGACTGACCACTGGGTTACTGAATTACCATGGCATTGATTTAAATTGAATTGCACTAGTGTGAAACTGGAATAATGCTATAGTGAATCAGATTAATAATCTGCGTCTTTTTGAGTCATGGTACATTTTGACTATTCATCAAACTGCATCTGCTTGATAAGGTCATTTAATTAAATAGAGAATTGCCTCAATTTACAAAATTCAGACATGCTCTTTTGATCTGCAGACATTTCACCACAATAAATTTTAGTTTGTTTCTGGCACTGTTTTCTGGTACTGTTTTTCTGGTTTTTGTTTAATAGATCTTCTCTCAATTGTCCACTGTAAGCCGGCGGGAGCTTCGTGCCGGTCGCGGCGGCCCTTCCGGGGGCCCAGCCGCTCGGGAAGGTCCCTGCACCTTCCTAGAATAAGCGGGAATTAGCCACAGTGTTGATCGCCCCGGCCCCTTGGCCGGGCGGGCGAGCAAGCGGTCTATCGCCCCGGCCCCTTGGCCGGGCGGGCGAGCAAGCGGTCTATCGCCCCGGCCCCTTGGCCGGGCGGGCGAGCAAGCGGTCTATCGCCCCGGCCCCTTGGCCGGGCGGGCGAGCACGGAAGCAGTCTAGCGCCGGGTTGGAGGAGGGGTTGTGCGGGTATCCGAGGTCAAAGGGACAGGGGGAGGGGGACGCAGGCCCACCCGACTCCACTGCGTCCCAGCCCAGGGCCCTAACAGTGGCAGAGGCGTTGCCACTGTGCCAGCGGGGTCCTCCCGCAACACACCAGCGGTGGCAGGCCCTTGGCCGCAGCCCCAGTTGGAGCTGCCCCCTGGGCTACTTCCTCCCCACCAGTCCCGGGTACCTCCTTCCGTGGGCTCCGGGGAATAGACGGCTCGGGGAAGGTTGAGTAGGCCCTCCTCATCGGCAGGTGGGAGGTCGGGGAGTCCTTCAGCGAGGGGCAACTCCTCCAGGTCGCAGGCCTCTGGGGGTACTCTGGCGTCAGGTAGTTCCTCCAAGTCAGGGCCCGCCTCGGGGGGTGCTGCGGCGGACAACTTGTCCAGGTCCGGACCCGCCTCCGGAGGGGGTTCCCACCCCAGAGGGTCCCGGGGCTCGTCCCACTCCCTGGTATCCGGGGGCCCGACCCAGTCATCCGGTCCGGAGCGGTAGGGCCGCTCCCAGCCCCTGAGTTCCGGAGAGGCCCTACGCTGAGCCTCGGTCCGGCGGGGCTCCGGCAGGGGCTGCAGCCCGCGTGAAGGCAGGTCTGTCCTCGCTGGCCGTCTGCCCCTTTTTAAATCCTGTGGCGGTTGTGTTTGGGGCGGCGGCCCTTTCTGGGGCCCAGCCGCTCGGGAAGGTCCCTGCACCTTCCTACATCCACTCTTTTCTTTTCTGTTACTAAACAAATGCAGATAACAGCTTCCTAGAATGGGCTCCATTATCATGCAAGTGAAAAGTTAACAACGTAGTACATGTGTACAACATTATATTTAACACGGAATGTGCGCTTACTGGAGGTGAAAACTTTACTCCAGCAGAGCCATCAGGTTAAATTACTTAACTGGTCTCTTCCATTTTTGACTTGTGATTCTAATGTATTTCTTTACCCTAGACCTCCTTGATTTTCTTTTCCTCCCTCTCCACACAGTATTGAGAGTCCCAAGGTTTGTTTGAACCTCTTTGATTCCTATCAACTGGAAAGAGAGAAATATGACAGTTACTAAAAGCCATTAATACATCTGTTTCATATGGGGGGGCGGGGGTGGAGGGAGAAAGGGTAGAATGTGCAAAGGAATGTACATTTGTTGTTGTTAGAAAACTTCAGGGGGAATTCTCCCAAAAGTAGCGTGCACCAACAAAAAGGCTTATCTTTTCTACCAGAATTAGCAACCATTGCTGCTTTTACATGATATTGTATGGCTAAATAAAGGGATAGAAATAAAAATGCTGAAGTTCAGATAACTCTGCAAAACACAAAATTTCCATTGTGTTAAATACAGTAAGAAATAAAAAAGCACTCAATTTACACATACATATTTCAAAGATGTCATGTCGTACTCATACTCAAATGTATCTCGAAACATAGTTTTCTCGCCTTCATAGCTGAAATGCCTTTACATCGCCTAAAAGTCTATTCTCTCGGGGAGGTCCCAAACTGCTTTTAGTACAGAATGGTGCACTCTGATCAGAAGGCTGAGTTCTATCAAGGGAATTGGTCAGAATGGTTGTAGAGTATTTTGGGGAGGGTTGCCCTTTATGTAGATTCTGCTGCAGACCTTTGGAGTAATGGTTTGTATCCTCTATAAATGGGACACAGGTATGTTGGCTTTCCTACTGGTGTAGTTTTAAATCTGATCACAGTAGACATCTTAATTGTTTTGGTGAGTGGGTTCTATGTATGTTTTAGTCTCTACAGAGGGGTAAAATATTGTTTAATGGCAGTGCTAGGCACATGTGAAGCATAGAGGGCCTGGAAATGTGGCTGGTTTGTTTTTTGGTACTTTATTATGAAGTTTTGTTCACTGGTGACTGAGGGGCCAGTATATGTTAATGGCTAATTACAAATAAAGTATTAATCACTGTTCCTCTGATGTAACTTCTGTGGAAATGAGCATATTCTTGCCAAAATATACCCAGCCCACTGTTCTATAGAAAAATATTGGAGTAGCCGCAGAACTGGGAACAAGGAAAGAGGAGGGAAAAAAGACCAAAAGAGGAAAAGACAATGAAATAGGGACAAAGGAGTAAGAAAAACAGAGGTGAAGAATCCACAGAAAATGAAAGAATGAATTTGAATACCAAATGTATAGGCTTTAGAAATTGGGAGGAGCACCTCAGATAGTTGAGAGGGGAGAATGCTGATGATGTGTGTGGTTATCTTGTATTAGGGAATCCGGGAGGTATTGATTAGGCTGGGAGGGGTGCAATTCTAAAATGGAAAAGATACCTGTTCTAAGATCCTCCATTTCAAAGCCTTTCCCTGTCTAAGCTTTCCAGTCTCCTTTCTCTACTCACTCAACAGCTTTCTAGTTTCCTTTCTTTCCCTGTGACCACTTCAAGTTATCTCAGACCCTACTTTTCCAACTTCTTTTCCTTAGCATATGGAGAAAGAAGCCAGGGCCTACCTTCCTGTGCTTGGCCCCAGTGGAGCTGAGTTATCTGCTGCCTATGCTCAGATAGACATCTGTTAACTTGTAATACTTTTGGGGATGCTCATTGCATCCTGCTTTGCATATATCGGAATAGGGAATAGATGTCAGGTCACTGATATGCTGGATCAGAAGGCAGGGAGTAATGCCTAAAATCCCCAGTCAGGGATCAGGGTCCTATTATGGTAGGGACTATACAAACAACATGCACAAAAACAGCTTCCAATCCAGAAAGCTTGTAACATAGGTTTATGACAAGACATGAGTGGAAAAAGACAAAAGGGGGTGGGGGAGAAAGTAGCAGAAAATATGGGTACAATATGAGTATTCATAGCTGGCTGCCAGCCTAATGTCAATGCCAGATAGTAGTGATCTGTAAGCATCAAAAGAGAGGTAGGCTTCGAAGAGAGATTTTTTAAAAAGTGGTAGATTTACCTATTGTGACGGGAAGTTCTTCCTTGTCCTAAAGAAGCTGCATAGGAGAGCAAAATGTGGTTGTGGGAAAAGTGGATAAGCAAGTGATCAAGGCAAGTGTCATTGGTGGAGCAAAACTAGGAGCTGACCTTATTAATAGACCTTAGATTTGATAGGTTGGTGGAAACTGAAAGGTAAAGACAAGACGCTTGTGCTTAATGCAGTAGAGAAGAGGAAGCTAGGAGAGGGATGCAAAAGTGGTTTAGAGAAGGAGTAATGATGAGCCTTAATGGAACAGCCTTGACAATATTGCATCTAGAATTTACATAACTGAGGACCTTTAAAAGTCTTCCTAAAAGAACAAAATGTTTGATATCTAGGATAAAAATAGTGTACCCTTTATTGCTGAGGATGAATAAATTCAAACAGATGTCTTATATGTCTAATTAAGACACATCCTTTAAGATTTGAACATTCCCTTCCTAGGAATATTTCCAAAAGAAATCAGCTCAATCTTGTTTTAGAACAAAACAATAAATAAGTTGCATACAACACCGTGTTAGTCTCTCTACTTTCATGTCAAGGTATACGCTTAGCTGCTCTTGTTTATATTTTAAAATCAATTGAGCCCAATTAAATTATTCATAAAAAATTTGTAATACCACAAATGTGAGAAATTCTCTGTACAAAAATCATTTTCTTAACATCCCACACACAACTATAATTAGCTCATAAAAACATAAAAACTGATAACTTTCCAATATAAGAACAAAAAGTTAAGAAGCTATAGAGTTTATTTCTGGAAAGACTGTTACAAAAAGAATAGTCTGTAGCTGCAGCTACCCATAGCTAACAATTTGTTGTTAAAAATCATGATCCAATTGCCATACTTAGGTTTGTTACGAAGCATTGCCCAAGTCTGAAAAGTTTCAGAAAGCATTCGAGAGATAATCTGATAATGTGTTGCCATGGCTCTCTTAAGGTATGAAAAGGAACTTGGATCATGAATCAGCACAACCTATTAAGAAAAGCTGTGTACTTGGTACTTAATGCAATTTTAAATTTGGTGTTCTTAAATTGTTGCAGAGCATGTTAACTGAAATTATGAACCTATATATCAATCTAATCTCTCTCACTGTATAAGTATTTTTCATGCAACTATCACAGTCCTATCTAGATACTGAAATATTTTAATACCTAGGCAATAGGGTGATCCATTTGGCTAAGAAAAGTTGCCTATCTTTTTGCTCACAGTCTAGCTATGTGAATACAATTAACAATATATCCTTATCCACACACTATCAAAAGGAATCTGCCAGAGTAGTGTATGGTGATGATGATGACCCTTATTTATTCAGATTGGGATTTCAAAGGTGCCAAAGGGAGTTAGGCACCTCAACATTCAGTGACTTCCAGTGGGAGCCAAATGCCTAACTCTTTTAGATCCTCTGACAAACTCAGTCTTAATGTTTGCAAAAGCAAGGCACTAGCAGCTCTAGCAACATTGACTGAGAGTAGTTGTCCTCCACAGTTCCTAATACAGCCTTGAGTGTTGGATGCCCATGTGACTAATGGTTTGAGCCCTCCGAGTTCTTCTCTTCAGGCTTTGTGATGCAGTTGTTATGACTACCAATGGTACCAGATATTTGTGCATTAAAACACAAAAGAACAAGGTTAGACCTATAAGGTTTAGAACAACAGGACCAAAGGCTTAAATGCACAGTAATAAGTCATTAAAAATGTCATTGGTAAAATCAAAAGCTGATTGTAAACGAAAAATCTGACTGAAGGACAGACACCCAGCTGTTAATACTAGAAGGCAAGAGCAACACATGCAAGATTATGTCCCAGAGAGAAATAGAGCTGTATTCAATAATGTGCCTTTTTCCAGGTAGACTGTTCAAACCATTTCAAGTTATATTAGTTTGACTGTTTTCCCTTGGCATAAAGCAGGCTTCCACAAAATATTCTCTGCTGTTTCTACTTAGGTCTCTCTTATGAACAGTAAGAGTGTCCCTTCTTCCTTAATTGTAATAGTTTGAAATATACACTACCAAAAAAAAAATCACAATTGTTTTAAACTCAGGATTTTCAAATTATTTGTATAAATGATTCTAACTGCAATACCTGCTAGCTAAGGGGTTTTATTTTAACTATACAGTGACAGCCATTAAAAAAATAGGATATTTCTGATTTAGTCCCTTCCAGACTCAGGTAAAACCACGGCCAGGACCTCAGTCAGATGTAAGGAAACAAAAGATCTTTTAGCTGTTACCCCCTTCAACTTCCTGCAGCAGATTAGCTCAGTCCCAGTAGCTAAATCAATGGGGAAAAACCAAATAGTCCCACAACAGGCCTACCTTCCCTCAGGGAAGATCTGGCAGGCAGCAGTCTGTCAAGCAATTCCCAGTCCTAAGCAACCTTCTCTCGCAGAGTAAGAGCTGATCTCCTCCCTCATCAGCCCCCAACTGAGCTGTGCTTTCCTTTTTTAATCCCTCCCTCTAAACCTCATACCTGCTGTAGGTGTAGCAGGGCAGGGCTGAATGAGGCCACAAGAACTCATTAAGACTTTCCCTGACAGTGTGAGATTTGTGCTCCTCATCATATTATTTTATAAAGCAATGGGTTCAAACAGCTCAGTGAGTGAGAAAGTAACTGTAGCAGTCATACGCATGACAACATTTGATCCATAGGACTGCACAACAAAAACTGTTTCAACGAGGCTTCCTTGACTATGATCCTGAGATTCTCCCTTACTCTTTTCAGAATAAGCCACTGGGATTTCCTGCCCAAACAGAAGGATCGTCCACTTAATATTTAATCAAAAGGGCAACATGCATGCACCCCCAGTTCGAAGGTACGTAATGGTTCCCATTAGTATGGTATCTGAGTGCCTGCCAGTTAATGTATTCATTCTCACAACATCCCAGGATGTAGGGTATTAGTATTATTTCCATTCTACGTATTGAGGTTGGGGAAGGAACAATGAGTTGCACTCATACAAAATGGGAAATGACTGCCTAGAAAGGATTATTGCAGAAAAGGGATTATAGTGTATCACAAGCTAAATATGAGTCAACAATGTAACACTGTTGCAAAAAAAGTGAACATGATTCTGGGGTGTATCAGTAGAAGCAAGACACAAGAAGCAGTTCTTCTACCCTGCTGCATGCTGATAAGGCCTCAGCTGGAGTATTGTGTCCCGTTCTGGATGCCACATTTCAGGAAAAGATGTGGACAAACTAGAGACTGTCCAGAGGAGAGCAACAAAAATGATTGAAGGTCTACATAGTGTACCGCTCTGCCACGCCCTCCTGTTCCCCCGGAGTTAAGGACTCCACAAAAGCTTCCCCACACCGTTGGATTTGCCATCTCCAATGCTTGTTTATTTACAGTGCTTACAGTTTAGTCCCCACTCCTGCCTCAGGTGCCCTGGGGGCTGAGAGCTCTGCAGCCCTTCTGGCCAGCAGGCAGCCTGTCTGGCAGTTTCCTCTTGTCCTGCTTGACCATGCATCCCCCTGCCCAGGTCACCAGCTTTTCCACTTCATCTCGTTAATCCTGGCCCTGACTCAGCCTAATCAATATTGCACCTACTCCAGCTCCTTGGGCCAGAGCCTAGAGAGACAGCTGAGAAGTTTATCCCCTCTGCTCTGTCTCAGTCTAGAAAACATGACCTACAAAATTGAAAAGAAAAATAGGTTTGTTTAGTCCGGAGACAAGAAGACTGAAGGGGGACATGGTAACAGTTTTCAAGTACATAAAATGTGTTTACAAAGAGGAGAATGAAAATTTGTTCATGTTCACCTCTGCGGTTAGGACAAGAAGGAATGGGTCTTAAACTGATGCCAGGGAGGTTTAGGTTAGACATTAGGAAAAAATTCCTAACTGTTAGGGTAGTTAAGCAATGGAAACAATTGCCTAGGGAGGTTGTGGAATCTTCATCATTGGATGTTTTAAAGAACAGGTTAGTCAAACATCTGCCAGGAATTGTCTAGTTATTACTTAGACCTGCCCTTGAGTGCAAGGGACTGGATTAGATGACCCCTTGAGGTCCCTTCCAGGCCTGTATTTCTGATTATAACCAGACTATCATAAGCATCATGATGGTAAATCCCAAACAGATGTAGCCTCCTTGCAAACTGAGTGCCACTCGGATCCGTCTCTAGCAAGGTGTTTAAGGTGGTCGGATTGTATATTCAGCTTCTGTCCATCACTGACAATCTCTCACACCCAGACTGGTGCAATCTTCTAAATTGACATAGATTAGAAATATTTATTAGTGGCTTTATTTTCTGTAACTGCTTTTTTGAACAAATGTCAAGCTTTTACTTAAAACAGTAAATTTTGGTGATGAAAATGACACAAACTTGCATGGATTTAATACAATTAACTATAAAATTGAAGAAAAAGTAGAGAATTAAGTTTTCATTAGTCAAAATATTTTTAATTAAAATTATGAAAAAATTGCTTTCCCTTCAAATGATTATTGAAGTAAAAATTGCCTGTAGTAGTTTTGTATGACTTTAGTAGGGCAGTGCTACAAGAAATGATAATTATGTCCCCAATCCTACAAAGCCTTATGCATATGTTTAACTTTAGTCAGGCAAGTAAACTGTATTTCACTCCCAGTGAAGTTAATGGGACATCTTACACGCTTCAAGTTAAGTTAATGAACAAGTATTTACAGAATTGGAGTTTAAACTGATAAACACATTCTTGTGCAACATTTATGTTTTATTACAAATGTAAAATGTGGAGGAGTTTGATAAAAAATTCTCAATCCTTTATTTCTTGCTGGATAACAGTTTTGAACACAAATGGAATTCTGTTTTATAACAATAAAATCGACATGCATGGAGAATGGCACTAATAATACACACTAGTGTGAAGTGAACTCTTATTGTCAATCACTGTACATAGTGAGACTTGGGGGGAAAATATTTCAATTCTACACTTATCCTCATTAGTAAATAAAATAAAATAAAAATGGTAGTAGTCTAAAGTCTTATTTAAAATTAAACAAAGAAATTATTCAATATTATTCTGCAATAGAGCTGAATTTCATTAGTTTGCTAAAAATATGCGCTATCTGTTAAAAATTTTCTTCTTGTAGCATTTTGCTCCTTCCTCCTCCTCCATTCAACTCTTACCAGAAGACACTTCTTTAAAGATTCATTTGTTGCGATTAACAAGTCTTTAAAGCCTCATTTGTTGAAACATTTACAAAACAGGGCGACAAAGAGGATAATCACAGACAAAAAACATTATCTCTAGGTATCATCTGGCATAGAATAAATCAGCTATTCATTAGGATCATTTTGCATTTCAATAATCTATAGAGTATGAAGAGAGGCAAAGAAAAATGATAAGAAGGGCCTGCTGACATCATGGTAAAGGTCTGACACCAGAATCTGGAAATGAGGGCTTCATTCAGCTTTCTTTGGTTACATTTTCTGTTCTGGTATTTGATGGATCGTGAACGTCATCATTTCGAAAAACTATAAATGTAATATAAAAATGCTGCCCTGTAACCTTGTGCTGTGAGCTCATCAGATTTGACAAGTTAAGCAAGGCCGCTTGGTCATTATTGCAAAGGAGATTGGTATTGCAGCAAGTGGTGCTAGTCACTGAAAAGAGTAGCTCATTACTGAGCCAGTATGGAGCCAGTGTTTTTAGTATCATACTCGGGATCCCTGTGCTGCTGTGTCCAGTCAGATGCAGATTCTTGGGCCATTCTGGGTCTGTACTGCCGCCATTGTCTATGGTGTCCGTCATTAGAGACCACCGAGGGCATTTGCTGAATCAGTCTAGGAGGTAATGAGGGAGGGGCATGGGAGGAAGGGGAGCATGGGAAGCTGGAGAACAGGGACGAGAGAGAGGGAGCAAAGGGAGAGAAAGAAAGATGAGGAAAAGAACATGAGAAATCAAGAGCCAAGAAATAAAAGGTGAATTGGGATAAATGGAGAGAGAGAGAGAGAGAGAGAGATTTAGAAGCAATAGGGAAAAATAACTGGATGCAAAGCAAACACGGAGTATGACTGGGAATACAGAGAGAAACATGGAAGAAAAAAGTAAACTAAAAGAAAAGAACAACAAAAAATGGAGGACAGCAGGCTTATTTCTTTATAGGAAATTTGATGCTGAAAAATAAAATAGGTTTTACTTTCTTTTTTATACCATATTTTTCAATGCATAATATGATCCCCATATATTTTCATGATGTTGTATTGTATAGCAACTAACATTTTAAATATATTGTAGAATATGAAAACACACACCATGGTATAAAAGTCTATAAGAATGGCCAGGGCAATGAGTTTTCTCTCTTTGACATGCACAGAAGAGTAGCTGCCTTGTTAGCAGGTAAAGAAAACCAGGAGTTATTTTATAATCATATGTTTGTCTGCATGATAATGAGCAATTGTATTATGCATATCTTCCAAGAGGTGAATTAATGTAATTTTCAAAAGGGTTATAGTTAGTTCTCCTTCGAGTGGTTGCACATATGCATTCCACTTAGGTGTGCGCGCCCTCGTGCACGGCCAATCGGAGAACTTTTACTAGCAGCCCCTGCAGGGGCCGGTCCAGCGACCCCGTAGTGTCGCCGCCCTGCGGCGGCTCAACGGTCGCTGCCGGCCCCTCCCTCTTCAGTCTCTTCTTTCCGCCCGTGACGGTCGGTCGAGAACTAACCCCTGCTCTTCTCAGTTTGTTGTTTCGCCTTAAAAAGTGAGTATTTAGTTAGTAGTTCGCCTCGAACTAAGTTAGTTTTACAGTTAGAAAGGGTTTTTATAGTTAGTTAGGGAGCCTGCGGGCTCAGACGCCCGCGGCCATGCCCGGCGCGTCGGGCTTCAAGCCATGCGCTAGCTGCGGGAAGGCTTTCCCAGCTAGCGACCCCCACGACAGTTGCTTGCGGTGTCTGGGGGAAGAACATCGGCGAGACCGATGTAAAATCTGTAAGTCCTTCAAGCCTTGGACACAAAAGGACCGAGAGGTGAGGCTGAAGGCATTCCTCATGGAGACCGCGCTTAGTCCGGAGTCCGAGCCCACGCGGTCCACCTCGGCACCGAGTGTATCCTTGGTGCGGAGTGCACCTCCGGCACCGGGGGCCACGGTGCCGAAGAAAAAGAAGAAGAAGCGGCACTCGCCTGTGGAGAGCTCCCCCGCACCGCAGGAGCGGCCGGGGTCGAGCACAGAGGTGCGCTCCCTGGACCGGCCCCCGACCCCAGCACCGGGCCCGGCTCCAGCCAAGGAGGTCTCTCCGACTCGCGTGAGCGAGGGACCTGCCTTGCAGACTCCGTCGACACCGGAGGCTTACGAGGCGGCACGAGTCCTGATGACCTTGCCCACGCCTCCGGCGCCCTCTCGCATGAGGGCCCCAGAGTCTGCTTCCCGGGGCAAACCCGCACCGGGTGTCCCCGAAGGGTGGGCGGCATCGGCACCGAGCGTCCAGCCGCCCATCTTAGCCATCACCCGGCACCGAAGGCCCGAGCCCAGAGACTCTTCCCCTTCGTCGCCGGAAGGCCCACATCAACGCTCCCGCCGCCGCTTCAGCTCAAGTTCCAGTTCGAGCCCGGCACCGAGCCGGGGCTCTCGTCACCACTCTCCGGCACCGAGGAAAAGACGACGGAGATCCTCCCGGCGCAGATCATCATCCTCATCCTCGGCGTCGTCCCGCAGGCGAGGCAGGCGTCATCGCTCCGAGTCGCGGAGCACCTCCTCTCGGCACCGCCGTCGCCTCCCCCACACCCCTGGCTCGGGATCCTGGACCCGCCGCCAGGAGCGAGAACCCTCACCGGCACCGCAACAACCGGCACCGCCGCCCCCGGCACCGCAGACCCCGGTGCCGCACCCGGCACCGCAGACCCCGGTGCCTCACCCGGCACCGCAGACCCCGGTGCCGCAGGTACCTCTCCCCATGGTACCGGCACCGCCGACAGCAGCGCCGGAATTGCCCTCGGCACCGGCGCCGCCTCTGACCTGGCCCCAAGGACCCTGGCAGTGGCCAATGTGGGCCCAATGGGCAGCTCAGATGGGGCAGGGAACTATGCCAGCCCCTGCCTCGGTCACCCACTCCATACAGGCACCCTCTGTGCATGAAGGTGACCAATCCCTCTCCTCACAAGAGGAGGACCCTGGGGAGGGCCCTTCCTCAGGACCACCCCACCCCTCATACTCCTCATCCCCAGACGAGGCGGTCACAAGGGACCAAGGGGCCCCACTCATTGATTTTAAGGCCCACCAGGAACTCCTGAAACGGGTGGCCTCGAACCTGGACTTACAGGTCAAGGTTCTGGAGGAGGAGATGGATCCCCTCTTCGGCCGGGTGGGCACCCAAGGCCCTTCTAGAGTTGCCCTCCCTCTCCACGACAGGGTCCTATGCCTGGCCGATGCCGTATGGCAGACCCCTGCCTCGGTCGCCCCCACGTCTAAGGGCGCCGAGAAGAAGTATTATGTGCCAGCCGAGGGGCACGAATACTTATACGTGCACCCTGCCGCTGGCACCCTAGTGGTAGAGGCTGCCAACCAAAAGGACAGGCAGGGTGCACAGAGCGCCACCCCAAAAAACAAGGAAGGTAGGAGACTAGACCTCTACGGCAGGAAGGTCTACTCCACAGGGGCGCTCCAGCTCAGGATAGCCAACCATCAGGCTCTCCTGGGCAAGTATAATCTGAATCTATGGGACTCCCTGAAAAGGTTCTCAGAGTCCCTGCCGCCTGACCAGGCTGCCGATTTTGCCATGGTCTTAGAGGAAGGGGTGACAGTGGCCAGTGCAGCCTTACAAACTGCCTCTGACGCTGCAGACACTGCCAGCAGGGCTATGGCCTCCGCTGTCGCTATACGGCGGGCAGCCTGGCTGCAGTCGACTGAACTGTCTCAAGAGGTGCAGCACTCCATACAAGACCTGCCGTTCACTAAAGCTGCCCTCTTCTCAGAAAAGACGGACGAGAAGCTGCACGCCATAAAGGATTCAAGGACCACGCTACGCTCCTTGGGCCTTTACACACCCCAGGCGGCAAGGCTGCAGACGCGCCAGCAGCCACACCAAATCCCCCAGCGGCAACAGCAGCAGGCTAGGCCGCAGCCTAGACCCTACCCCCCCTCCAGGGGTAGGGACAGAAACAGGGGCGCAGGGCGGCGCGACCAAACCGCGACCCCCTCGTCCTCCTTCAAAGGCCCCTCCAGGGGACCTAAGGGCAAAAGACAATTTTGACATTGTGTCCAAGGGTGGTTCCCTTCCCTGTTCCTTGGGCCACCCCCCGCCTTTCCGGGACAGGCTAAGACCGTACCTCAGCCTGTGGCGGGAGATTACATCGGACCAATGGGTCCTCAGCACCATTCGCTGGGGCTATGCCCTCCAACTACAGACTACCCCCCCACTCCCCTCCCCCGTCCCTTTTCAGGGACCCCTCTCACGAGCATGTACTCCGTCAGGAGGTTCTCACCCTACTTCTCAAAGGCGCGATAGAAGTGGTTCCACCACTCGAGGTGGGGAGGGGATTCTACTCCAGGTATTTCCTTGTCCCCAAGGCAAAAGGAGGCCTCAGACCTATACTAGACCTGCGCAGATTCAACAGGTGCATAGAAAAGCGGAAATTCCGCATGGTCTCCCTTGCATCCATCATCCCAATATTGAACCCAGGGGATTGGTTTGCCGCCCTAGATCTGAAGGATGCGTACTTCCACGTGTCCATCCTTCCAGCCCACAGAAAATTCCTAAGGTTTACGGTAGCTGGTGGCCACTACCAGTTCACGGTCCTTCCCTTTGGCCTGGCCTCATCCCCCAGGGTGTTCACAAAGTGCATGACAGTGGTGGCAGCCTCCCTGAGGCGCAAGGGAGTCCAGATCTTCCCATACCTGGACGATTGGCTAATAAAGGGCAAGACCAAGTCGCAGGTACGCGAGGCGGTCTCTCTCGCCCAAACTACCTGCCATACCCTGGGACTGCTCATAAACGAGCAGAAGTCAACTCTACACCCGGTACAGGTCATAGAGTTCATAGGGGCCCGCCTGGACTCGATACGAGCAAAAGCCTCCCTCCCACGCTCGAGGTTCAAGGCCATGTCAGCGATAATATCGCAGCTCCAAGGGTGCCCCACGACAACAGCCAGGCAGTGCCTACGGCTGCTAGGCCACATGGCCTCCTGCACCTATGTAGTGGAGCTGGCCCGCCTCAGGCTCAGGCCCCTCCAGAGCTGGTTAAAGAAAGTCTACATGCCCAACAGGCATGCCCTGAACAGGGTGGTAACAGTCCCCCCTGCGGTTCTGGGTTCGTTGAACTGGTGGATGGACCCCAGAATCGTGTTGAAGGGAATTCCCTTCAAGGCCCCCACCCCCTCGGTCACCCTGATCACGGACGCTTCAGACCGGGGATGGGGAGCCCATATCACTGGTGGTCTGACCACTCAGGGCCTCTGGTCCCGGAGGGAAACTGCCCTACATATCAATGTAAAGGAACTAAGGGCAGTAAGACTGGCTTGCAAAGTGTTTCGCCATGCTTTATTCGGGAAAATGGTTCAGGTGTTGACAGACAATACCACTGCGATGTACTATATCAACAAACAGGGGGGCGCGCACTCCTCACTACTGTGTCAAGAGGCGCTTCGACTTTGGGACCTAGCAGTGAGACGCAACTTCTGTTTAACCGCCTCTCACCTCCCGGGGGTCAGGAACGACGAGGCAGATCGCCTCAGCAGGTCGTTTCTTCCCCAACACGACTGGTCTCTTCACCCGGAGGTGGTCGACATGATCTTCCGCGAGTGGGGTGTTCCCCGCCTGGATCTGTTCGCATCAGCCTGGAACGCGAAGTGCCCCAGGTTCTGCTCGCTCAGGGGTCGCGAGCCGGGCTCCGTCTCCGACGCGTTCCTGATCGACTGGACGGGGGGCCTCCTGTATGCGTTTCCCCCCCTCCCGCTCCTGCCCAGGGTCCTCTTGAAAATCAAGAGGGACGGAGCGGACATCATCCTGATCGCCCCATCGTGGCCGAGACAGTATTGGTTTTGCCTGCTCCAGGACCTATTGGTTGCTCCCCCGATCGAGCTACCGAAGAGACCGGACCTTCTCTCTCAGGACAACGGTCGGCTACTGCACCCCAACCTGGAATCCCTACACTTGACGGCCTGGAGGCTCTCTGGCTAACGGAGGAGGAGAGAACCTGCTCGGAGCAGGTCCAGCGTGTGCTACTGGGAAACAGGAGACCCTCCACCCAGAGTGCATACAAGGCCAAGTGGAGGAGGTTCACCTGCTGGTCGGAAGAAGTAAGAGCCAAATGGGATATGAAAACAGACTAAACACCAGGTTTCTAACTCCTGAGCTCATGCACTGATTTGTAACACTTGTAATGAATATGTCTTCGCAGATTTATTCATAAAATTCATAAATGATTATCCCGACTAAGTTTGATATTGTACTTCCCTCCATTCACAGGATTCACAGGGGCATTTTCTATTTTGCATAGCTCAAGACATGAGGCAAGGGTCAGGAAAAAGTTCAAAAGTTGAATACAGAATTAAAAATACTACAGAGTTAATCCCAGATCCAATTCCAGATCCTAAAACTCCTGAGGGGAGATTCTCACTCCCATGCCAACTGCTACACAGTGGGTAAAATGGCAAGAGTGATAAAAAGCCGTGTCCAGCAAGGGAAGCATTCACCAGTGCTGGAACTACGTGAGACAGATCAAGCTTACTTTTGAGAACCCCTCTCAAGCCTGAGACCTGGGGCCAGAAAGGGTGTGCCAGCAGTGGGTCCACCACACTTAGTGCTCCTGAATTTCTGAGTCCCTAGTGCAGCCTTGACAGGCTGCCATAATTTGAAAAAGGTACCAACCGTTTGTCTTAGAGGCACAGCACAAAATCTCACACGGGACAATGGAGAAATTTTGACCATATTCAGGCTTATTAAATAAAACAAACCAACTAGCTAACCAACAAACCAAAAAAAGATGTAAATTACAAATTAGTTATTTTCACACCAACATACAGTTAATAAAGCAGAACACTCCCCTGTACTGCTCTTAGCTCGGTTTTTCTTCAGCTTGTTCCACGAGGATGAATGGGTGACTTCAAAAAATTTCCTGAATTGGTATGCTTTCCCTGACTGAATGAGGCCCATTCAGTTGTGGTCAGTACAGGATGGTCATCCTTTTTTGTTTTTAAATCTGAATACCTGCCTCTGCCAAGCAATACATTTTTCCTCCTCAAGGTGGAACCCTTCAATTACAGCAAGCGGGTTTGAGTTGTATATAATTTTTTTCCATAGTTAATTGTCTTTTCCATTGTAAAAAAGAGGGGAGATGGTTCTTCTAATATAAAGGGTGACTTAGGTTAGAACATTGTGGCCTGGCAGTTTCACAACTGCTTGTAAATGGAAATATCGTGCCCGTTCTCATGGTGCTTATCCTCTGCTTCACTGGAGTAAAAACAGGACAGATCTAATGCAAATCTAGTGAATTTAACTTGGTCAGAAATTAGCTGCAGAGGTTCCCACACACACTGCCATAATGTATATTTGCTATAGACATCCCCTACAAATAAAAAGATTTTGGTGTACAACAAACAGTTGAGACTCTAGAGGTACATTATTCTCATTCAGGAAAGGTACTTTCACTAATTCAATAAGCATAATTGTCTTTTCCAGAGCAGTACATGCTTTGTTGTAAATTTTATACCTTTCTGGGTGGCCAGTTTGTGCTAAAGGGTATCTTGAAATGTCAATGTATTTTCCAACTCTGAGACAGTAAGTTGTAAATATTTAAAGAACAGATGACTTGGTTTTTATATCTGTATCGGACTTACTTGCTAACGGTCAGTCTATTTGCTTTTATATTTTATTTAAATGTGCTTAATACTCTTCCAATTTGTTCTTATATGTAAAGAGCATGGATTAGAATCACCCCACCTGTAAAGCTCCACACACTAGTGTTCAGGGAACATTGTTGCCACACACATGCACACAGATAAATTCTAAGCAGAGATATTTATGTGCCTTTCTGTATAAGTAGAATATGCTTTAAATATTTCAACAGTATGGTAAATTAGCTTTGTAGAATACCCATACTGCATTTAGAAACATGTCTATTTCAGAGTATTGTTTTACAACATTATAGGCTTGTCTGTAAATTGCTTTATGATGTGTTACAATATATTAGCACTATTCCTGATGTTAAATTTTCTAGAAAATGAATATTTAATTTCAAACATGAAGTACGATGCTCTTTTTACTACGTGCAATAAAATCCTGAACTAGCAATAGTTAGAGAGCTCTTGAAGAGCCAGAAAGTCTTTCTAGCATTTAACAGCATCAGAGACAGAGCAACACAAAACCAGCAAAGTGACCACCATGTGTTGTGGTGTTTGAGTTAATTCACCATGTCACTGTACTGCAGCTTCACAGCACGACGTCAGGACATCACAACATAATTATTCGTTGCTCTAGGTCAGTTCATTCTGTGCACTCTCACACTTTGACTGCTGATACCTGGGGAGTGGGTGTGGCCATTTCCTCTCTCTCTCTTGGGAAGGGAATGTTTCTCCTTTCCCCACCCACCAAACTACTGGGAGGAGGAATAAGGGATCCTATGCTCCTATTCTCACTTGCATGGAAGAGGAAGGGGGGAAAAATCACAGCAAGTCCAACATTACTATTGTTTGCATTCAGTATACCTTTAGCAGCCTCTCCTGCATCAATTAGTCGCCTGCTGTCTTGTTCCAATTCAGCAAAGCACTTATGAAGGTGCTTAACTTTAAGCACCTGGTTAGTTTCATTGAGTGAAATCCTGGTCCCACTGATATCAATAGCAAAACTCCTATTGCCTCCAATAGGGTCAGGATTTCACCTATTGACTTCAGTGTGACTATTTATATGCTTGAAGTTAAACCTGTGCCTAGGTGTTGTGCTGGCTCTGGTCCACTGTAAGACCTACATGAGCTATTTGTTCTCCTGCCTTTAAAACATCAACCCAATGTTAAAGATGAAACTAAAAACTCATCTGTTATTTTAACACTTTTGCCTCCCTTTTGACCCAAGCAGTTAGCCACATTTTGTTTCTGTTAAGAGCAGTAATTGATGATGAAGTCAGGTATCTTTGATGCAATCCTGTTTATTTACAAGAGAATCTACCAAGTTTTGTTTTCCTGAATTTGGGAGGAACCAAAGAACAGGAAGTCGTTCCTCTGATCACAGTTCAAGACTCTCTCAGGGAGCAAAGTGCCCAAAAGCCCTTTTTCTAGATTCTCCATGCTCTCAGTGCACGTTCAACCTGTGTCCGTTGCTTCACGTCTGCCTCCTCTGTCCGTTTCTGTGGTGAGTCTGCATCTCCCTCTCTCACTCTGCTATACCAAAACAACCCTCAGTAAAACCCTTTCACCGCCATCCGTCTTTATTTCAGGCAGTCACAAATGTCTGTGTTTGGGGTAAAGACGACTGCTGTAGTATCATAAAGAAACGGTTTCTTGCAGATATTTTAAATTAAGGGTAGCAGTTATACCCACCAGCTTCAATGAAGTTTCATGCAGTCCAAAACACTATATATTTCCAAGCACCATTACACATAGATAGAAGTACATTAATTCCGTCACAAGAAGAAACCAGTTCTCCCTTCCCCCTCAATTTAAGTCACTTATTTATGCATCACTGTTATTTAGATTCTCGTGCCACCCAGAGGAACCAATGAGAATCAAGACCCCACTGCACTAAGTGCTGTACAAACATATGTGAAGACACAATCCCTGCACCTAAAGTGCGTCAAGTACCTTGCAGAATATATAAAGTAAATCCTTTCCCTAAAATATTTTCAATATAAAGGGAAAACACAATTTTTGAATTGTTAACGTATTTTTGGTAACATAAATTTAACACTATAATGTTGTGTAAAATGTGCTGTACTTCGTAAGGACTAGCTTCTCCCACACCTATGCATATTAGGCAATATACCTTACTTCATAAATATTTCCACTTAAATCAATGGGATTTTTGTGGAGGCAGGCCCTGACCGTTAATAGATTTATGCATGTGCTTAATTTACTGCACCAGGAGCAGTCCAGTTGATTGCAAAGTAACTACTCAGAGTCTGTAATGTAAGCACTTGCTTAACTGTTTGCAGGACTGAAGATACTTAATACGAGTGAGAGCATTAGAATCCAGCCCTAAATAAGGACCAAATAAAAACTAAAATGACAGCATGCAATAAAGAAGAGAAGAGAAAGATATAATACAATTTTGCTCTTGACATTAATGTAAAAATGTTGCAGCTTTTAGTGTATGTATGTATGTAACAATTGAATAACTATTGGAAATGGGATGTGTGTTTGATATGTTAATTAGTTTGTTAATGGAGGATATCTATTAAAAATATTTGCTTAATGACTTGGAATATTTAAACTAACTGTTGTGTTACTCAGAACATCTGCTAAGGAAAACTCAGATTAAAGATGTGATGTCCTTTTGTACTGTAAAGTATAAAGAAAACTATCAAAGAAAGCCTCCCATTAATTGCCAGCTCAGAATGACTTTAGAAAAAGATTCCTCTAATCTCCAGCAATATCTTTTTGATAATCTTCCCTCTAGAAATTTAAATATGCTTTAAAGTAGTACATCACTAACCCCATCTTATAATAACATTTCTCATAATTAAGAGAAGCATCTGTGGTTCTGAACAAAAACCTGGAAAGTTTAACCCATTTGCTACCATTGGTATATATATGGGTAGCATTTCCAACGGAATAAACATTCAGGTAAATAAATTATAGGACACATCACAAAATGGAATCACGTCAGAGGGTTAGGCACTATTTCTTCTTTTTAACATAAGCAAACACATGAATGTATTTGGTTGCACTGAACAAGTCGAATTCCTGGATATAAGAAGCACATTGTTTATCACTTAATTAGCTATTAGAAATGATGGAAAAAGTCAAACACATAGGATTGTGGTGCAAATTAACGTAAAAGTCATTAGTCCAAATCCTTAAATCCTTATTCAAGACTCATTTATTCCTTAGACATCTGGAGTAAAATCCAGACACCACTGAAAACTCTGACTTCAGTGGGGCCAGGATTTCACCTTTAGGATTGAAATCAGGATTGTAATGCACCTTGAATATTAAAAATGCCCTGCCAAGGCATTGTGTGAACAAGTCCTGCTAATAGTTTTCTACACTTTAGAAAATCCATTCTTGCTGGATAACATCTGCAGATTACTTCTTTTGTGGGCTGCACTAGCCACATCCAGATCTTCCATAAACAAAGCCTGAAGTTATTATTTTAGGGTTACTCTTTTATTTACAAAGTCAGAATTTGCTCAAGTTTTCAGCAAATAGTTCACCAATTCAAAGTTGACCTCATCCAAAGCAGAACCTGTGATTATATGATAATAGTTGTAGTAAGACAAGAGACAGAAGATGTTTTTTCCACTAATCTAGACCAGAGTAGAGAAAAGAGAAGGTGGGAATTGAGTAGGGTCTTCATTTTTCAATACCCAAACTTAACTGACAGATTGAAGAAGGTACTAAGTGGCAAATCAGTGAGGGGAAATTCTCAGATTAACAGCATAAGAGTAAAAGTGGTTTCACGTATAATAATCTGACATCTTTGATTTAGGCTACAGAGAATGGTTTTTATGTAATTAATATTTCTAGCTCATTTCTAGCTTCACTTATACATGGAAATTCAATAAGATAATCGATAAGGAAACAATATGTACAGCTTGGAGGAAAAAAATACAAAAAGGAAACATCTTAGATTTTTGCGTAGCATCTTTCACTGTAGTATCAATGCTGATATTGGGTATAATAATAGTCTATGCATATTTGATGGGCAATATCAAGGGAGGGTTTATTTACAGGGATAGATGAAACAATTCTGAAAGGAGTCCTCTCCACAATTTTCAGAATCCTGTTTATTACTTTTCCTTTTATAAAATATGCCAATTGCAGAGTATGAGGGAAAGACATGGGAGGAAGAATTCTGAAATGTCAAAAACTGGAAATGATGTGATGCAGTGAGAAATATTTTTGCAGTATTTCTAGCTGGGACTGGATGGACAAATGTTGGAAGAGGAAGGATCGAGTGGGCAAAAGGGGAAGGGAAGTGACATGCCATGTAAAAAATGGTATTACCTCTTTCTGAATCACTGATAACTCTGAGGAAAATGACCTTGAATGCTTATGAATCAGCGTCCTAACATCACAAGATGGAGAATCAGTTTGTGTCTGCTGCATGCCACCAAATAACTAGGGAACAGGATGACCTGCCCTTAGACAGCTAGCTATAATATATAGGAAAAAAAGCTGTGTGATCAAGAGGGACTTCAATTTGAGTGACATATTGTGGGGGGGTCTCATGCTGCCAGTATTAAAACATCCTTGGAATATCTAAACATTAGAGATTACAGTTTCCTCACTCAACATCCAACATGGGGGAATCCTATATTAAACCTCATTCTGATGGATAAGGAGCTGATCACACAACTAGAAATGAATGGTAGCTTAGGTACAAGTGGTCATGACCTGACCACATTTATAATGTGCAAACAGAATAAAGTCCCTAACAATAATATATATACTTGGTGTTTTAAAAGGGCTGATTTAACAAAGCTGAAAACAGTTATTAGCCAAATTATCTTGGAGGAAGAATTTAATCGGAAAAATGTGAGTGATAATTGTGAATTGTTTCAGAAAATTTTACTAGATACTGAAAAAAAAAAATTGAGAAAGAGAGAAGGCAGTATTGGTTAAAAACCTGGCTCAGAGGGAACATGGAGGCAGATGATATAAAAAAAATTTACGTATAGCAAATGGAAGAAAGGGAAAGTTGATAGTAATGAATATAAACCAGAAGATAAGAATTGTAGAAAATTGGTAAGTGAGGCAAAGGGACACAAGGAGATATATATGGCCAGCAGAATTAAGAACATTGTGATTTATTATTTTTATATAAAATTATTTTAGATAAGTTCAATGGCTTGAGTTATACAGGAGGTCAGACTAGATCCCAATGGTCTGTTCTGGCCTTGGAATCTATGGAGCCTATTTTCATTACAGCTACATGCCAGATTTTGGGCTTATGAGACCTGGATAAGCTTCACCTCATCTTACCTCAACCAAATCCATAGCTAAAACTTACAGTGTTTCATTTTTCATTAATTAATTACAAGGATTGATCTAATATAACAAGGCAGAATGGCTTGAAACCGAGGTAGGAAAAATACAGGCTCATTGTTAGCAAAAATATATTAACACTACAAGCGACTGGGAAATAAAGTGGTCTGCCTAAGGCTCTGTCGGAGATGACTAAGAGGAAGCTGTATAAAACATGTCAGGGTCAGAGTAGTCTGCAACATTAATGTAGCATAAGTGTTGAAAATTGCTATCTGCTTGGGAAATGAGAAAAAGCTCCTACTATGTGTTTCAATTCGCCAGTATGAAAGCTGTGTGTGATTTTCTTTTTTCCCGTCAGCTCATTCCACTTCTTTTGGCCTATTGTTTTCCATTTGTATTGTTCTACCACCTTTCCTTATGTCCCCTTTCCTTTCCAAGAGAAGCAGCATTTCCTTTCTTCTCCTTCTTTATCTTTTTCCTGTATTATTCAGCCCATTATACTTTTTCATATGGTACGGTCTGTTCCCCTTTATTTTTCTTATTCTACTCGCTCTGCTCCCTTTGCTTCTCCATGTATTCAGCTGTCTCCTCATTACTCTCTCCCTTCTCTCATGATCCAACCCAGTCTGTTTCCCTTCAGACAGCTCCTTTCTTCCTCATCCTTCCATGCCCCTCCTTCCCTTAAGGATACTGCTGTTAAGGTTGAGGGGATTGGTCTATTCTTCTGTCCCTTTGTGCACCAGCAGCCTGAGGCTTTGCTGATTCCTTCAAGGAGAGGTCTGCTTTTTTGTGGCTGAAAAAAAGAGGCAGCTTGGCTTTAGGCAAGCCAACTGGTTGGAAGGTAGCAACTTGCATCATGCCTAGCAAGACAAACAGAAATCAGCATGGTTCCCTTCCAGCCAGGAATCAATCAGCAGTCAGGTTCCCCCCAAAAAACCAAGATCACATAGCCAACCATTTAGGACTATGAACTCATGGCTATCAGAATGTGACTGAACAGCCAATCATTTTTAGGAAAAAAGTCCTGAAAGAAACATTCAGTCTTAAGCAATATGAAGGCCATGATCATTATTTGTATTGCAGAAGTGCCCAAAACATGCCAGGCAAATTTCAACACAGGAAGACATTACAAAGAGGACAAGGAAACTTGCTTCATGAGCCTGAAGGTCTGCCAGCCTGTCATCTAGGATACTGTGAAGCAGTTGTTGAACCAACCCTCAGTTAGATGCCACTGCACAATTATGCAATCCACACAGATAGCCACAAAACATATTTTCTCTTTTTATTATGTACATGAAATTCAGTACGTTTCAAAATATACACACTCCTTCCTATAGTCTGATGATCTGTATACAATTAAATGTTGTGTTAGTAGGAGTCAGAGGTTTAAAAATAAACATTGCAGCTGTCATATGTAACTTCTGAGACTAGAGGACAGAACTATATGAGAAAATAAATCATGGATAAAAGCAGTAGAGTAAAATATATGTAATTGTTATTCACTGTACATAGGCCATAGGCATATACATTTCTGTAAATATGATTAATGCAAGCTCCCTCCACATGTACTCCCATTACATGTGGAACAAAAATGCTTTTGAGTGAAATATTGAATATGTAGCTGTATGAACAGAAAAAAGTCCCCTTCAAAAGATCAAACGGTAAAATAGATGCAATTCTGATTTAAACTGAATTCACGTTAAAGTTCATAGTACAAATATATAAAAGAGTAGAAAACAAATTGTCACTTTGTCACATAAGATAAAGAAATTATACACATCCCTGTTATGGGTCTCTTACCTTTCTGGTGTCAGGATGTAGGCATGTCCAGTTTCCCTACTCCATTACAGTCTTCCCATGCTGTTTGGGTAGTTTGTTCTTCAGATTTCCTGTGATTTGGATGTGATTTAGCTTGCCAGCCAAACCACAGAATCCTCCCCTTTCAGGGTATCAGAACTCCAAGAAAACAATACACTGTCCTTTGCAATCCCCAGGACAGAGTCCTCCTCCTGGGATCTTTAATCCTCTGCCTTCATGCAAGGGAATGAAGAATGAACTTTCTTCTATGTTCGCTGGAAACCACCAGCCTGGGATCCCAAAAAAAAGCTTAGGTACCAACTTACATTTCCAGCCCACACCATGTTATTTGTTCCAGGCCATTTGCATTCACCTACCTGTCTGCCTCACAGACCTTCAAAATCCTCACTCTTTAATACAGAGCTCACTGAACAGTTCATCAAATTAAACCAGACATGCCTCCCCACCTCCCACACTTGACTTCCTGCACAGTTTGCCCCCCTTAGCCCTTTCCTGGCTTCCCTCAAGCAGCTCCCTTCCAAGCTCCTTCCCTATTTCCCTCTCAGGAGGGAAGTACTCACACCACACCTTTAATCATGTCTGGTTAACCCCATTCTGAGGGAAGGCATCTCATTCTATTCCCTGGAACTACTTCCCAGAATGTCTTGCTGCAGCCTACAATTCCCCAGGTCGCTCTGTAAACTACACCTCACAATATTCTGTACTCAGCTGGAAATAGCTCCTGGCTTAGGAAATAGTCAATCTCTAAGAGCCAGCATCCTGTTACAGACTCAAGAAATGGGGTTTCATGTGGGCAGGAACAGGGTCATGGAGGTCTCTCATTCTTGTTCCTCGGGGACAAGCATCCAATATCATAAAACCCATCATCCCCATTGTAATAATTTTAATTAGCGATTTTCCCACAGTGCTTTCCAGCCCAATGTCATAAAGTAATTTACAACAATGGTAAACATTATTATCCTTATTTTGCAATGTGAAAGTGAGAAGAGATCTACATTTTCTGTAGTGACTAGTTACTTTGCTGAGCCTTTTGAAAAAGAGACTTTTTAAAGATGTCTCAAACTGGGTAACCAAAAAAAAGGTACCTAAAATCATTAGTGAAGCAGATCAAGTCCCCACCTGTGTCTCACCGGCTGGCCACAGTCTCTTTTAGCTAGGGGTCTGAGGTAATTCCACCCCAAACCAATCCTGGGTGATCCTCCTCTGACTGCCACAACCTTCTAGCTTCTCCTTCTTCTCCTATGTTCCCCCCAGTCTTTAGGGAAGGCAGGGTTTAAGTACACCTGGGTTAGGCTCTTAATTGGGTCCAGGGACCTCCAATTGACCTGGAGTAACCTATCCCCTGCCTGCAGGGAAAAGGGCTTTTATCCGCCCTGGCATACCCTTCTGTAGCCATCTGGCCTGACTTTACCACATTAGTCACTTTAGACCAGAGTTTAATGCCAAGATTATCAAAAGTATCCAATCAATTCTGTATGCCCCTGTATTTTGGCATCCATTTTGAGACATCTCAGGACTGATATTCAGAGGTGCTGAGCAACCTCACCTCCCCTTACTTCAAGAAAGTAAGCAAGCACTCTATTCACCTACCATAAATATAGTACATAAGAAAGAGTAGGGATGGAAAGTGCTGATTCATTTTTCAAAATGAAACAGAATTTCTATGCCATACATCACAGGTACAGTAATCTGTTCTTCAGACATTTATGAATCAACATTTCTCCATGACTGAGAAATATATTATGCATGCCAAAAAGGTAAGGCATTGGACCACGACATGAGCTTCTGAATTTAAGCATCAATCTTAGACCCTCAACTACAGACTTGCAGCAAAACAGAAGCAGTGGACTCAATCCCTGAGGAAGCAAGGACGTTGTACTTCAATGTGCAACCTCTTCAGTAGATTCAACAGAACAATGATCATCTTCGTCACAGGAAGTGTATCCAACTCCCTAGGCTTCTATCCTTGACTAGGATTAGTAGCAAAGCAAAAAAGAATGAAGGGAATAAAGGGAAATATAGGTGGTGCATGGGACAGTGAGGCAGTTATGCAGAAGCTTCCAGGAAATTAAAAGATATGTCCGATTGAGACAATTCTTATTCAAAGCCAATAAAACTTAAAAATACTAGTCTATAGTACAAAGATAGGATATCTTTGTCTGATTTCAGTACCCATTTGGTGATTGCTTTGATAGGGTTTAAAAATATGAGTATTAATGTCAGATTTAATAAAGCCATATTTTATCCAAGATCTCAGAGAACATTTAGTGACTTCAAAATACAAGATGCAGTCCAATAGTTCTGTTTCTTTTTGTAATAAGTTTATTTGAATTGAATCATACTGCAAAGGAAACATTCAGAATGTTTTTATTGACGCATAAAATTGTCAGAGCTATGGATAATTAAATTTTATTTACAAATCAAAAGTATCAAAATTTGTATCTAATCAGAATTAATCAATTTTCAGTATCTTTCTGCTTACAAGAGGTAATAAGCTTGGTGAGCTCATAGTTATTGAATAGTTAGTGCCTCCGAGCTCCAACGAAGATGAGGATCCCATTGTGCTAGGAACTGCATGGACATACAGTAAGAGACAGTCCCTGCCCATAACAGTTTACAGTCTTCAACAGACAAAGGGTAAGGGAAAAGAGAAGGATGACTATCTCCACTGTGGGTTTATTAGGCTCACATAGGATTTTTTGGAGAGAAATTTTAGTCTCTGGTCAGGACAGATATTGTATATAGGGATTTCATATTTCACAACACAAAAGTAGGATAACATGATTGGAAACAAATCAGATGTGTTTTGAGATGCACTGGTGGCAAAGATACATAAAGAAACTTCCAAGATGTCCTCCTGTACTGTGCATATTTTAAACTATTGCTGTTCCTCATCTTTATAAGCATCAAATTCTCCTAGGACAGGGGTGGGCAAACTTTTTGACTCACGGGGCCACAATGCGCCACAATGTATTCTAAAATTTGACAGAGGGGCCGGGCTAGGATCGGATGAATGGAGCACCCAGCACCCAACACACTGCACCCCAGCAGCCAGCACTTCAGACCATTCTCCGCCATTAAATTCACTCGTCCTGGTCAATTTCGGCAGCGGAGCTGGAGAGTGGGGGCTCACACTAGGGGAATTTTTGATCTGGTCCCCTAGTCACTAGGGGAGCCGCGCCTTACCGCGGAACTGCGTAGCCGCGGTTTGCTGACCCCTTTCCTAGGATATTAAAAAGCATCTAACCTTAATTAATTCAGACATTTTAGAGAGCCAATATATAGCAGAGGCAGTGAGACTCTTGAAAAGGATGCAAAATTGTTAAACCAGAAAAATCAACAGGGAGCCAGATCAATAGCTCACGGTATATGGTAGTTCAGCTTAATAGGCTTTATTAATGATTCTTCTGGGAATTCAGAAATATGCTTTTAAATTTTTAACTCTCAAAACAGAGCAAAGTGCAAAGGGTTTAGTTGCAGGTAATAAGAAACCTCTACTGATCCAATCTGTTAAGAACTATCTAGTTTTCAATTATTTTAAAAGTATGTTGATATATTTGTCTGTCCTAAATCCCTACACATTATCATATGCCCTGTCCATTGCTGGTGTAAAGCTTTGAAAAGCTAATACAATAGTGTCAGATGAGAAGTCCTGTAGAGATTGTCTAATACAAGACCCACAATCAGTACTAAATCTCCAAAAAAAGAGAACTTGGGCACATTTTGCATGTCACAAATGCATTATTTAAAACTCCCTTGGAGTTTTGGCCTATTGACTATCATATAAAAAGGGCTCCAAACTAAACCCTTGCTGGCCAGTGACTCAGCCACATATCATTAAACTTATGGAGGGAATTGCTCCATGTGTATTATTAGATACCAAGTGGAGATGGGAGTTTTAAAATTTGCCTGTTGATATAAGGATTTGAAAATGAATTTGGTCAGTGAAGATGTGGTGGCAAAGGGTGGCAGGTACTTAATACAAGCATAGAAAACACATAGTAATAAACAGCATAGGTTTGAATCATTTCAATAATTGATTATTATGAATTAATAATTATGAATTATTAATGTTGATTATTATTAATAATAATGTCTAAAATTCAAAGAAAAACCTGTGGTATTGAGTCTCAAAGCCTGGGTCAATTGATAGGCTTGCAGGGCTCTGGCTCTTGGACTCAAAATAGCAATGTAGACATTCCCACTCGGCTGGAGTCTGGGTAACAAGACCCTTCTACCTTGCAAGGTCTCAGACCTCAGGCTCCAGCCTGAGTAGAAATGTCTACACTGCTATTTTTAGCCCTGAATGCCCAAGTCAATTGACATGGACTCTGAGACTTGATGAGGTGGGTTTTTCTGGGCAGTGTAGACATACCCTTCATGCTGCTCCAGAAGCACAAATGGGTCAGAAAGTCTCCTGAACTCACCAAAGTAAAATTCCTCTGGTATTGGGGAGTTCCAGCTAGTATGGGTAGCTTCCATGGAAACAAACTCCTAGCAAATTGCACTCCAGCTATTGTCGGCTGGTGTAGTGGCTGCTGCATAAAGCCTCTTGACTGCTCTAAATTATGCCAGACTAGCATAAAATTAGCCCCAAAAGCAAAAAGATTTAAGTGATTTATTTTTAGTTTCCAGCATCCAGCCGGTTACGGGCACAGCTGAATGGGCATACACTGGACCTTCTGGATAAAGTAAATGGGAGAACGTCTTCCATCATGTTATCAAAGGTCTAGTCTAAACTAGCATTTAAAGGTGTAATATTAGCACATTAAATAACATGTTTTGATAGTCTAATGTGGGTAAGGCCAAAAGCCTTAAACACGTGCTAAGCTGACTGAGTCAAAGCCTAGGCTGCCCCATGCTAACATCACACTTTTTAAAACCCTATTCTGGACCAGCCTTAAGTTACATAATACATGGAGTGACAGTCAAAATGAAAATGTTGGATAGTTAACACCATCTCTGGTAAAAACCAGCACATTTCATTAGCTGTTTAGAATTTTTTGCTTTGAAATGGTACATTGTAAGTGTCTACACAAGAATGCAGCACAAAGAACTAGAAGATGGGCTCTCAAATACAATCATAACTGCTTATTATAGTGCTTTTAGCTACTTAGATTTTCAGCTTATTGTAATACCGGATTTATAAACAGATATAATTGGTGTGAGTAGTAAGTCTAATTTTTAGACTCAAGCATCATCTGGCAATACAGTAGCCGCATGCAGTAATTTTTATCAAAAATACTTCATAATAAAATAAATTAGCAAAGTGCATATTTGTCAGACAACAATTTGTCTTCTCAGTGTTGTATAAGCAGGATTCTAATACCATCTTTTTATATGGTTTTTGGAGGCTGGAGCATAGTAGCTTTATGAAATATGGCAGGATGTGCCATTGCAAAATTTCCTCTGAACTGTTGCCAACTCTTAGGAATTTTAACAATTGATCTTTTTCATAATGTTACTGTTAGAGAGCATAGAATTTAAGATACAATTGCAGATTTCACTATATAACTAAGAACCACATCCAAGCAATCTGGTTCTTAGTTGTACAATCAAATGTACAATTAAAGAATCCTCAAAATTACCAGCACAATTTGGTCTGACCTCTAGCTAAAGACAGTCCTTGCTAAGTAACAGATTCTTACCTCAATAACCCTATTATTAAATTTAACTTCTGGTTAAAAATTTGCTACATAACAGATGCTGTGGTCAGCAACAGCCAGAGATGTAGGTCATATATTTTAAGGTCAGAAGATCCATTATCATCATCTAGTCTGATTTCTTGCATAACTCAAACCATAGGTCCTCACCCACTAATTACTGCATCAACTCTGACACTCTTATTTGAGCTACAGCAGATGTTTTAAAAAGACAGGCAGTCTGGATTTGAAGACTTTAAATGCTAGATAATCTACCATATCCCTAGGTAAGTTATTTTAATGATTAATTACCATTACTGTAACATATTTGCTCTTTATTTCTAATCTGAATTTGTCTAGTTTCAGCTTCTAGCCATTAGCTGCTTTTGTCTCCTACATTAAAAAGTCATCTTCTATCATAAAGCGTTTTCCCCAGTAGGTATCTGTAGACCAGGATCAATTCACCTCTCAGCCTTGTCTTGGATAAAGTTTGAATTAAAGTTCTTAAGTCTCTCACTATAAGGCATGTTGGTCCAGATCTTGAATCATTCTTGAAGTGCTTTTCTGAGCCCTTCCCAATTTATCAGTATCCCTTTTGAAGCGTGGACCCAAAAACTGGACATAGTGTACACAGTATTTCACCACTGGCCTCCTCATTCCATACACAAATTACCACCTCCCTATACCTATCGGATATTCCCTTGCTTAAACATACAAAGATTAGGTTAGCCCTTGTAGCTACAGCATTGCACTGAGTGCTCGTGTTAGTTGGTTATCTGCCATGACACTCAAATCCTTGTTGGTGTCACTGCATTATAAGATACAGCCCCAACTATGTGTGACCTACATTCTTTCCTCCTAGATGTATAATCTTGCATTTGGCTGTACTGAAATGCTTGTTGTTTAAGTGAGTCCACTACACCTTATACAGATAAGTCTGTATAACTGACCTCCTTTTATCATAATTTACAACTGCACACCGATTTTTATGTCATCTGTAAATTTATTGGCAATGATCTTATATTTTCTTCCATACCAATGATAAAGATGGTGAATAGCATGGTGTTTAGAACAGTTCTCTGTGGGAATCTAATAGACATACCCCTTAGGAATAATTCTTGATTTATAATTAGTTTTTAAGATTTATCATTTTACCTGTATTAATACACTTAACATGGGCTACATTGATTTTGTACAGTGCTTGCTCTTTTCTCTCTCTCTCTCTTTTTTTTTTTAAACAGACTGTCATATGGGCCTGAGTCAAATTCCTTACAAAAGTCTAAGCATATTATGTCAAGACAGTTACCTTTATTGACCAAACTTGTAATCTCATCAAACATGATATCATGCCCTGCTATGACAATGAAGATTTTGGATTTGAAAATAACATCCATTGTATTAAATTGTATCATCCATTGAGATTTACAATAAGAGTTTGACTAACAATTGACACACACTACTTTTAAGGTAAGTATGTGCATTCTACACACTCACTGTCCCAGTTTTTCCCAATCAATAGATAAAAGACTTTAATTTGCCTATTTTAGCAAAAAATGCCCTCAGATTCTTTACTGAATCACCTTTATTGAAGGTATAACATGAGGAATTTGCATTTCAGTGACATTTCCAATATGGAATGATATATATAGTTTTTGCTGTTAACTATTAAAATAGAACAAGTCCATACACTTTATTGTACACTTGCAGCAAACATCTTACAATAAAAAGATGACTCAGCTTTCATCCATGTGACATTAGCTCATGACAGCCTTCTGGTAACTATGACTTTCCTTCAAAATAAAATGAAAAGAGGCAAATGGAAGAACTATTTATAACAATCAACCTTTTTTTTTAAATTGATGCAAGAAGTATTTAGGAAATGGATTGTTCCAAATTCAAAGAGATCATCATCATGATCTTTAAAAGTGATTATTTGAAATGGTTTTACGTTTGACATATACTGAAAGAACCTTTTCTTCAGACTAACTCGTAGACATTAAAGATAAATTGCCTGGTGCAGAGCCCATTGAAATTAATAGAAAGACTCACTCTGTACACAGGGTTTTGGAACAGGCACAAAATTTACAATATGAAACTTTGCCCACTGAAACTCTTCAAGAAATACTCCCGTCGTTTATTTAA
This sequence comes from Mesoclemmys tuberculata, assembly GCA_007922155.1. NCBI lineage: Eukaryota > Metazoa > Chordata > Testudines > Chelidae > Mesoclemmys > Mesoclemmys tuberculata. Next base: position 29,907,352 of record ML675609.1, on the reverse strand, counting down.
TACTTCTCAAATCCTTTGTGACACATCGTGTGCAACAGAGAAGGGTGGAGATTAACCTCTGGAATTAAGTTTAGTATACAAGAACTGATATTTCTGAGGATAGATGTTATGACCCATCGGGGTCAAATGCAGGTGCAGACCTCTGACTGCTAGGTCTGGCCACCCATGATCCAGATGTGACACCAGAGTGCAAACTTGGACCTAAACTAGCAGCTATTCCCGTGGAGCAGAGGGGGAAATGAAGACTACCACATCTTTACTCATCATTCCAAAGAAAGTCCTTTGGTTTGTTTGAGCTTTGCTTCTTTACTCTTCTTTTCTTTGAGAAAACTTGTTTTATTTTCTTTGTTTTAAAGCTTCTTAAGCTATTTACAGCTGCTTATGCAATCAGTGTATCTTATCACCAAAGGCATCATGGCTGTCTTTGCTGTACAACTACATGTTTCATAACTGTTTTTATCACCAGTAAGTGTAAGAACAAACAAAATTTGCTGACTTAGGCTGGGTCTACACTGATGGCGGCAAATTCGCCATCGTCAGATCGATTGCTCTGGATTGACTGAGCAGTCTGTGTAGACCCACTCAGTCGATCCAGCAATTGACGCAGGAAAACCACCCCAGAAAGTGGTGTAGCACGGCGTTGAAGAGAACGATCTTCCCTTCAGCGAAGCGCAGTGTGGGCGGTGTGCTGAGCAGATGTAGCAAACTCGACAGGAGATATGCAAGTGATTTATGTCACTTGCGGATCTCCCATCGACTGCTGCTGAATCCAGGCCCTAATCTGAATTTCTGGTGTTTTAACCTGCTAGATAAACATTAGAAGCTTTTTTATTCCACAGTTAATGTAAATACATCACTGAACATGAAATGGACAGCTTTGGTTAGCCTACTTCCTTCCAAAACTAGCTTAGTTAAAAGCACTGTATGCCATTTTACAATATTTAATACAGAAAGTATAATTTATTAATCAATCCTACCATAACCTAGACAAGAGAAAAATCAAAAGTCATTAACAGTAGAAGATCTTTTTGGTGCAAACTACAAATATCATTATATATCAATATTTTTCCATCTATCTCAACTGCTTGGAGAATAAGTTACATGTATTGTTAACCAACCTATATGGGGCCTAGTTGATTTATTCTGCTGAACCCCAGAGATGGGCAAATTCTAATGCTACTTTACTGCAATGCATTTGTTATTAGAGCCAACTTTTTTGGGGGTAAAAAATGCAGCTTTAGCTACACTAAGATGTTTTGTGAATTTGTGTGTGTTTTGCTGGATTGTCTCTGTGTTTAAAAAAAATCCAAATACTGTTTTGATTTTTCAATTCAAAATAAAATTTTGTTTAGAAATTCCTTGTTTTTTTTTTTAAACTAAAAATTTTAAAAAAAATGTGACCTGGAAATAATGTATTTCATTCAACCCAAAACATTGGGGTTATTTTCAATTTTTAAAAAATAGCTGTATTCAACCTCAAAAGATTATGGGGGAGACTTCTTGGAATTGCTAGTGAACCAAAAACCTATTATTTGTACAATTATAAGTTGTTATACACTATAGTGCTTAGACAACTGCTGTCTAATGATCTATAAGGAAGTGCAACATATTATCTTTGATACATATAATGGACCAAATTCATACTTGGTGGGTAATCCATTGCCTTTGGTGAAATCACTTCTAGAATGGATTTGTCTCCATGGGCTAACCTCAGAGGCAATGTAAATGGTGGTGCAAGTTACACTAGAAAGTGGTGTAACTTCTAGGTTTGATGTGATATAAAGACAAAGCTGTAGTAGGACAAGTAACTTACAGGAGATCCGAATTTCTGAAGCCAAGAAGTTCAGGAGACTTTCCTGCTTTTCTTTACACTATCTTTCATTGATTGCTCTTCCTGCTACTGACAGTCTTTCTACCTTCTCAAAAGTTATCCCAATGTGAAGACAATAGGATATATTTTATCTTAATATTTGTCCTTTTATAATCCAGTCTTTTAGATCTGAGGCTACACATCTGATCTGGGATTTGTCCAGGTTTCAGACAAGTATCTTAAGTAGAGTGTACATAGTAAATTTACATTTTTAAATAGTAAGGCCATCTTCATATGCTTATATATTTAAAGCATGAAGAATTGAGAGATACATCCCATTAGAGAAGTACCAGTGAAGTTACTGCTCTTACAAATCTTTTATCACTTATAATATGGAAATAATTTGAAGTCAGGAACAGGCCCACCTACTGAACTGTAATAAGAGTCAGCCTCCCACTCCCTGTTCATCATTTTTAAACCCTCCACTCACCTTTTGTACTTCCTCCACTGAAGCAGGAGGAAATATTTCAAAAAGACCTTTATAAATTACCCTAAGGTTGAGTTAATAAAATATCACAATCCTTCCATCAGTTCATAACAGTGTACGGATTGCCAATACAGGTGCACAGCAGGAATTTAACGGATGCTGAAATAAAATTACTATTCTAATGACGATTACTTTGCTGATATTCCTGTTAACAAAATGAATGTCTAGAGAAGCTGGTGGTGCTTGAGATTTGTTATTTTGCTGTTATCAGAATTGCTGGAATAATTTCTGGGTTGTGGAACATTTGCCACTATTGCTCTCACTTAGATACCAGACACCCCAACTTTAAATTAGTGTGCAAAAAATGAAGTCAGGACTATAAATATGAGATCACGTCTCGAGAGGGAACTCAACTTGTTTCTAACATTATGCATCCAATGAATTATTTAGAAGATTTAGACCCACCTCCCAAAAAAGCTCTTCACTCATTTCCAGAATCAAAACTTAACCCAAACTTTTCTGGTGTTTCAAAATAGTTGAGCTTTTTTTTTTTTTTAATTTCCACTTTTAGAACAAAAAGTGATAAGATATCAATGGCTATTTTTGAGATTTTTGGCTCAGACTGGAAGCAAAAATCTTGAACATCTCCCTGAAAAGCTTCTTGCCATAAGACTTCCAGATCTGTCTTTGCGAACTCAGGAGGTCAAGCTGAGCCACTGCATTTCTGAACAGCTATCACTACCAAACCAAACCTTTAGAGTCACCTGCCACTAAAACAGTTATTTCTGTTGTCAATGTAACTGTATTATAGCACTTGTTTTTGTACAATATATTGGAATAGTTGGGGGGTGTTTTCTGCAGACATGCCCACACTCTTATTGTAGATTTGCAGAATGAGCTACAGAGTGATTTGCAGAATCAGCAGTACCAACAGTTGTCACACACTGATACTGGAGATCCTACTCAGGTTGCCGTGAGCATTGACATATACTGTCTTTTTAAATGACACTATAGATGTGTAAATTATTGGTATGCATATATTTAATATGGCATGCACACACACGAAGTATTGAATTCATTTGAAGGAAGTAAAGATATAAAATTAAGGCTCTAAACAGACACTTGAGATATATCTTGTGTGGAACCCATTGTCTTCTAAAGTACTCTGTCTATGCAGTTCCAGTTGCAGAATTGAGGCATTCATTTCAATTTAGGAGCACACCCCACTTCAATCAAATATGTTCTCAGAAAGTCTCCGGATAAATGTGATTGCACAGAATATAATGGAAGTTCTTTTGCCTATAGCACAATATAGCCACAGTACATCATCTTTAGATTTTTTCCCCAATGGTATCTAAACAAACCAATCAACTTTAATCTTGAAAGACCAAAGAAAACTAATTATGGGATTATTAAATGACACAAGAAAAGTGAGGTGCTTGAAATGAGACCTTTAAATGCTTCCTCTTCTAAATATATATGTCTGCTGACTTCCTGGAGTGCTTCATTCCTCTGTAAGTGCCCTTATAGAGGATCCCTCTGAAGTCTTAAGAGCCCTTAGTGCCATCATCACTTCATCCTTCTCTTCTCACCCTGCTGCCTGGATTAATGCAGCTTCAACAGTCACATGCTTGAAGTAAATACCATCTTTCTACTCCATCTAATTTGAAGTTCAGGAATCTGCTCTCCTCTTGTTCCTACCACTATCACAATTTCAAGATTTTAAGTATAAAAGGTGCTCTTTTATTTTATATGTATATGTCAGTTTATAAATTAGGTAAAATAAGTCAGGCATTACTAGGTATGTAGGCATTAGTAATATGTTAAACATGAATTAGCTAAGCTGGTATTTTTCTTTGGTTGGATTAAAAGGCCTGATAGGAATAATGCACAATGACCTCCTGGAAATGGTAGTCCAGACCAATGTGCGGAATGACTGCCTACACTCAGGTTTGAATGAAGCCTCTCCTGCTGCCATTCTCTCTCTTTACTATCCTCTCTCTTCATCTTTCTCCTAATCAACAGTCATTCCATCTGCAGTGACTCATCCTCCCTCCTCAGTCATTTCTGCCATCTCTCAAAACTCATCATTCTCCATTTTAATTTCCTTCCTCATCCTCCCAAACTGTTTTTCTCAATTGTATTATGGAGAGGGAGAGCACGCAAGCACACAAAGGGCAGAGATTAAAAAAAAAAAAGAGTGAGAAAGGGGGAGGAGAGAGGAAAGATTAGGAGGGGAATCCCTTGAGCCCACATGGCAGCAGCACAAGAAGGGCCTGGAGGAAGTGGAGCCCCAAAGGGTCTCTCCCCCTTTACTCCAATACTAACAGCTTCAGAGGGCAACTTAGCTACTGCACTTCTTATTTATTTTATTACACTTGCCTGTGAAGAACCATAGAATTATCTAATCCATTACCATAAAAATATCCACAGGTGCTCAAGGCAAGGACAGGCTCTAGGAAGGTCAACATAATAAATAGGCACGCAATGTTTCAGGCTTTGTTTATTACACATACAAGTTGTGATTGGCTATTCATTTTAACAGCAATTTATCCTTCTCATGTTTATTGATTAAAAAAAGTCACACTATTCGAATATGACTTTGTTACTGACCTTGGAAGTTTACTTGTGGCTGCCAAAATGCTACATTGTCATTCACAGCTGGTTTGTCATAATTGTGAACATGACTTTTGCCTTTAACCCTCATGACTGAGATATGCCATAGAATCATAAATTTGATTAGTTTGGCTCCACACACCAAGAATAACAGGTGCCCAGCGAGAATCCCTTCCTGCTGTAGTTCTAGGTAACTAATTCTATAAACTTATACTGTCTTGAAATAAATGAAATTGCCTGCAGTGTGAGAGTGATCTTTTATCTCTGAGGAATGTAATGCTTTTATTGGAATAGTTGAGTGAGAGAGCTCTCTATCTCATGAATCTGAAAACAGAGATTAGACTTGTTGCCTATAGATTAAACCGCTTTATAATTAACCTTTCAATTAACCTCACATCCCTCCTTTGCAAAAGGCCATAAATACACTTGATACTACACTGCCTCTTCACCACAGAAATAGCTTTAGTAAGATAAAAATATGATGTATGGGCATAATCTACAGAGTAGTACATTAACTATAGTTCTAAACAGTGCCATTAGTCACTAGGTTCACTAGAGAAGGCACGGTTTTGTGACAGCAAAAACCAATAAAATGGACTCAAATAGGGTTACCATTTGTTTATCGATATAATATATAGGAACATAGTGAGATATCTGGCAAAAGCATTTAACTCTAACGCTCATTCCCATATAGGGAACACTTGCCGATGCCAGTGATATTACCAAGATTCATTCAAGAGATTCACAAAAATGCTGTGTTAAAAATTATGCCATTAAGACTTCAAAAAGTGCTTCATAGCAAGAGTTAATAGACATGTAATGGCTATAAATAGATGCGCCAAATGAAATCCTTGTCTCACTGTTCTGAACTTGAGTTTTGCTATGCAAAAAAATGTGCGTGTTTTCCACTGTGTTGAAAAATAGGGGCTCTTCCCTCTCATGGGCAAAACTTGCCTTTTCATTTTATCCAATATCCCATTTCCATTCAACAGAAATGTTTTCCGCCAATGAAAATGATTGTCAAATACATATTTGATGAAGATTATGAATTATTTTAAAAAACTAAAGAAGTTTATTTAAATCTGCCAATTATGAGCTATTTAGTTTAATTGGGCTGATTTTCATTTGCTTGTTTTTTGCTTTTTATTTTAAGTTGTGCCAGGGAACTACTTGGTGGTTGTGAGCTGCTGTTGAAAAGCTTAGAAATTACTTTACTGTAATGGTCTGTCTTGAGGCAATAGCATTTGCAGTAGGTATGGGCAAACTTGTTTGCATTAAATAAGAACTGATCACCACCTCTGGTCAAAACACAAACAAATCAGTGAGGTATGGAAAGGTTTAGGGAAATATTTTATATGTGCCCCTCCACTTTCAAAACTGGAAGCAGAAATATAAAAAAACTGCAAGGATAGCCAGCCTTATTTCTGATTCAGATCTAGGAAATACCAGACACCGCCCATGAATGAATTTTCAGCCCACTTTTTAGGCAGAGAAAGTTAATAAAGAATTGAATCTGCAGAAGAACTTAGATATTTCACCAAAGTTCATGGAAATGTCACTCCTTCAAAAGGTTCTTGTATTACCCTCTTGAGGGTGTAGAAGTTGGAAGCACTACTTTTTATTTTCCCGTGTGATTACTCATTCAAAATAAAAATTTCTACTTTTGCCCCACTTGAGATTTGAATGATAAATGAGCTAAATTGTTGCAAACTAGAGACACTTTTACGGATTTATGTGCAGTATAGAAAACTGCATTTCAGATTAGTTTTATAACCAGCTGGAATACTTCAGTTGTATTTGTAGCAGAGCTGTAGCCCATGATGCAGAGTTTGTAGAAGACAATACGTGGCAATCTCTATATTCTAGGAATCCAGGAATTTGGAGACACCATTGGGCAGGCGTGTCCAGTTTCTTTAAGAATACAGTTGTTTCCTCTCCCCATCTGCATTTGTTTGAGGGATGAAATGGTGCCATTCGTTATATATTACTTTTGGCTGTGGAATTCTTGTTCTACAGTATCCACTGGTGTGGAAGGAGTAGCTCTGACCCCAACTGGCAGGCTTCCCATACTCCCGCAAGAGCTATTAGGTTTGTAAAATGATTGAGCAGGAATCACAGGTCAAAGTTAAAGCTGGACAAATGACTGATTTTTCAGCTTATTGGCAGTTCCACAAAATTGAAAAAACATTTCAGTTTCGATCAAAACATATCTGATCATCCCAAAATACGTTGAGGAATGGTAAAAGTCCATTTCAGGTCACACAAAACACATTGTTCTGTGCAAACCTTTTTGTTTCTGGGCACCTCAAAGGGCTAAATTCACAACAGAGGAGGAATGGCAATACTCACCTTATAACTTCTAGCCCAGTGGATAAGGCACTGGCTTGGGATGTGGGAAAACAGAGACTGAATCCCTGTTCTGGAGTAAGGATTTGAACTCAGGTCTCCCTCTTCTCTAGTAAATTCCCTGGGCTAGAAGTTAACAGGTGAGCATAACCATTCCTCCTTTCTTGTGAATCTAGCCCTTTAAAATGTCCAGAAATAAAATATGTTTTGTGTGACCTGAAATGCACTCTTATCACAAAACATTTTAGGATTATCAGAGTCGTTTTAATCCAAATTGAAATAAACTAGTCTATGATCGGGCTCTCTCTGTTTCTCAGACAGAAGTTGTTCCATTTTGTTTACATAATTAAATGTTCACTGAAACAGGCATATATACTTGTGGGGCACCCCACCCCAATCCTCCTTGCCCCAGGTGAGTGTCACTAGGGTTTTAGAGTCAGTCACTCTCATTCTCTCTCTGGAACAATGACTACTATTCAAGTATTTTATCCAAAGTACAACAGTTTCAACTGGATCCATTTTCAAATTTCCATTGGAGGGATTGCTAATGGTGAGGCAAGCTCTCAGCCTGTGATTGCAAATGGCCATGCAATAGTGTTGAATGTTTTCGGATTTCAGAAGTAAGAGCTTTCCTTTCAGCTGTAGAAAACCATTAACTACTGTCAGAAGAAAAAGAAATCTAACAGTCTTTTACATAAACACAGCTCCCCTTGAGCAATTTTAGCTAAATCATGAGATGTCATTCAGCATTCACATTTTTCCTGTTCAGTAGATTTGTAGCTAATTTTAGGGGTTGTTTTTTAATTCACAGAGAAAAATACCTGATTGAATAGGACGGATGCCACTTAAACAGGATTACAGGGTTACTGCTGCCCAGCAACAGTATTGCTGGGTCCCCCAGTGGCAGCAGGGCTCTGACTCTGAGCAGAAGCAGTATCTCTGACTTTCCAGGCATTCCTCATTTTCCAGAATCTTCCATTCAACATCGTGTGTCAGCTTTTATACATGCAAGCCCTACATGTCTTCACTGAAGTGGAGAACTCTGTGCATGCAAATTGGAGGGGCTCTGCATAGTGCTGCTCTCTGCCTATGTCTTAGCCACTGTCTCTTACCAGCCCACCTCACCGTCCTCACTATTCAAATGGTGCTACTTTCGGCATTTCATTTTTCCACTCCAATTTCTTTGCCTTCTTCCATACTATACTTCTTACTGACCTTCCGATGCGTATATAGCAGGCTCCCTCTCTCTCTCATCATTCAAACTCACCTCTTTTGGATGTCCCACAGATGCCAACATATTTTTATATTACACTATTATCCTCCCTTTCATCACTGTTTCACGCTGCAATTAGAAAAGTGCCCATCCTCCCTTAAGCAGTGCTATATGTTATTTTATCCATTGGGTTTTCCAGAATGTTTTATCTAATCTTTGAGTTTCAAATTGTAAGCTCCTTGGAGCTGTGTCTTTTTTCCTGTTTTGTATCGAGTCAAATGCATTATTGGGGCTTAACAGACCAATAATAGACCACACTGGTTTGCACTTTCAACATAATGTCCTAGAAGTCCAAAGAGAAAGCTGCCCACACTGTACATACTTTTTTGTGGCAATTCATATTCTAGATTTATTTTTGCTTGTGCTTTGTATTGAATAAGATTACCAGACTAATGCTGCTTTAAATAGCAGCTCTGTGTTCAAGGTCAAACAGCAAGGAATAGTTCTATTTAAAATGAACTCCAGGGACCACAGCAGAAATATATTATAGAAATACAGAGCTGACCCAGAGTGATACTTCAGTGAAAAAATAAATGAATTTGTCTCGATTTTAGACAAACAAGGTAAGAACTCTTTCCTTGTTTGTGACCAAATGAAAGGGAAAGGGGGATTAGGGTTACAGAGCTTATATTACCATATTGCATTACCAGTGAGTTGCTGACCTCAACATTTCTTGATGTTTTTCTTTCAAACTTATTCTGATCTCCTCCTAATCCAATTGCTTCTGAAGCAGGATATTTCTGTATGAAGGAATTTCTCAGAAAAAAAAAATAGAACCCCCAACAAGCTGTTATCCATAACTTATAGTTAAAAGGAAGAACTGCTTCCTATGGTTTTTTTTAGCTATTTTTGCTTTTATGCACTTTTCAAGAAGCCCATTATTTATTTAGTCAGTTAGTTGCATTGTTTAGGCCACAGAGAGATTTTTGATCATATGGTTTGATGAGATTTTGAATCATGCTTTTCTGTCACGCTGGATCTACTGTTACAGTATTTTATCTTCCTCCTCTATGAACTACTGTCTCTAAGTTCAAATCAGTACAGAACATTTACAGTGAGTATTGACACATTCCTGAGAAGGTTATTATATTACTTCTTCCTGTCTTTCACATTGACTTCCAGGATAGAGCATCATTAATTTTAGAATTCTGCTTTGTCCTTAAGCTTTAGAGGACTTATCCTTTTCTAACTCTGTACTAAATGGAATTTCGATACACAGGAAGCAAGGAACTTAACCTGTTCTCCCAAGTCCTAGCCCAGTGATTTAACCACTAGACCATCCTACCTCCGTCTTTGGTAGACAGAATGTATCAATGGAAGTGGAGGGGGTGTCTCCCACTCTCAATACCAGTGGTTCAGTCTGTGAGTTGAGCAGCAGAATGTCCCGTAACCCTTATCACCATCTACTTCCACAACAATAAACCTAGAATCTCTGAACACTGAGAGGCACACTGGCTGCTGTTCACCTTTACATCTTCACAGTCCTGGACGTTTCCCAGTTCCCTCTGACTCAAACACTTGCTGTGATAAACTGCTCAAAGTGACTGTTCGGAGAGAGTGGCATAAAATAAACTGAGTCTGGAGATTGCTGTGTGGCGTCAGTATGAAAAGTATGGGCAGAGGACATGGAATGGGGAATTAATGGTAATCTGCATGTATAAGTCACTGCTAAACTAACACATGATGTACAAAACAGGGCAGGTGAGAAAAGCTGATAGGGAGGTATAAAATAAGGTGATCTTAACAAAGGGCAGGATATTGGGGGAGAAAGCAGATGGAAAATTATAATAAGGTCATAGGAACAACAAGGTGGAAGTCAGTGGAGGAATCTGCTCAACATCTTAGATGTCTATACACAAGTGCAAGCAATATGGATAATAAAGACAAAGAACTGAAAGTATTAGTACATAAGCTAATTATGACTTACTTGATTTCACAGAGACTTGGTGGGATAAATCCCATGACTGGAATATATGACAGGTAGCATTTTCAAGAAGTATGGGGAGGAGTAAAAGAGGAGAAGGGGGGGAAACCATTATACATCAAGAATATATGCACACCTCTTCTGAAATCCAGAAGGAGTCAAGAGACACACCAGTTGAAAGTCTCCTGGTGAAAATAAAAGGGGAAAAACAGCAGTGATGTCATAGTAGGGATCTACTATAAATCACCAAATCATGAAAAGGGAGATGAGGCTTTTGTAGAACAAACAACAGAAACGTCCAAAACATGAGATGGTAGTAATGAGGGACTTTTACTACCCAGGCACTTGTTGGAAAAATAACATGGCAAAACACAAAATGTCCAATTCTGGGAATCTATTGAGAGCAACTTTTTGTTTCAGAAGGTTGAGGAAGCAACCAGGGGACAGCCATTTTAGATTTGATTCTGATTCATAAGGAGGAACTGGTTGTGACTCTGAAGGTAGAAGGCAATTTTTGGGTTAAAGTGATCACAAAATGATAGCTTTCACAATTCTAAGGAAAGGAAGAAGCGAGAGCAGCAGAATAAAAACAATGGACTTCAGAAAAGCAGACATTAACAAACAATTGATATGTCATGTCTCACAAAAAGAAAATCAAAGGGAAAAAGGAGATCAGGAGAGCTGGCAGTTTCTCAAAGACATAATATTAAAGGTGCAACAGCAAACTATCCTGATGCAAAGGAAAGAACAGTAAGAGGAGATCTCTAATGATCTGACAATTAAAAAGGAATCTTACCAAAAGTGGAAACAGACAAATTTCTAAGGAGGAGTACAAAAGAATAGCACAAGCATATAGGGAGAAGATCCAAAAACCAAAGAACAAAATCAGATACGCCTACCAAGGGACATAAAAGTCAGTAAAAATACATTAGGAATAAGAGAGAGATGAAGGAAAATATGGTTCCACCCCTTGGCAGGGAAGAAGAGCTAATAATGTAGTACATGAAGAATGCTGAAGGTGTTCAATACCTATTTTATTTCAGTTTTCACTAAAAAGGAGAACTGTGAACAGGTACTTAAACGCAATATTAACAACAAGAGGGGGAAGAATGCAAGCTGAATAGGTGAAAAATAGCTGAAGCAATCTCCGAACCATTTCATTGCTTCAGAATCATTAGTAATCATCTTTGGAAACAGTTGGAGGATTGTTCAAGTCCCTGAGGACTGGAGGAGGACAAATGTAGTACCTATCTTTAAAAAAAGGCAATAAAGAGGACCCAGAGACTCAGACTAGCCCACCTAACTTAAATACCTGGAGAGAAACTGGAACAAATGATTGAACAATGAATGTGTAAGCATCCAGAGGATAATAGGGTGATAAAAAATAGCCAGCATGGATATGTCAAAAACAAATCATGTCAAACTAACCTAATTTTCTTCTTTGCAGGGTTACTGATTTAATGGATGGGGGGAAAGCTGTAGACATGATATATCTTGATTTTAGTAAGGCTTTTGAAAGAATCTCACATGACATTCTCATAGCAAGCTAGGGAAATTAATGATCTAGATGTATTTATTATGAGGTGAATGCAGAACTGGTTGAAAGACCGTACTCAAAGAGGAGTTATCAGTGATTTGCTGTCAAAATGTGTGTGGGGGATGTATCTAGTGGGGTTCCACTGAGGTCTTTTCTTAATCCGATACAATTCAATATTTTCATTAATTACTTGGACAATCGAGTAAAGTTCCAGAGGGGTAGCCATGTTAGTCTGTATTCAGTAAAAAACAACAAAAGTCCTGTAGCACTTTAAAGACTTTAGTCTTTAGTCTAAAGTCTAAAGTCTAAAGTCTTTAAAGTGGTACAGGACTTTCCTTGTTTTGGGGTTTTTTTGGATAATGGAGTGTAGACTATGTTTATAAAATTAGTGAATGACAACAAGTGGAAGGAGTGGCAAGTACTTTGGAGGATAGGATTAAAATTCAAAAGAACCTTGACAAATTGGAGAATTGGTCTGAAGTCAACAAGCTGAAGTTCAATAAAGACATCTAGGAAGGAAAAAATCAAATGCACTACTACAAGTGGGGAATAACTGGCTAGGTGGTAGTACTACTGAAAAGAATCTGGTAGTTGCAGTGGATCAAAAATTGAATATGAGTCAACCAAGTGATGCAGCTGCAAAAAAGACAATTATTATGGGGTGAATTAATAACATATGTAAGAGATAGTAGGTAATTGTTCTGCTCTACTTTCCATCAGCTGGAGTATTCTTTCCAATTTTGGATGCACTCTTTAAGAAAGATGTGGGAAAATTAAAGAGAGTCCAGAGGAGAACCACAAAAAAAAATAGGTAAATGGTTTTGGAAACTTTACTTGTGAGAAAAGGTTAAAAGAATGGGGAATATTTCATCTTGAGAAAAGAAAACTGAGGGGATACCTAATAACAGTCTTCAAATACGTGAAGAGATGTTATAAAGAGGACTGCAATCATCTATTCTCCATGTCCGCTGAAGTTAGTACAAGAAGCAATGAGATTAATTTGCAGCGAGGAAGATTTTCCACTGGATATTAGGGAAAAAATAGCTATAAGGATAGTTAAATACTGAAATAGGCTTCTAAGGGAAGTTGTGAAATCCCTATAATTGGAGATTTTTAAGAACAGGTTAAACAACTTGGTCCTGCCTCAGCACAAGAGGCTGGACTAGATGACTTCTTGAGTTCCTTTCCAGCCCTATATTTCTATGATTACAGGTGTGAATGGACATACCAGGGAAAAACTTTTAAATGGTGCATGAAACAAAGCCCAGGATGCCTATGTGCCCAGTGTGTTTAGATGGTGATAAACTACGGGGCTGGTAGAGATAAAAGGTGTAATTTGCTTAGGAAAGGTGTAAGTGGTTTAAAATAAAGGAAAAGTATATTAAAATAATAATGGATTAAAATGGTCCATGGCTGGAAAGCATGCTGAATTCTCAAAGGATGTTTGGACATCATTCATCATTTGGTTGGGTGGGAACACTGTAGATACAAACAAGATAATGAGAAAAATAGCGTGTGTACATGTAAAATGGAATACTTCATAGAACAATAAGTGCACAAAATACACCTATTTTAACTCAGAACCCTATTAATTTACCCTATCCTCCCATTCTTTATTTTCCTAAGTGTTATGCCATTCTCTTTAGGCCAGGGACTTTGTGTTTTTCAATGTGTTTGTAAAGCACCAGGGCATGTTTGGTTGCTGGACAACAAAATAAATAACCAAATTCCTAGCACTTATGTGCTCAGGATCACAGTGTATCCAATCCAACAAATGGAACCACAGGAGTCTCCACACAGCATTGTGGCATATCTTTATGCCCTAACTACTGACTGATCTAGGAGTTAATTACTGTGCAAGACAATAAAGATGTGACACTAATCTGTTAAACTGGCATACAGTAGAATAAAGAAATGCTTTATATGGACTGCATAACTGATGTTTTAGCATGTTCTTGACACTAGACTGACCTAACGAAAAAACTAATCAAATAATGAGAATGCTTCAACATTTGTGAGGAAACCTGAGAAAAATTAATTAGTAAGATTAAATCACTACTTCATGTAAACCTATCATGTAACAGCAAACATTTTTTATTTTCTTTAGTGATCCCATCACCTACAATAATACTTTGCTTTTTCCATTTCACCTTTTGTCAGAGGCCCTAAAAATATTTTAGCAAATATTAAGCCGCTAAAGAAGCTGGCAGTGTTTGCTTAGAAAAAGAACAGGAGTTGAGCCAGCTGGGAAAGTGCTGAGTTCTATGTGTTGACTCACTAAGGCTGGTGGCTCATTACCCCACCTAGAATGGCTTTAGAGAGAACCTAGGGTGTGGGTTGAGCAATTCTGAGTTGTAAACTTTAACAGAAGCCAAATCAGGGAAGATCAACTGGATGATTTTTTATTCTTATTGTTAATATCTTTGTTACTAAAGCCAAACCACAGGAATGGGTTGATTTTCAGACATTGTGCTACACAGCTGATAGGGAAGGGAACCCATAGTGTTTATATACAATTCATTCCACACAAACAAACAAGTAAGCAAACCAACAGGCAAGCCAACTAAGAAACAAAAGTTTCTGAACTTTCCTGTCCAGGAATCTCATTCCATTGTTGGCCTCAGATAGGAACACTGGCTTGAAAGGTTAGACAATCTCTTTTTTTTTTTTCTTAGGTGAAGGAAGATGACCTTACCACAAAACATGCTACACTCCTACACTTCGCAGAAAGTGAGGTGCATTATATTTTTAAAACCTGTGCCCGACACTGGGGAAGTAGAGACTAGGAGGATAAATAATACTCTCAAGGTATTTTCAACAACATAAAAACACCAGATGTGAACGCTGTACATTCTGGTAAGCGTGTCAATGAGAAGGGGAAAACATGGATAAGTATCACACCCACCTATGTCACCTTGCAAGTTCATGTAAGTTCACAAATGTGGATCACCAGAGAAGAGGGCAGATAATACAAGGATGTTTGTCAGATAAGCTGACAAGACAATTTCTCTAAGACCCTCAAATGACTTTCGGCAAAAAACTTGACACTGCTCACTTTATCAAGAGGCCACAAACACACACTCAGCAAAGAGATCAAGCAAACAGTGACAAGAGTACAGACAGCACATGCACTTCCACTCTAAAAGCTCAGTCTGGAGTTGAGTGAGATGTTCTCAAGACAGTAACCAATTCTAAAAAACTCAGGGTCCAACCCAAAGATGACAAATGTAAAATGCTACCAATGCAGCAGCTCCTACATACACCAAGGTGACTGCCCAGCAAAAAGGGTTCTTTGACATAATTGTGAAAAATAAAATCATCATGCAAATGTCTGTAGACTCCTAACTTCTTTTTAGGAAAAATTTGCAACAAAGATGTCAAGATCAATTGAATGCGCTTCAATGTGTCACCTCAGAAGATGATAGTATTATGTATTCTCTCACGGAATACTGTGAAGGAAGTCTTCTGAGCACAGCATTCAACCACAACACAACATCATCATACAAGGAAACAAGAGAAGTTTAAATTGACACCAGTACATCAATGAATGTGACGGATCAATATGTGTACGATGTCATACCACAGAAACCACTTTTATAACCAATGCCAATAAAAGTATGTTCACTCCCCCAATTTTTCACCATCTGCAAACTTTACTAGTGATGATTTTATATTTTCTTCCCCATCATTAATAAAAGTATTAAATAGCACAGGACAAGAATCAATCGCTGTGAGACCCCACTAGAAACACACCCATTCAATGATGGTTTCCCGTTTACAATTACGTTTTGAGACCTATCAGTTAGCCAGTTTTTAATCAATATAATATGTGCCATTTTAATTTAATCTCTTTCTAGTTTTGGAATCAAAGATGTCTTGTGGTACTAAGTTAAATACCTTATGGAAGTCTGTTACATTAACACAATTACCTGTATCAATCATACTTGTAATTTTATGGAAAAAAACACACACACGCATATATATACAGCAAGTTAGTTTGATGGGATCTATTTTCCATAAACCCAAAGTCCCTGTTCCAATGCTTTGGACCACTAGAGCTTCTCAACAAAACAGTTGTATGAACAGTTTTTAATATGGGCAAAACAACATTTTCCCATAGCCTTGTTCTTAAAAATGCTGAACCATTTTAGATGAAACTTAAAAAAAAAAAATCCCATCTGAAGCAGACTCCTGGCATGGAGAATTTCATGTTGAATGGTTACAGTTTGGCCAAGTTATAAGTAACTGAAAACAGGCTTAAAAAATGAGGTCTTGCAATGGAAAATGCTGAGGAAACTTAACCACAGGCATCAATACCAGTAACACTTATACATATAAAAATTAATTTATTAGTCTTTAAGATACCACATGAATCTCACTGTTTTACTTATAGGATATATATCCGTTAGTGAATTATCATATATTTGTTGTCATAATAATTACCAGATTGCACACTCAATACACAAACATTCAACCAACCCTCCTCACATCCTTAAAAATAGCTTATTAAAGTGAGGGTCTTTTGGAAGCAAAGGGGAAAGTTTTTCAGAGTACTTTTGTATGCATTTGAACCCCATCCTACCAAAAGAAAATATATTTCATCTGGGTTTTTTCCAACAAGCTGAAACCCTTCATGTTTAGGCCAAAATCTAAAAAAACCCAGAAGTCAGATATGTTATTATGGTATCATTTAAAGCTATTTTACTGGAACACAGTACTTCAAGGAAAATCTAATCTAAATATAGATATAGATATATGCTTCTCACGCAGCAGCAGGGCCATTCTTTATTAAGGTTGGGTCCCTTCTAGCATCACAGTTGCAGAAACAGAGGAACAGAATTTAATTGACCAAAATTTTGCTAGATATTCCTCTGCACCATTACAGGCTTCATTTTCCAAAGTACTGAGCACCCACGCAAACTGATGCTAATGGAAGGTGTGAATGCACAATAACCCCAAGCATCAGGCCATACATCATTTTGGGTTATTATGTATCTACCATAATAAACATTTAATAATGTTTTCCCCCTATATAGTGCATTTCATCCAAAGATTTCAGAGTGCTTTGCAATGGGGTGTATCATATGAAGAAAATGTGGCAGAGAGCAACTATTTTATTTTCCTGAAATCCCACAATAACCCAGTCATACCTGGAAGCCAGGACTCCATTATTTTTTTCTCCATTATTTTTAACCACTAGACTAAGGTTCCCTCAATAGGAAGGAATAATCATCCTATTCACACCTCTAGAAATCAGTCTCTGAAATCATTGCTTAATGATCCCCACAGAACATATTAATAGAATTACATATGGTACTTAGAGGCAGCTCAAATCTTTCATTTTTCATAACACATGGATCCATACTTAAGAAAACACTGTCCAGAGATTCAGTCTTATATATTTTACCTTTAACAGGTCAAACAAAATTGTCCTTTTCTTCCCATTTTTTCATCATAGAAATTGAACCCTAAGCAATTCAGTTTAGAAGGAATCCTGACAAACAGGGGATTGGAATTTACTTCACCTCTTATGTAAGAGCTCTTCTGCAGATTCACTCATATGCTGCTCAAAACCACACAAATCATCTCCTTTCCCATAATTAGATCAATACAGTATTTTCACTGTCTATTTATATATTTTCACTCTCTCCCCACCCTTTTTACTTCTCTTGTTAATTAAAGCCAAAGTGAAGTAATTCTGCTATTTAAGAACTAACATTACCCTGGACAAATATGTCATATATAACAACAACTATAACCCAGTCTTCTAATTAACTATACAACTATTACAAAATTAGGCTCCTCTCCGGATGACTGATGGGTAAAGTTAATGTTATAAAAGTGATAATTCTTGCAGAATTAACATTAATTTACAAATATACCCAGCTTTCTAACTACTAATTATTTTAAACCTATAAGCACATCCATTAGTTTTCTCTGGACAAATAAAATCCCTAAGATTGATAATACTCTGATGCTATAATGCCAATAATGAAGAGATTTAAAACTTCCTAGTTTATTCCACTAGTATCTTGCAGTCTAGTCAACTTAGCCCATGTGTTTGACAACTTATTCACAATTCCAGCAAGCTCCATATGACAGGCATATGCACTCTGACATTTGTATGCACCACTCAGTAAATTAAAGGAGAATGCCACATTCTCTATTAATACTAACCTAGGCAGAGATAAATCAATCCAGATTCCTATTTGTGATGGGGTGTACAAACTCCTCTCAAGTGAAGTGATTGTTAAGGAGTTGCTGGACACAAAAGGCCACGACCTTCAGTACCTGCTCGGCATGCTCATAGTGGAGGCAGAGTTTAAAAGAGAACAGCTCAGTTCAGTCTGGGGAGACAAAGCAAGAGAGGAGCTGGTTTTTGCAGCCTGCTGCAGATAAATTGCCGAGGCTTCAGGTGGTGGAGACCAGACCTTATGGTCAAGCAAGACCTTCAGCTGTGAAGGCTGAGGACAATGAGACACTGTAGACAGAGGGTGGCCCACTGGAGGACTAACCTGAGTGAACTCCAAGGGGGATCCAAAGACGGACGAGTGGCACCAGCAAGGAAACTGAAGCCAGTGTAGGAAGTGGCTCAGGGAGCAGGAGCGGGGTACCTGTCTAGGCTGCACATTTTTAATTATTGTTTCTTTTGGCCCTGGGTTAGAACCCAGTGGAGCAGGAAAGGACCAGGTTCTCCAAACCCCCAGCTACTGACCACAGTCACTAGGCAAAGCTGAACCAACTCCAACTGCTAGGCCAAAGTGCCACAAAGTCTTATCATTGGGTGATATGGCTGCAGACTCTTGCTATTGGGAAACACAGCCATTGATAGAGCTGCTAGGCAAAGCAACAGTGACATAGCCAGCGGCTAAATTGCTAGGCAAAGCAGCCACCAATTCTCACCATTGGGAAACACAACCAGTGAATCCAACTGCTAGGTGAAGTGGACATTCACTCTCACCACTGTGTGATGCAGTCTCAAATATTGCCACTTGGCAGCATTGCCAGCCTTGGACTCAAAATCCTCCATTGACATCAGTTGGCAAACCACTGGTGTTCCAAAAGGGAAAACAACAGCAGCAACAAATTTATGGGTGATAGAGTGACCTCAAAGAACTCAATGAGAGTTCTGCCATTGATTTCAATGGTGCCAGTATTTCGCTAAATGTCTGAAATAGAACACCATGACTCAGCATATCCACTATAAAGATAATTTCATTATAAAATTGGAAGTCAAGGTGCAAGTCTACAATCCTTGTCATTTTCAGTATGTTCAATGATTAAGCATTCAACAACAACTATCAGAATAAATAAAAACGGTTGAAAAATTACTGGGGGGGTGGGGATGGGAAGAGAATCTTTCCTCCTACAAATCCCCTGATGATTCTTTCTTCAGTTAGCAAATTTTTCCCATCCATTTCTACTGAAGGATTCCTAACATTAAATATAAATGTAGAGTCAACTTAAGCAGAGACTTGGAGTACACTGAATGGAAAAAGATATGGTCTGTCTTTGAAGAGATGAAAATCTGTCTACTGAGAATAATGAATATTCCCAGTAGAGACTTTAGCACTTTTGACAGAATGGACAGTACTTTTAACTGGTGACAAATGCAGCTAGTTCCTAGGAAAGGGATCTTTCTTATGCATTAAACACTGAAATAAATAAAATACAAGAGACAGACCTTTAATGCTATGTGAGCTTCTTAAATAAACATCTATCAAATTAGTAACATCCACACTCAGATTAAATTTACCCTTAATAATGTATGCACATGACTAAAACCAAGATACTGGTAGTTAATTTTTACTCTAGCTTCAATCTAGAATAGTTTCCATTTTGTTTAAATGTCATTTTTTGTTATATTTATGCAAATGGATCATTAAGTAAAATGATTAAATAAAAACAAGTTTATGGAACCACAGGCATTCATCATCTAGATTATTCTGTAATCTAATCTCTGTTACATTGCATTTTCTTTTCTAGCTCTTGAGGATAGTTTAGCATATTAGATCACATATTCCATATCTGTGTATTATGTATACATTTATAGTACATTTGGATGAAGCAAGTAGGCCAATTGAGCTCAGATGTGCTGGGTCTGTTATAAGCAATACTGCAGCAATACATGAGTCAGCAATATGCAGAAAATAGTCAGAAATGAGTCCAGAGCTGTTAACTCTAGAAAACAGATAAGAGAAACAGACGCTTGCAAAGCAGCAAGGGCTGATGACTGTAAGTTCAACACAAGATAGATGGTTCATGCTTCTACTTCTGTACATAAGAATGTTATACACTAACATTAATCACTCAGAAGCATCTCTGAAGCCCTGCAACAAGCAACAAGGAATTTTCAACAAGTCTTTTCATGCTAAGAGCATCCTTGAATTGGACCTGTCAGGAGGTAGTGCACCCTTCCACAGGCTGAGATAATCCAGACTGCAACGAGCAGCACTGGAGAAGCATCCCATTTGTCCTATCATCCCAGTGTGTTAACATCAACACCCCTTTTTAGGATCACTATGGTTGGTTAGCCGGTGAGTTGCAGTAAATTTAATCTCCACTAATCTTTCATTTTACCCTGGGAGATAAAAGCAATTAAAAGCAGGAAATGTGTTATCAGTGAAGCTTCCAAGATTCATTTGCAGGAAGCAAGAGCACTCATTACTTTCTTCAATCAATAAACTTCTTTAGTTGGTTAAATGCCACATATAACCCTAAATATACAAAATAAATAACTTTGTATGTAACAAACAAACAAACAAACAACTAAATGTCAACAGGCCTGATTTTCAAAGAAGTTGAGCATCCATCTTCTGCTGAACGTTTCTGAGCACCTCTGAAAATCATGTCCCAAATATTCAGGAAATGGGTCCTCGTTCAGTGTTGGGGAAATCCATTCAGGGTTTCAATCTGTTGAAATATAGTCTTTGATTCCACCCCAAGATAGACTGGAAAAGGGACTTGCTATGTAGTTTAGGGAGCTGCCCCCACATAACAAGGCAGTCTTTTGGAAAAAACATCTAGTGCAATTAGGTGCTTCAGTCAGCAGTTCTGTTGCTTGGTACTGGCTGATTTTATCCAGAAGTGGGTGGCAGATTTGCACAAGCCCAGTTTCCAGACAATGTTGGGTATTGATGTAATAATGGGGGCCTGACCGCAGTTCTGAGTTTAACTGTCGGAAAGTGGATAAAAGTTGATAAAATAATCCCATCTCCTAAAACAATGAATGTTGTTGGGAAACATACAAACGTTAAAGACAAAAAGACTGAAATAGTCCAGACATATAGGCCTACTGATAGGATTGTGTTGCAATCAAGTCTAGTAAACATGAGGAGTGTCAGACCAGAAATCAATGGACCAAACTTGGTGTGTCAGAAATGATGTCTAAATAGTGAACAAAATTATGAGGAGCTGCAGGGATGTGCACAGGAATTAAAATTTGACCCCATTTGGAGGGGCACATTCTGTGCTTCCCTACCCCAACCCCGGGAGGACCTCATTCTATCCTCCCCCGTCCCACCCCAGCCCCGGCAAGAGCTTGCTTCTCCCCCCCCACCTTAGCACAAGCCCTGGTCAGAGATCACTCTTCCCTCTCCCACCTGCCCCAGCCAGAGCTTGATTTTCCTCTCCTCATGGCCCTGGCCTCAGCAGGAGCTAACTCCCCCCACTCTTTCCCCATGCCTATGGCGAGGAGAAAAACTCACTCTCCCCCACTCTGCTGTCATTGTGGCCTTAGGAGTTTTGTGCCTTTGACACTCATGGGGAAGAGGGGAAGGCATGTCCCTCCTTCCCCCCCAATGCACGCTCCTGAGGGGATGGGATATTCTACCCATCAGTTCCTTTAGGGGTCCTTAAACAGATGCCCACATCCATTCACCCACAAAAAAAGAATCTTTGGGGGGATGTGAAGGAAGAATCAAATGAGCTGGCTGGGAAATAGGTGGACAGGAAGGAGCAAGCTTTATCTTCACGACTAAACTCTTACCATCTCTCTGGACCCTGAGAACTGCCATTGCAATGGCGGGTCTTCATCATTCTAGTCCTAAGAAAAACCCTGATCTAACTGGGCCAGAGAGAGGGACCCAGATGACATCACTATCTCCAGTAGCTCTGGGTAGATCCCTAGTACCACTTGGAATGTGATATTTGGGTTCCTGTTATGACCTCTTCTTTCATGCGTCCTTTCCTATGGACTTCTTAGACACCCTTGAATCATGGTTTCACAGTCAACCTTATCAGTGTTGATGAGTTCCTGTGGAGGAGCCATGTTAGTCTGCTTTTAGCAAAACAGCGAGAGTCCTGTGGCACCTTAAAGACTAACAAATTTATTTGGTTATAAGCTTTCATAGGCAGAAACCCACGTCATCAAAGCTTCTTCAAAGCTTATGGCCAAATAAATGTGTTAGTCTTTAAGGTGCCACAGGACTCCCCCTGTTTTGCTTATCAGTGTTCTTTCTGTCAGCAACTCAGACTTACATCTTATGGCAGTCTACTTTTGTGCTCAGAGTTGCTCATGTAATAAGTGTGGTGCTGTGCTGCTGTTAGGCTAGAACTACATTTCTAGAATATTGAAAACAGCTGCTCCTCAAAATAATATATCAAGTGTTTTTTTTTTTTTTACGTGTTCGCTGTATCAAACTTTTTTTCACTGCAATGCAAACAGGAGAGATTGATCTGGAAAACAGATGTTTCTATCAGTACTAACTAGCAGCTATCCTTAACAGTTTAAAAAAATATAAAACAGAATATTCTGATTACTCTGTCGTGTCATATTATGCACTACTACTACATATCATGAAATAATGATAAACATTAAAAATAAAAGCCCATTTAATACATTTTCAAAACAAAGATTCCATTCTGAAACAAAATTTCTTTTATTTCTTTGTGAAACTAACATTTTGGAAGCTAATGGCTTTTCAGATTTTTTTTTTCCTGTGGGAAATGTTATTGAAATAGATTTGATTTAAGGGGAAAAAATGGTTTAATTAACACAACTATTTCAACGTAAGTTTTGTAATCAGCTCTAGCAGTAATCTCCTTGGGTTAGCTCTACAGACTTGATGTGAGGGTTCCATTTTTCCATGCCTCTGTTCATCTGTCCAGCACTCAGCCTGCCATTTTGGCTCTGCACTTATCCTCAATGACTTGCTGTATCATAATATTGAAATGCTAGAATCAGTTACCACACAGTCTTATCCGGTGGCATTACTATATACTTATCACATGGTTAAATAATAGCATGTGGTGTGCCATTAACCAGTAACTGAATAGAATAATTCATGTCAACTGTAGAAGATTCCTGTTTATTTGATCAGCTACATTCATTCTCCTTTATGGTGTTTACTTTTTCCCCCCCCTCCTTTCCCCTACCTACTTCCAATGATTCCATTGAGTTTAACTATTTATCACAGATTTGTATTATGTGTGATAGACTTAAAATCAACCAAAATAGATAAAATCAACCAAAAATAAGAACAATACACAGGATAGCACACAGTGAAGCAATTTTAGTCAAAATACCGAAGGTACCAGCTCTTTTTAGATGCAATATGGGTACAAAACTTATATCAGTCCTCTGAAGAGCAAGTCAAGATACCTAATAATTTTACCAACAAGCCTACCCAGGAATAAAGTTATCAGTCAACATGAGTAATGAGTCAGAATCTAGCCCATCATAAGCAAAATCAAATTAAACTAATTTTTTTTTTGGCTCCTGGAACAAGGTTTTGATAATGTGCAATAGGAATATATATATACAAACACACACTTAGTAATGATACCTGTGGCAGGACAAGGTCCACAAAGTCCCAGTCTAGTGTGCTATCCATTAGGCCTTCTTTAGTCCTGATCTCTTCCTTCTTCCATCAATACGCCTCAGATACAAACTACCGTTCAAATGAAATCACACACCAAAATGACTTAACTTGGTTCTCTGCTTAGTTACTATGCAGCATGAATTAGTGCCATCAAGAAAGAATGAAGGAATAATATTTGCATCAAGGATTAAAAAGTGCTTTACAAGGCAGATTAAGCAAATTAAAGTGCTAAACAATAGTAATAGCTGAATATTTAATTCCCCTTTTAGTAATGCAGTTCGTCACAGCTCTGTGGTGTCCCAGAGATGTCAGATCCTATCACAAATGACAGTTTAACACATATCAAGTGGACACACAACATAAACAACCCTGAAGAAAGGCCACCTGTGGTTGAAACATAAGAATTAGAATGAATTTCCTGGGTGAATAATAATTAAAAAACAAAAAACAAACAAACAAAAAAAAAACACACACACATGATTCTATTTGGAGGATTACCTTGAGAATTTCCAATACAAAGGCACAGTGGTGCTCACAGTTGATACAGAAATGAATGGTTTAAACAGCAATTTATCTCCCTGCCCAAATCTCTTGATTTTTCTATGTCAGTTACTTTAACTGGCCATAGAAGTTCAAAGTCTGTGAGTATGTATGTATGTGGGTATGTATTTGCTGTATGCCGATGGGAGAGCTCCCATAATTACCTCACCTCCGTGAGAGGCGCCGGGATAGACATTGCTTAGGTCATTGTAACTTGCATCATTCATGGCTGGGGAGAGGAGTCTCTTTCACACTCCTGAGCAACATAAAATAGATCAATTTAAGCTATAGTATAGCTCTGCTTATGGATACAAGTATAATTAGTGTGCCACACTGCAGAGTTTCTGCTAAGAATAATAACTGTTAAGAAGTTTTCTAGGGGCTGCTCTAATCTGTGTCACCAGGACATGGGGAAAGAAGGGTAGGGGACAGAAAAATGTCAGGGAAAAAAGAAATCAACTATCAAGAGCAGCTCAGGATCTGATCATTTAACCAGCATATTCTGAAATCTCTTTAAAATGGCCACAGAATATGCAAAATGGATGACTGATCAAATTATTATTTGTACTACTGTAGCAGCTAGGATCCTAGTTGCAGACCAGGACTTCATTGTACTAGGCTTTGTACAGACATTGAACCAGAAGACAGTCTGCACCCCAGTGAACTTACAAATCAAATCTAATTGTATTCTGAAGTGCAATAAATGTTATAAAGTGTACAAAATTGTGGATCTCTTTCTACATAGTGATAAAAAGTTGCCTTTTGTCCAGTGCTAGCTATTATAATATAACAACCAACAAGGACATTTTCCAAACAGCTTTGAAAATTTATGAAAGTAGCTGTGGAGGTAGTAAAACAGGCAGCAGAAGTGCATTGGTACAGGCTCCTATAGGTAAGATTTCTGTGCTCATTCCTGCACCAGGTAGCATGGGGAGATAAATTCAATGCAGAAGGACTTGCCAGTAGACAATCAAGGGGAGCCAGCTCTATTCCCTATGTTATAGTCTGAACTAATGCAGGTGAGCATTTTCCACGGAAGTTGGAGCTGTGTTTTGCGTGACCAGAGTGCTTTGCATTCCATTGCTTCTGGACTGGAAAAACATCCCTGTCACAGTATGGGCTGGCCCTTTAAGGGATTTGTGCTTGGTTCCACCTGTTCCCTAGCATCTGGCCAAAGGTGATGGATTTGGGCTTAGGCCAATAGTTGAGGCAGGTGATAGGAAGCCCTGCCCCTGGGCTACTAATAGTGGGAGCCTCTGCCATAGAGAGAGGAAGATCTGGGGTGTTAGGAAGGTGAAGGGGTTTCCAGAAAACTCGAGTCTGCTCAGAAGGTTCTGAGGAACAGAGATTTCTGGAAAGGATCTTGTTTAAAAGAGATTCAGAGGCAGAGTGGAGTGGGGAAGGGCCTCTCCACAGCAGCAACATTAAAAGATCTGGCTGGAGTGACCTGAGATAAGGACAGAAGCCTTATGAGGGAAGAGGCTTTAGAAAATACCAGGCAGCAGGACTTAGGATTTGGAAAAGCTGTGGAGGTCAGCTAGGGGTTGCAGAAATTGTGGAGTTGGGCATGGAGAATGAGGAAGTTGTATGTATTTGTTTTTCTTTTAAACAAATCTCATATGCTCCTCTGGTTACTTGTCTGATATTATCCTGCCTGAATACATAGAGTTAAGACAAAGTGCTTAAGGGAAAAACTAGCAGGAAACAGAACAGTGGCAATGGTAATGGGCTATGGTAAGGTATACCCAGAGTCTTTGAAGAAACAATTGGGAAATATCCCTGGTCTAATTCCAGACAGTCAGGGGTGGTATATTGTTCACACCCCTTTCAATACAAATACAAAAGTCTTAAAGATGTTGTCAGAAGAAGGTGGGCTGCCCAGAGAATGCCAGCAAGACCTGACAGGCAGGCAAGGAAACAGAGGGAGCATGTTGTGAGCACGACTTTCTGCTTTTCCCACCCACAGAAAGGGATTAGCTGGACTGAGGAGAATTTATAGACATTTGCAAGGAAAGACTAAGATTCAAGATGAGGAGAAATATATGAATGAAGACCTTTGTTTTTACTCTTTGCTCTGAAGCCATTGCAACTGGCTCCCAGAGGAAAAGGCTTACAGGTGCCAAACTCAGGTGGGTCTGTCAGGTGAACTCCCATTGAGAGATAAGGGGGATACTGCCCAGAGATCCAGTCTGAGCGCGGTTCCAAATGGAGAAAGGTATAGAAAGGCAGGCCTGTTATTTCTGGAGCATACTCCCAAGGTACAAAAGGGGTCCCAAGGCAAGGCACTGGTAACCGGGGGAAAGCCTTGTTTTGGTTTAAGATGACATTTTAACTGTGTTTTAATAAACCAGACCCCCAAGGAGGGATTTGTAACCTGAACATGAGTTTGGGGCAAGATCTGAAAAAACCAAAGAGAGAAATTAAGGCAACAGCAAGGTCTGACCCTAGTTCAGATAAAACTTGGTTTCAATGACCTACAGAGATATTTTGATTCCGCAGAAATGTCACAGGACATAAATTGGATGCCCCCAGTTAAAGGAAACAGTTGTCCCTCCCTTTTCAAGTTCCATGCTGACTATAGCTCATCTGGAGCTAAGGATCTGACCCAGAGAGAGGAAGCAGAAGCACGATGATCATGCTGTCCGGGGTGGTCATCTCATCCCTGCTCTTCCACATATCTATGTTCATTTTTGTTTAATCTGAAATGAACAAATGCAAATACCTAGAGCACACTCCATATGTGACATAAAGCCAATGCCAACTAGCAGTTCTACCCTATGTTGATAATCTTAACAAGTCGGGGAGCTGACACATGCAAATGAAACTGTTTGTGGTGGTAGAATTTCTCAGGACATGAGAGGTTCTTTAATACTTGTTTAAAAATAAAGCCCTATTTTATTGTAGTATATTGGTGTTTTATTTAAATGCCCTTATATCTGTAAAACAAAGGTTTTACATTAACACTACAGAGAAAGTGCCATTGTGTTTCAGGAGATTCACATAATAAGTACATGTCACGACTGAAGACATTGTGTTAGTCTTTAAGGTGCCACAGGACTCTCGCTGTTTTGCTAAAACACCTTAAAGACTAACACTAAGACTGAAGACATTGCGTGACCAGAGTGCCTTGCATTCCATTGCTTCTGGACTGGTTATTTCAGTTTTCTTAACTAGCGTTCAGAGAGCAGAGTAGTCACTTTTTGGAGATACTAGTTTCACTTAACAACTAATTTGCAAAACATTTACAGTAGATGTTGTACTGTAGTTAAATGATCATCACTAGAGCTTGGTGAATAATTTATTGGACTAATTTAATCTCTTCTGTTTTTTGCTATTTTCTCAAAATTATTTGCTTAATAACTTCTGCAAATAATTGTTGGTCTCAAGGAGAGTTTAATGACAGTCTGTTATATTTGGTATTCTTAATTCAAGCTGTTTTGACTCTAAGTATGGATATGTTTTTGCTCCCTGATTGGATGAAAATAACTATAATGAACTTTCCAGTGCAAAGACTCAAGAATATGATTTTGAATTTTGCTTTGTTAGTATTCTGCAATATACACTTAACGTTGCCTCCTTTCACAAATACCATGCTATTCAGCTGACCCACTAAATATTCATAAGACGACAATGCAGAAATGGTGCTAGCTGAATCCATCACAGCAAATCAGTGCTTGATTTGTGCCAAGGCTGAGCCCCAGAACCTCTGGCCTTGGCAGTTCACAACCCCGGGACTTCTGGGCCTGCGGCATCAGGCACGAATATAGGGAAATTGCACCTCTTTCATCACAAGTTAAGGACATTCATCAGGTACGAATATAGGGAAATTGCTTGAGCCCCCCCACCTCCTTCGTCACAAATTAAGCACTGCAGCAAATGTATTTAAACGTTTTGGGGGTTTGTCTAGTCTCTTTTCCCAGTTCTAGAAGTTTCCAAGATGCTACTGCTTTTAGGGGCAATTAAGTATACATCCCCTTCACTCTAGTAAGAACACTGAATGCACTTTTCCTGGAAAAAATTAAGTATTATTTTCACATCTCTATTTCTATGCATTTTCAGTGAATCTTTTTTCCATGCACAATTTCTTGTTCTCTTTAAGATAATCAATTTGCTGCTGTATTTATTTATTTTTACAGAATTAAAGTATGAAGAGATACACTAATGAAATTCAACCAAAATAGAGATATTCAGGTTAGACACTATAAAAAACATGCACTGTATCAGTGCTGAAGTAAAGCGAAGGAGTAAAGGAAAAACAAAAAGTGGAACTGTCATTCCCAGATTGATATGCACCAGGGCTGCTCCATATATAGCTCTTATATAGGACAAGACCCCTGACACTGCCAGAGGTGGATAGAGGTATGTGCTGAGGACCTGAGAAGCTGCTGATCCTCTTGGCCTCTCATGGATCTTATCTTATCTGCAGGATTTTGAGGTAGGCTCTGTGTCCTTTTCCACAGGGAAATCAAAACTCCACTCTCAAAAGAATTACATTGGGGGATTTCTCCTAGGGAACTCTTGCAGGGATTTCCTCTTCCTGGGGATTATTTTGTGGGAAGGAGATAGATCCCTTTATGTAATCTAGTAAAAGGAGTCCCTCCTGCAGATTCCTAATGATCCAGAAGCAACTTGAAGATCACAGGGGAAATTTTCAAAGAAGAGTTAGGCACCCAACTGCTATTTCCTGACCTGGTTTCCATCTGCCCTATGTACCTTTGAAAAGCCTTCCTAGCACTGTTTTTAACTGGGGGGAAGGGACTGGTTTGTCTTTGAATAATTTTTTTCCCTTGAAAGTACTGGTGGGCAAAGAGGAAACCTGGTGAAAATGATTGGCTCTCCAAGACTCTTTGCCCCTACTATGTGGCTTTTTTCTCCTAGTTTCATATATGATGTAACAATTTACATAAACAGGAAAGTGCTGAGGCTTTGATAAACTGCCTTTTTCCAAGCACTTCAGTATTCTTTGGGGAAGTAACCTAAGTAATACAAGGCTTGTGTAACAGTATACTTGACATTTACGATTTCAGAAATAATTTTTTTAATGCTTGCTTTTAATTCATTGTAAAGGTTTACTATAAATATATTCAGTGCAACAGAAGAGTGAATTTATAAATTGGGTTCTGTATGCTAATACCTTAAAGTGTAACAAGAGTAAATGTCTGAAAAGCCATGTTCATTAGATTCGAATTATCACAACAAACCAAACACTCACAGTTCCAGTTCCATTACTATTCTCATTAGAGAGAATTCTTGAAGCACCTTGAACTTCTTATTTTGGCTTGTATTAATGTAGTGTATAATTCTGTATGGGTTTCAAGTTAAAAGCTCTACTGGTTGGAAGTAAAGAACATTTGTAGTGCTCTTTAAAAATTATTTTGTTTTGCAGTGCCACATAATTAAGTTAGAATGAAGATGAGATTCCAATCTAAAGTTGAAAAATCTAAGGAAAAACACTTCTTTGAAGACAAGGGAGAGGATGACATGACTATATGGTAGTCAGGAAATATAATTTGCCAAAATGCTGCTACAAAAAAAAACTGGCAGTGAGCAGGGTGCATTTTTATCAATTTAGAAAACTATCTAATCTGCTACTCAGGGGTCCTTTTCTGGGAGGGTGCCAAAGCTGAAGGTAATAGAACTATAATGAAATTAAATTATGCTGTTGTAATGTGGCATTGGTTGGCATAAATGATTTCATTGCAGTTAAGAAAACAGATACATGGCCCACAGCATGTAGTTGATGGTATACTAGCATCAGACCAGTTGGCCTCCCTACAAAAGAAGACAGCGAGAGAAATAAGAGCTTTTGGATAGAATAAGCAGGACCACTATCCTCAATCATAAACAAAGTTGCATTATTAAACGGAGCTACTGATATTCTAGAGAATTAAAAGGGTTATTTAAACATTTTACAAATGTTCATTCACTCCAATGCAGAAGGCCTGAACAAGGCCTATGTACCTCTATGTCCCATTAGTACCCAAAAAACCAGTTTTAAGTGATGCATGGGCCTTAAACTGGTCCTCTGCAAAGGAGTGAATTTGTACACATGGACTAGCATTATGTCTCTCTCATGAAAGAAGGGTCTTCTTACTTGCGGTTCTACAATTACAAGAAGTCCTGCTCTCTCCCCTCCACCCCACAAACAACTAGAATAAATGGATTTAACATATATAAGAGATTTGACAAATATCAACCAGGAATAGATGGCTACTTACTTCTATTCTCTTTGATTGCATTTAGATTCATTCAGGTACAATAACTGAAAAACTACTGTCACCATTGTTATCATACAACCTACGTACAGTGTTGTTGTAGCTGTATCCTTGGCATTAACAACAAAGGCTTCTGATGGAACCCTGTTAACACACAAATATATCTGTCCTGCTTGTTTGTGGGTTTATTCATTCAAGTCAGCCTTTGAGATCAGCTATTGTCACCCCTGTGGCTATTTTAAAATCAACATGAGATAGAACTATTAACAACAAGAATCACAGAACAGCATGTCAGTATAAAATATTACATATATTATGATATGCAACAGCTGGATATCAAATCCATAAAGCAGAAGTTGCCCAGTAGAATGCTACATCAGGCTACTGATGTCAGCTAGGAGAAAGCTCATTGGAACCATGCATCCAGACACTTACAACACCAAAATTTAAAGGGTTAATAGGGAGCACTGTTTATACAAACATATAATCTGTCCTCGGACATGAAGAACCATGAAGAGAATCACATAGGAGTGTGCAGCTCAATAACAGACTGTGGAGAGGGTATTCGCTAGAGAAATTCCACCTGCTCTCCCCCCCTCAAAAAAAAATGTACATGGCCTTAGGGACAATCGGTCTGAACACGAAGAGCCACGCGTAAACTAAGAGGGGAGAGTGCAGCTCAGAATAGCACATAGAATGTGAATTTGCTCCAGGGGACATAATGGAAGTCTATGACAGTTTCTATAGACACTTGCAGTAACCCGAGAGACTGTTGTAACCTTAGTTTCAGCTTCCCTTCCACATACTTTTCTTAAAGATTGTACTGATCTGACATCATTTCCCTATCCCTCATTTACTTGATTACTCCTGTTATGGTGTGGTACCCCTCTCATCCACTGTAACTCTGAGGCCAGCCTCTACCACCTCAGTTCATCCTTTTCTTCAACAAGCATCTTCATGGAGTCCTTCTACACGTGAAAGTCCTTCATGAGTCCTTTTACACACTCTATTTAAATCCCTCCTGAAAATTCATGCTCATATTTCAGGGCAGGGGAAAACCAGTTGCTAATGAAGGTTTGGAAGAAACATCCCCCATGGATACAATTTTTTCAGAATTGTGCACTATGGGATTTCTTGCACTTTCCTCTACACCAACTGGGACTAGCCACTATCGGAGAAAGGCTACTGTAGCGGAGTAGGGGCGGTGGGGAGATGTACTCCACCCTAGTGAGTCCTGCGCTCTTCCGGTCCGGCCGGTGGTGCAGCTGGGAGGTAGGGAGGAGACAGGGGGCCCGCTCTGCCCCTTAGTTCTGCTACCTTGCCTTGGGTCGGCCCCAAGCTTCTGCAGATTGCAGACTGCAGACTGCCAACTCCAAGTCGCAGGCTTCCAAACTGCAAGCTCCGAATTGCCAGCTCCAAACTGTAAACTCCAAAACTCCACACTTCCACCCTCCACACTCCTCACTCCACAGCCTGCCTGCCTGAACTGGAGGCTTTTAAGTGCTGGGGCAATCTCCTTGATAGGCCCCAGGTGGCCTAATTACCTTAAAGCAGCCCCAGTTGGATCACCTGGGGAATAAGGCTTTGCTGAGCCTGGGGCTAATATACATGCCCTCTAGCACCCTTGCATAGCCATCTGGCCTGGCCCTGTCACACTACATATCACTGACCACACCCAGCATGACAAGTCCTATGTCTTTTGTGAAACACACTGAGATACAATCAGATTACATGCTGATAAATTACCTGAATGTGTTATTAATTCTTAAAACAAGGTGTATATTTAATCATAATAGGTAGAGCTGCTCAAAATCCGGAATTACAGCCCTGGGGCAGACTACATGGTAGAGCTGCCCTGGAAGCCCACAGTCCCAAACAGCCTGCTGGGCAATCTGGCAGGAAACCAGGCAGGTTTCTACTGGAACCCTGCCTGTGATTCATTGGAAGTTCATCAGACATAACATTTATGAAGCAGCGTTTTCCAGTGAAATCCTGTTTCGTTGGAAAAGCCCCAACCAGCTTTAGTCAAAGGACTGTAGACCCAAGTTAATGCAACACAATTTTTCCTTAGCCTTGGAGTGCATTGGTTTATAAAAGATTTCAAATGGAAATTAGCAGTTGAGGCCTCGACCCTGGCACAATTTCTTTTCTCTCCTAGAGCCTGGTTTTCAACTGCCTCCATTCAGCTCTGAATCCTGTCAAGACAACGTCAAAGCCACCATATAGGAAAGAAGAAATGCCAAGAGCAGAGAAGGTGACAAAGAAAAATTAAAGCAGCCTAGGACCAGCTCTTAATTATGGATGCTCACTTCATCATTTCAAGTGTGAGAAGTTGCCAGACTAAATAAGAAATTAAGAAAGCAGCAGCAGTCTGCACACTGTGTGACTTTCAATCTCTCAGGAAACAAAAGAATACGAATCCCTCTGCCTATCAGTATGCTGAGATTTCGCCTGAGTCCATGCTTATCCCTTCTTGTGAGTCCCTAGGTGCTTTCTACCCTCTGTCTCCTACAGTCTGTCTGGAAAATGTACAGCCAGAGAGAGAGGGACTGGACAGATCCTGCCCTTAAATAAGCTTGGACCCCTATGTCAGGTGAGCCAGCATCTGACCAGCCTCAGAGCCCCAATCAAATGGTCCAAGTTCCAGTCTTCCCGGAATCTACCTATGAAAACCAATTTATTTTAGCCTGTCACTTCCCGTAGTAAAACCACATGTTAAGACAATCACTGTTGATGATTTATCTTTGTTTCTTCAGAGAGGTGTCCGACATCACAACAAACAGCCTCGGTCTGTCCTTGACATATCTAGGCAGCTGCAGTTGCACACTCAAAATATAAATCAGATTGCCCAAAATGGTGATTATAATGTCAAGTGAAGGTCATAATTTGATATAGACTTGTACAGACACATTGATCCATCACAATATCTGGAAGTAATAGGTGTTTGACCAAAAAGATGAGAATTAACTAAAAGGCAGCAAAACATATCAAGTTATACATGAGAAATGTTTGAAACATTAAGATGCATGAGGCAGACTGGTCCCTAGGCAGCTCTGAGGTTTGGGTCCAGCACTTATAGTACATGGCATATTAACCACATGACACTAGCCTTGTCACAAGTTCATACAGGAGAGAAATTGTTCAAGAACAGCATTTTCAGAGGTAGTTCAAGAGGAAAACTGTCTTTTATAAAATATTTATCAACACTTACTTTGCCCTTAAATCATGTCAGTTTGAGGCACTAGATGAAATTATATCATTTAGTGTTTGCTGCACCATAAAAGTCAATGGGAATTTTTACCAGAAACAACCTGAATCTTCAAGAATTTCTTCATGCTGCAGACCTCCTCTCTCCCAGCCATTGTCAACCTCCTAAAGCAGTTTGGTCTCTAGAATAAATACATAAGGATTTCAGGATAAGGCCCCACATTTTTTAAGGTTCCGTGCTGAAGATTATTGTTGCAAATAAGTAGGAGTGGTGGGCAAAATATACTTATTTTTCCATTACCATAAGCAAACTAAACTTTTTATTTCTTGCTTTTGCAACATTCTTCACATAGCTCTAGTCAGTAGTCATGTTTATGTTCTAGAGGCAGTACAGCTTGTTGGCACCTTCTTCCTGACTCCTCTCACTCAGATTTTTTATATATGTCCAAGGGGGGAAAACATTTTGAAGCACTGTTTTCCAAAGCTTAGAAAAATCTTGTTTTTTTCCTTGAGTCTCTCATGTTTATGTTTGATTGGTATCTGTCCATCTGCTGTGATAAGCCGGTTGGTTACCACTTGATGACATGAGAAAAAACAGCAGCAAAGCAAGTAACCAATGCCAGTAGTTTGTTATTTTTTCTTCTCTCATAAATGAGCTGTGAAAAGCCCAAGAGTTGTTACAGTGACTTCACATCAAAAACTGTTTTTACTTTGTATACTGAAAATTGCACGTTTGCATTTATTTAGAAAAACAGTTAGCTTTTATTTAACATAGGAAAGAAAACAAGGAGCTCAAAATCAGTATAACAATGTATATTATCAATAGGTCTGTCTGGAAAACAAAAAATGTTTTAGGTTTTGACAAAGAAATTGACTCTATAGCTAAGTGACTAGAGCACTCACCTAGGATGTGAGACACTGATGTGGAGAGGGACTTCAACCTGGGTCTTACTACTGGGCTTTGGCTACAGTCTCTCTCTTCTTTCACCTGATTCCTCCTTGCTCAACACGTTTGACCAGAAACTTCATCCTGGACTTGAGACAGCTTTCTGAGAAAATTTTCATCTAAACCAATGCATTTCTTCAAAAATATAATTTGGTTTCAATGAATTGGTATCTTCTGACCAAATAAAAAGGGTTCAGTGAAAAATTCCCAAGCAACTCTACTTACACCAGCTTCAGGAAACTCTCATGATCTGCTCATGATCCATATTTGTGTTCACGGATCAGATAAGAACAGTTGTCCATGCCAACAAAGCTTGGAAAACACTTTAGACGTAAAATAAGATTAAATAAAATTCACTTAATACAGGAATAAAGAGATGAATAAAACTATTTAGCAATTAATTAAAGCATTCATTCATATATCAAAGTCATTCAGACTTTATTGAGCTATCTTAAGAAAAATATATTATTCTTCTCTATTTATCCTTCTCCTATCAGGGACATTCCCAATCAACTCTTCTTTCTACAGCTTCACCATTCTTTTTTGAAAACTGTTGTAAGGACACACGGTGCAAAAAGAAACAAAGTGCTCCATTAGAAACAACACACAGAACAGTAAGTTACACCTTACACCACCACATGGATACACCACCACAATTAGGCTATTAGTCATCTGGCTATTTAAAAAAACAAAACAAAACAAAACATCTGATAATATAAAATCAGTAGGATTACTTGCAGAGAAGAGGATAACAAAATTTGGTTCCATATAATGAGAATAGTGTAAGAAGCATACAAACCGTCTGTTCAGATTTAATTTTTCCCCTTTAAACTTTATAGCTCTTTAAAAACAGACTCTAAAATAAATAAACCAAATAAATTTAAAAAAGTTTCATCAGAAAACTTTTATGGCTTCAAGTCACACTGTGGAATGTCAACTTGACGACAAAAAAAGGATTGTATTCTCTAAAGAGTAGATTTTGGGGAACATGTTTCTCTTGTTTAATTTTCATTATTTCTATAAGAAGTATGTAAACATGAGGCAATCAAGAGTCAATGTAGCTATTTCTGTTTTCCCTTTCATTGCTGTTTGAATGAGAAGCACTCCTGAAAAATATTTATTTTATATATACTGGTAAGTTTTTCTTAAGATTGATCTTGTGTATGTTTTTCACTGAAGATTTAAACAAATTTTCATACTTCATTTTGCACTACATGAAAGTTATGAGCATCAATCCCGGGCAACATAATGGTATGGCTAATATGGGACTCAACTAATAAAAATTAAAGAAAGGAAATAATTAATGCCATTGATTTATGGAAAATTGATCTTCTTATACAAACGATATATATTTCTGGAGGAGATCACAAGTTTGGCTGATAAAAGTAATAGCGCTGATGTAATATACTTAGACTTGTGTACTGTGTTTGACTAGGTACTGCGAAACATTTTGATTAAAAAACTACAACAATACAAAATTAACATGGCACACATTAAATGGATTAAAAAGCTGGCTAACTG
This sequence comes from Mesoclemmys tuberculata, assembly GCA_007922155.1. Lineage (NCBI taxonomy): Eukaryota > Metazoa > Chordata > Testudines > Chelidae > Mesoclemmys > Mesoclemmys tuberculata. The sequence goes on along the minus strand of ML675609.1, from coordinate 29,871,108 downwards.
ATAGGTCTCAAAATGTAATTGTAAACAGGAAATCATCATCATCAAGCAGGTATGGTTCTAATGGGATCCCAAAATGATAGGTTCTTGGCCCTGCACTATTTAGCATTTCTATCTGGAAGAAAACATAAAATCACCACTATTAATGTTTGCAGATGACACAGTGACTGGAGGATTGATAAATAATGAAGGAGACGGGTCATTGATACAGACTGCTTGATAAACGAGGTGCAAGCAAATGTGTGTTTTAATAAATATAAATGTAAAATGTATATATCTAGGAATAAAGAATGCAGGCCATACTTACAAGATGGGAGACTTCGTCCCGAGAAGCTGTGATTCTGCAAAAGATTTGGGAGTCATGGTAAATAATCAGCTGAATATGAACTCTTAGTGCAACACTGTGACCAAGAGGGTTGGTTGGTTGGATGCATAAACAAGAGACTCTAGAGTAGGTGCAAGACCTCTGTCCTGGGAACCATGTCAGAGCAGTGGCTTGCACTGTAGGAACAACAGATATCTATTCTCTGCTTCATAGGGCCTGTAGCAGGGCTTAAATTAGAGCAACCTCAGAGCTGTTTTACCTTCTAGCAAGGGCCCAGCACAGCCTTAGAATAAAAGAACAAGTGTGGTTTAAAGACACTTTAACAATCCCCCTCCATCCAAAGCATAAGAACAAAGGAACTAAGAACTAGGATGTCTGTTTATGCAGAAAGGTGTTATTTGAAGAAAAGGTAAGGAAAAAAGTGAATATTAATATGAACAGCAGGATGAATTGATTTAAATCACCAAGTAAAATGCTTCAATTTAAATAATTGATTTTAATCTACTTTTCCATTTGTGCTTCAGTTACTTTGTGAAGAAAGGTGCACTCCTACTGGTTGACATAACCATTAAAACATGTTGATTTACAACTAAATAGAGCCTTTACATTAGATTTGGGACATCTTTTTGCTACCTAGAAGAGTAATTTAAAGTACATGCAATTATTTAAGCTATTATATAGCTTAATATTTTCCGTTTCTTATTAACTGTACATTTTAGTATGTTAGAAAATAGTGAATTGCGTATTTACTAGATAATTAATTTTTTGCTGATGAATGGTATCAAGCAGCATTAGGATGGTAATCAGAATATAATTAAACACAAAACAGCATATACCGTTTATTTTCATTACACAAAATAACCTTAAATATTTTGGATACAAACTTCTGTTATCAAAACACGTTTCACATTTACAATTAAATGATTTACAGAACAGAAGGTTTAACTGTAGTGAGGGAATTAAACTGATTATTTCAGGTCAGCCTGGAAAAATTTTCAAATATGTCTAAGTGAAGGTGACTGGAGCTTAAATTCTCATTCACCCAAATCACTCAAAAATGAGACAGTCTCCTAAGTTACTGAAGCTGACCTATCGTGCTATATTTACAAAGCTTGACCTCAAAAGTTAAATGTTTCTGATTCTTTATGCAGGCTATAACTCAAAGTTTTTGATAGAGGAAACAGATTCACCATATTTATTTTTATTTAAATGTTAAGAGATTATATATAATAAGTTTATATCCTAACATGTTTCGTATTAAATTCAGATTTCATTTTATACAGGGTTTATTTTTTTTAAAAGAAATAAACTGAATTTAAACAACAAAATGAAAATAATCTGATTTAAATGAAAATCCAGTTGTTTGATTTTATTAAAAAGTTAATTCTTATCCATCCTGATGAAGAAAGAATTTATATTACCTAGAAAACATAATCCCTAAAATATATTAACAAAGTTGTATGTAATAAATACAGAAAGTACCTGAATTTTATTCAAAACACAATAGTTTTCTTTCCCCCCCCCTCTTCCCCTTTCTTAAATTGGGGAGCATGACACTTCTAGTAATAGTCAATGTGTTAGCAATGGTTAATGATTAGCATAATGGAAGCAACTGGAATGTAAATTCTCCAACATTACTATGGCTCACATATCCATCTTCTTTCTTATTCTAATAGTAATGAACTGCTCATAAAAATAATTTATACACTAAGAGCCAAAAAAATCACGGTAAATATGAAGATGTCATCCCCTCATTGATGAGAAACTGCCAACAGCATTAAACTGTCAGACTTATATGCCTTCAGGTGATAAACAGATGAGTCCAATAGACCAATGTAACCAATAGCCCCCACACAGTATATTTCTGGTTGGCCAAAGATATCAAATCAGAAACATGGGGTGGGGGGGCAAGGGAGGGTGGGAGGAGCTATTAATTTCCCTAGACACTCTGAAAGGCCTCACACAGGCAAGCTCCATCCTATGTCAGGACCAAATCGAGCTTCCGCAGTCTGTCTACAGTAACCATGGCTTGGTCAGAAGAACATTATCCCTTCCTTCAGGGCTTGCATCTACTGTCATTGCAGTGTTCCATGTTGGAGTGTTCAGGTATGAACCTGGATCTTTCTCATACTCCCTACACAATATCTCCTATAATTATTACAGAGTCTTAAAAAAAAAACAGAATTCTGTTTGAGCTACCCACTTCAGAAAAGTTATATGAATAACGTTTTGGTGTGATAGGAATATAAAGTATTTTTAGTTGTTCCAAACTCTAAAATAAAGTTATTTTAACCTGTTCAAAAAGCGTACTCCATTTTAACCAACAAAATTGCTTTACATTTTGTCTTCATTGAAAACAATCAGAAGAGCAATCTAACTTGAGTTTCAATGGATGAGCAGTCTCATTCCAAACGTGAATACAGACTATTCTCTCTGACATAATGTCAATAGTATTTTTCTTACTGTGCATAAAATATAGTTACAGATCTTAGAATAAAAAAGTGGAACAGCCTTTCATGCATGTGTGCACACATGTGTACACCAATGATAAGAAGTCAAAAATACGTTGTTACACAAATGAACAAAGCAGGTGCTGCGCCATGAACTAGGATCAAGGCTTTGGAAACTTTTACTCTTGGCAGGAGAGAGACATGGCAGCTGGGACACAGGACTGTTTAAGAGTCTTTGGGAGGTACAAGCTGGAGTAGGGGCTTCTTCTGAAGGCGCGAACACCACAAATTAGGGAACAGGAACTATGGCATAGCTAATGTAATCAGACAATTCTCCTACTTGTAAAGTATACAACTATGATGATCTGGTCTTGGGAGGCAAGGCAATGTAACTTGCACTGCTAGCAAAAAGTAGTAAAGATATCTAGTAGGAATGTTATAAATGATAAAATAGTTGTGTTAATAGACCTAATATAAGAAGTGGGAAAGGGGAAATCATGCTTCACTGGTTCCACTTCACCCTTCCTGATCCCTTTGCTCTCTTTCAATGCCGCAGAGGATAGAGATGAATAGAGTCCAGCCATTTTACAGATCGTATACTGAACTCTCTGGGGTAGGAACTGTCTTTTATAAGTATAGACAGCCCCAGTCTCAGCTGGAGCCTCTAGGCATTTCTGTAACACTAACATAAATGCTGGACAACCATAAGCATGAGGTGCACTATATAAACTGCTCACGTACACACCGGAAACAAAACATAACACAAAATATCCGTGTCAATGTGAGAAGGACAGAGTATAAGCTTTTGGGGGCAGAGGCTGTTTTTTGTTAAGTGTTTGTACAGCTTCTAGCACAATGAAGCACTTGGCCCCTGACTGGGACTTAGAAGGCACTTTTGTAAGACCGATAATAAAATAGTTAAAAATGTTATTTTAGATCTGGTGAAGCCTGCAATAGATACATGAATGGAGAAATTAAGTCTGAAGGTAAATGTGTGCATAATTTAAATAAGCATCACAAATGTAAAAGGGATAATTTTGAATTTAATAATAAGAGAGGATATGACAGACATTTTTATGCCTTAGAATTTGCATTAGAAAAGTGTTGCTAGTGAGAGCTATTACCCTCCTGTATCACACTGAGCCATATTTGTCCCTGTTGTTACTCCATTGACTTACATGGAGCTGCAGCAAGGGTAGAATATAATAATTGCTATTTTATCATTATACTTTGCTCAGCAACAGAAACATTAGTTTAGTATATTGCAAGGAACAATACTGTGACCCTAAAGCCAGCAATTAGTAAAATGGAAAATCTCACATTCCTTCCTATTGCTAAAACTGGTAATTTTATAAACCTAGATTTTATGCTGTTTGAGCACTGAGTGCACTGAATAAATCAGTTCCTATCTCAATTATTTAATGCAACACCCAGAGAGAGATTCTTAAGATAACATCACAGGCCATATGCCAAGGGTCTATTAGGCAGAGGCCGTTATGGATCAGGAAGAAAAGGAAAAGTTGATAGTTTAAGATTGTCAGTTTATATGCTTTTAGTTGTGTTATGGTTGTAAAACTCATCTTGAACTTCACTGAAAATAAATAAATCTTGTGAGATGATCAGGGGTTTAGATGGCACAAAGAGAGATGAAACAAGAGGTGACCTAGTTAGTTTCAATTAAAATTATACTGGTAAACATCAGGATATGAAAAAATACAAAGTAACTTTATGAATTCTGGAAAGCAAAATGGTGTTAAGAATACACAGGAACATAAATATTCTTATCTTTTTCATACTTTTTTAAACAACCTAAGCCAAATCTAATTACAATGATATTTAATGAACATTTATCCTGCTTTGAGCAGGGAGCTGGACTAGATGACCTTCTGAGATCCCTTCCAACTCTAATATTCTCTTCTATTTGTAGAGCTGGAGTAATCCCAGCTCAGATCTTTTCACAGAGCACTTTATTTTACTATAGTTCTTGATTCAAATAGTTCAAGACTCACAAATCATGGGGAATTGGTCACATGAAGCTCTCTTTGGAGCTCATGGCCACTTGGCTCCTGATACAGGTTTGACAAGCTGTTGCAAAATGCATTGCCACAGAAGAATAAGCAGCTAGTCGGGGGGAGGGAAGGGGTTGTTAGTCTGAGGACAGCTAAAATGAATTACTGTGGGTAGAAACCTGAGAAGGGAACTGGACAAAGAACAGTTAGAGAACCAAAAGGAAAATTAAAGCCTTTTTAGGCTCAGGTGAATTATGAGGGAACCCCTAATAACACAGGTAGAAAATTTGTCTCCCTGTAAGAAAAGAATCAAATACATGAATAATACATCAACTTTATAGAACCTGCTTAAGCAAAAAACCATATATTTATGGGTTGCTTTCTGTCTGCTTCCATAGGGGAAAACGCTCAGCTCAAATTCTTCTCTTAAAGTTGAGTGACTCCATCAATGGCAGAGACTTCTGATTAAATTGGGGTGCCAAATGCATATGTCACTAATAATGTGTTTGTTCTTTGGTTGCTACTTAAACATTAATTATAAAGAAAATGACTGGTCAGACACAACAGACTTCCTGAGTTTTACTAAAACCATGATCATCACAGTACTAGAAAAACAAGAACAACAACAGCAGCAGCAGACTTCATATCACATATACTCACATAACTGCGGCTTCTCCTTCAGGTGAGATAAGCATTTGGGTCGGCCCCAACCTGTCACTCTGAGGTTCTCCTGGGGGTTGGTTTTGATTTTTTTTTATGCACCTATTCCTTACTCCCATCTATTTCCAAGACTATATTTGATTAAGTCTTGGCCTCCTGTCCATACTTGCCACTCCTGCTATCCATCGTTGCGGTTTTGACAATTGTTGTGAGCATTTATGCAGATAGATGATTCTCTATACATTGACGAAGTAAAGGAAGTCTGGCTAAATAAAGACTTTGTGTTCAAGGTTCTCACAAGATATATATAGCTAAACCTTCTGATCCAATATTGGTTACTTATGCTCACTTTTATTAGGCCAAATGTGGCTTTATGCTAACTATTATGATCATTAGGCCTCAAGCCTAAAATCGGAGGGTTCAGCATTTCTGCCAAGCCCATTTTAAAGCCATCTTTACATTTCTTTGCTTACCTCTACTTGTATTATAGCTTTGGTTTCATTTGTACTAATTTAGTGAGCATCTTAATTCTTTCTAATATATAAAAGACTATTCAGCTGATCACAGGAGCTCAGATCCTGGGCCACAGGTTTAACAATGGGATTGCATAAACCAAGGGGAATTTGTCCCTTAGATTGAAATCTTGATGCAAGAGAGCAGTGTGCCTGCCCTGGTCATAAAGTAGTCCTACTCTGCTATCCCCCTTACAGATGCCATGCATAGGATATGCATGGCAATCAGGGCAGGATATGAGACAAACACTATTTAGCACATCCTGCACTCATGCTAGTTCCCAATCCAGACTTCACAAATCTGTGGCTAGCAATCTACTTTATCTCTAGCCAGACATGGAGTATTGGTTTCATCTTAAACCAGTTTGAGATTGCTGAGTGAATGTAGAGTCCTGGGGCAGAAGTCTGTGCTGTACCTCTCAAAGTATGTACTGAGAAAGCATAGCTCAAGGGTGAGGCTGTGGAAGGAGCAGCTTGGTAGCTTTGTAACGCTGCCATTGGTTGCTCTGTAGAGTAGAGAGTAGTTGAGTTGCTCTGGCACTCAAACTGCAGGCTGTGCAGGATGGTGGCAGAGAGTTCCCAGCACAGGTGTGGTTCACAACCAATTCCCCTAGGTCATTATGCCCCTTTAAACCATTTGTGTGTAAATCCCTGGATTTCATAGTCCTCTCTTTATTGACAAAATAGACAGCGTACAGCACCACCAGTAGCAGAGTAAGCTTCCTGACACAGTCCCAGAAGGACCGTCTCTAGATCCCCGTGCTCATTCAGTCTCAATGGAGTCTACCAAGAAGGATGCTAATTATTTTGGTGAGGATTATGGTCTTGTAATCGGACTGAGACCAACAACTCATTTCACATGTGCCACTGAGTTATCATTGGATGGTATCGGCTTTTTCCTTGCTGGATTTAGAAAAGTAACCTGGAAATGAAAGGCTCTTTATTACATTACCAGTTGCCCAGGCTGTTCAATCTCCTGGATGTGGAATTTTTTATAGAACTAATTAATTAAATATTAAAAACCTCACAAAAAACACCCCAAAAATGTTGGTGAAACAATGAGAGGAAGGAAACTCCCCCAAATGTCAGAAGATTTTTAAAAATCTTTGGCTTTCTCCGGACAGATACAGACCCCAGGGTGGCTGTAGTGTAATAATGGCTTTGGAGAGGGATGTTTAAATTCTATATGGTTTAACAAAAATAATTAATGCATCAGGTGTGAAAAATTAGTTTTTGACCCTTCTAAAACAAGCATGCTAATGGGAGGGGAAGACAGATCAGCTAGGGTGTGATCTGAAGTCAATGGGGTTGCACAGGCTGTCAATCAGAACAGAGTTCAAATCAATGAGCACACATGGGGATTTCAAATTTGGATTAGACGGCCAGTTTTAGTGCGCAAGAGAAAAATAAAAATACAGCACTGCCATATAAATCATTGAGAGGTGAAATTTTAAAACATCTCATGCCACGACTACTCTGTATAAGCACTTTTTCTCCTTGCTCTTTTATATTTGTCGCCTGTTGTACTTCACCTGATGAGTCAGAAATGTCATTTAATAATGATTCAAGGAGTACAGTATAACTGATGATCAATGAAAGCTGGATTTTCTTTAATTTGCTAAAAGGAATGCAGCTACTCATGTGCATATCAGGGCACTGCCAGAGCAGAGATATCTAATTACTAGGAAGTTCCATTCAATAAATGTCAACTTCAGATCTAACAGCTATTTCATAAGGACACAGGCATAATACATACTGAAGGGACACTTATAAGCGTGTCACATCTTATCCTGACATTTTATCTAACTTGTGGTGAGGTCCACCAAAAACCCTCCATTTCCTATGAAAGGCCAAATGCTGGCCTTTTTCCCACTCTGGTATGAAGTATGGCCAGAATTGTGCATCAGCTGTGCCCATGAAGCCATATTATTGCCATCTTGGGAGAAGGGGAGAGACTATCTTTTTGAGCTCCCTGTATAATTACTATATGGCCAGGAAAGGCAAGTCCATGGAGGGACTTATAAGAAGGTAGTTGGGAAGAAGCCAGGGAAATGGGGCAGCTGATGCATTGTTAACTCTTGCTCCTTTTTCCCCTATGCCAGATCCAAAATAGTTGCTGAAAAACATCCATCCTCATTGTATGGCCTCTGTATGAGGGAAAGAGACAGATGGGTAGCATTTTATACTTACTTTGCCTTCATTATGCAGAGGTGTTAATGATTAGAGACTCATGCTTGTTATCTCTAGATACAGGACCTAAAGTTACAGATTAAACCTTTTGAAAGCCTGCAATATGTTGTGCTGACCTAGTTCAGCTAGCAAATGCACATGGAAGAGTGTGGGCATGGCCTCACAGTTGCTGCTGGGGAACTTAGCACCATGATTTAAATCCTTTAACTGATCCTATAACTATCCCCTTCGCTTTTTCCATCTTTAGGAGAAATATCATTTATATAGACACTAACGTATACTAGATGCTAATTACACTGGCAAATAAGATGCCCCATAGATAAAAGCTCTTGTTATATAAAATTGATAGTTTAAGCAGTGGAGTGAAGAACATGACTTATTTGTATTACCCTCTTTATTTAGCATGTGTGTGAGTGAGTGCTAGATTTTTCTAGCGTTCATTATGTTAAAGTCTCACCAAAAATGAAAGGGAGGGTTTAGCAGCCTTTTTGAAGACGTATACTTATCTAGTGTTTGGGGTGCTGCCCATGTAAGGAAAGTCCTAGAACAGAAAGCATTCCACTTTCAGCCAGAGAAAATAAAATAGCCACAGACTAGCTTCTCTTAACCACAAGTCTAAAAATAACCAAAACAAATGCAAAGTGACTTCTTTCTGTTTAGTACAAATACTAACAAACAAACAGGGTTGCTTCCTTCAAGCAAGCATCCAACAGAAGGAAAACAAATAAACAGCACTTATTAGGATTACACTATCTGGGAACCACTCTACCCACTTGCCTTATACTGAGAAGCAATTTCCCTAGTCCTCCATTTCTCTACCCAGGGTCTGAAAAAGTACCCTCTTCCAGTAAGAAGAGACTGGAAAACACCTTCTTTCTTGCTAGAGCCTTCTGCTTCTTTTTATGGCTTCCCCCACTTAGAGATTGGATTATCCGCAGATAAGTCTGCTCAATGGTCTGTGGGAATGCTG
>ML675609.1:29651858-29861595 GCA_007922155.1 Mesoclemmys tuberculata | reverse complement strand
CATATTGGTCCCTTCTGACCTATGAGTCTATGAGTCTATGAGATACAGCTGTTATTTCCATCTCCCAGCTACCTAACTGTGTCAGCTCCTGGTCTGCAGGTCAACCTATCTTTAAGAACTACATTCTCCTTTTCTGCCTAATGAGGGAATTGAACACTTTGCTAGTTCACAAAGTGACAGGGCACACATACACTGGTCACACAGAGATCATTCTCATGTCATTAGAATTCTAATCCTGTCCTTCAAAGTACTTGCAACCCCTCCGATCTTGGTGTCATCTACAAAATGTAGAAGCACACCCTACATTCCACTATCAGTCGTTAATGAAAATGTAGGATAGTACTGGACCCAGGACTTACCCCTTCAGGATCTCACTAGATCCTGCCAGTTTGACAGTGAACCATTGTTCACTACTCTTTCAATCAGCTGTACACTCACTTTATCGTAATTTAATCTGGACTGCATCTCCCTAATTTTCTTACGAGAATGTCATGTGGGACTGCCAAAAGCCTTACTAAAAATCAAGTTACATCACATCTACTGCATCCCACTTATCCAATAGACCAGTGTCAAAGAAGGACTTTAAGTTCATTTTGCAAGATTTGTTCTTGACAAATCCATGCTCACTATTCCTTATAATCGCATTATCCTGTAGGTGCTTACAAACTGATTTTTACGAAAATGTTTCTGCATCTGTCCAGGTATCTAGATTAGGCTGATTCGTCTGTAACTCCATGGGTCCTTTTGTATAGATGGGAAGCATTGTGGAAAACAATAGACCCTTTGAAAGTAGGAGAAATTTCTAAGTGCACCCACTGTGAATTTTCACTATTCTATGCACTACAGTACAAACATTATCACATGAAGGATAGTTCATAAAAAATACTCTAAGGATCAGATCATTCAGTGATCCTTATTCATCTATATTCATCAATTCACAATGATTTCCAATGTACCGAGCCCATGAACAGATCACACATCAGGCTGAACAAGGTTACACTCATATTAAACATCAGTATGCAGAGGATTCCTAATTTAGGGGTATAATCTCTTCTCAGTACAAGTGTTTACCTTTCATTAACAATAACTGCTTCACTGCTGTGTTGTTCTGATGCTTCTGTTCTGCAGCAGAAGCAGCGTGCATTCCTTCGAGGCATCAGTGCTTCAAAACAAAGCCCCTTACCTGGTAGACGTGAGAGCACTTGTGAAGAGAATTGTGCACCTTGTATTGTATCACTTTTGGCAGTACCCAACCGATCAATAGAGGTGCCCTGCACGCATTAGGAGAATAGATTTCTTAGTGTCTAGTACCTGCTTCTCTGTGGTTTTATTTATTTTTGTGGATTTATATAACAGTTAACTCCTCACTTTAATAGGAAGGTAATATAGCATATTTTAAATGTATCCAGTAGTTACTCACACAGTTGGGATGTCAAAGATTACAGGCAATGAGAGTTACATGGAGCAACTGATTTTAATTTTTCAGCTCTCATTTTTTCCTCTCATCTGTCTCCTAGTCAGGTGATAATAATCTTATAATTTCTGTTTATTTCAAGGGCAATACTTCTCTCATTGTCAGTTTATGTTTTCCTAATCTGTTTATTACACCCTTCCAGTTTTCCTTCATAATCCTCTTTTGTTCTCTTTTCCTTTGATGTTTTAAAATGGGGAATGCTGCCCTCTTTTCCCCAATAGCTTTAAATGAGTTCTTTAATCATACAAGTCATCTTTCTGAGCACTACTCTTACTTTCTGAGCTGGCCTTCTCAGACATGGACCCTCCTCCTGCTTGCTGTTCAAGTTTTTCTACAAAGAAACTAAAAAACTTTAAAAAGCAATGAATTAATTTAATGTTTATTCAATCAGAGAATATTAAAATACAGCTTTCATGTAGGATTCATGTATATCAGCGAGGGACACTTAAGCTGTCTGCACTATGACCTAGGGATGCAATTCCACGTAACATACTTGGCATAGTTCTCATCGAGCTAGTGCAAGCATGAAGAGCAGTGTAGTGCAATGGAACAGGTAGCTGCAGTGGTGAATGTGTGCCCATAGGTTTTAGGTAGGCTTGTACTCTCCCTTGCCAGAGCCATGCTGCCTCTGCCATCATGGCTACAGTATTCTTTATACTTATGATAGCTACTAGGAGTACTTGTAAGGGAGCAGAGGCTTCGTAGATTAGCCATAGCCTTAAATTGATCCATTTAGCAAATTTCTTAAAACATTTATTTAGTCTTACATTATACAAATTGTGTCATTATGCACAACAGATGCAATTCTCCAGTACCTTACATCCTGAGAAAGTGAGTATAAAACGCTACCAAATCAGTTTCCCGGGCCTGAAAATAATTGTACATGTGCTTATTTTTACTCTTGTGTACAATCCGGTTGATTGCAGAAAGATTGTGTGCCACTAAAGTTAAGGGTATGTATAAATGTTTGCAGAATCAGGGCTTAAAATGATAATATTTGAATAGGTGGAAATGACTATTCAAGGCTAGGGAGAATCAGGCCCTATACTTCTTATCAAATAGTTGTAGAATAAACCTTTTCTTTTAAAACCTGTTACTCAGCTCTTATTGATTTCACTTAAACTTTATCTCCATCACATTTTACAAAACTCTATTATTTTATACAAAGCTGTTTGTTTTTGATTTGGTCACCAGAATGTATTTCAAGTTAAAGCAATTTCAGAGAAACCACATGAGTAGTTATGGTCTTTCAAAGCTCAGAATGGATAAGTCTTGCATATCATAGTATTTTCTTATACTGAGGTGCACACACTTCTCATGTAACAACAGTAGGATTGCTTTTCCAGTCAAGCAGACACATTATTCCTTAAGTGACATTTTTTACAGAGAAGAAAATCCTAGCTCAAGGTTGGTTAAAAACAATCATGTTATATCAGTAAGTTCTACTTGTTACCTCCTCATCAGAGACAATGATATTAAGTAAGTGAGGAAATATCTTCTATTGGACCAATTTTTTTGGTGAAAGGTAAAAGGCAGATCATCTACCTTTACTTTCTCGCATTCTGGGACCAATATTGCTGCAACAATACTGAAAACAACAATACTAAAAACAATACTGAAGTCAGGAACATCATTAATCATCTCACATGTGCATAGGAGGGCAACTCGACAGTCAGCAGCTAAATTAAGGCAAAAATATAATTCAGTTCTCAGAAGATAATTTTTCTCTCTCTCTCAAACCAGGTTAAAATCATTACACTTCGAAGTCCATGGTCATAATAGAGAACTATCTAGATGTTTGTTATTAACACCTAGAGGATATTTTTAAAAAATATATATATTGATTTCCTGGTGTGGTGAACATTCAGATTCAAGGTAAATAGTTACTGAGACAAACTTAAGATCATTATTTACACTGAAGGACAACACATTTTGAAATTCACCTCAACAGTCAATATCTGATTATTCCCACTGTAATATAAGTGTGCCTCAAGCTCTAGAGACTTCCCCACTTACAACATTTTCCTAAAAAGCAGTTCAAAGACTCATAGATTTTAAGGTCAGAAGGGACCAATATGATCATTTAGTTTGATCTCCTGCACAAAGCAGGCCTCAACCACTGACTCCAATAATAGTTCCAACTTTAATTCATCTTTCTTAGCCACCGGATACCAGAACTGCACACAATATTCCAGATGCGATCTCACTAGTGCTTTGTATAACGGTAATAACACCTCCGTATCTCTACCGGAAATACCTCACTTAATGCATCCTAGGACCACATTAACTCTTTTCATGGCCACATCACATTGGTGGCTCATAGTCATGCTGTGATCAACCAATACACCCTTCTTCTCTTCCAACTGGTGCATCCCCAGTTTATAGCAAAAAATGTGTTGTTAGTCCCTGAATGCATAATCTTGCACTTTCCACTATTAAATTACATCCTATTTCTATTACTCCAGTTTACAAAGTCATCCAGATCTTCTTGTATGATATCTTGGTGGTCCTCTGTACTAGAAATACCTTCCAACTTTGTGTCATCCACAAACTTTATTAGCACACTCCCCCTTCTTGTGCCCAGGACAGTAATAAAAAAGTTAAATAAGATCGGTTCCAAGACCGATTCCTGAGGAACTCCACTAGTAACCGCCCTCCAGCCTGACAGTTCCCCTTTCAGCATGCCCCATTGTAGTCTCCCCTTTAACCAGTTCCTTATCCACCTTTCAATTTTCATATTAATCCCCATCTTTTCCAATTTAACTAGTAATTTCCTATGTGGAACTGTATCAAATGCTTTACTGAAATTAGATCCACTGCATTCCCTTTGTCTAAAAAATCAGATATCTTCTCAAAGGAGAAGATCAGGTTGGTCTGGAATGATCTTCCTTTTGTAAAACTATGCTGTATCTTATCCCAGTTACTGTTAACCTCGATGTCCTTAACCACTTTCTCTTTCACATTTTTTTCCAAGACCTTGCCTATTTCTGAGGTCAAACTAACAGGCCTGTAATTCCCAAATCACGTTTTTTCCCTGTCTTAAAAATAGGAACCATGTTAGCAATTCTCCAATCATGTGGTACAACCCTTGAGTTTGCAGATTCATTAAAAATCCTTGCTAATAGGCTTGCAATTTCATGTGCCAGTTGCAAGTGCTCCACACTTCTCAGGATCAGACCCCAGTCCCATATCTTTCCTTTCATGCTTAGTGCTCTTCCTGCAAAAGTTCAGTGAGAATAAATTGGACAAGTAAAAGAGCAACGTCAATCTCTTCTATACTGTGTACTGACTGAATTAGACACATCACGGCTGCTATTTGTTGCAACCTAGTGTTCCCACAACTGGAACATGATTAAGTAAAGTCTGGGACATCCTCACTAGGAAGAAGCTCATCAACTTGAAATGTACGAGATGCACATAGGATAAAGCTGTTTAGCATGTGAAGGCAAGGATGAATGTGACTGTTGTGGAAGGCAATGCAAAAAAATCAATGATGGAATTAAAAAAGCAAGGTCACGTGGTCAGAGCAAGGACACAGAAAATTCTGAGTGGGACAAAGATGTATGTAATTTAAATGAGCACTATTTGTAGGGGGAAGGGAACATTCAGAGCTTTCTCCTTCTGTGTAAATAGCCAAACAAACATCTCCATCTCCTGAGTGTACTGGGAGCTGTATAAGGCTACAACTGCAGGACACACTGTGTTCTCTTGGGGTCAGGGAACACTGGAAACATGATGTGATTAGCTTGCCAGCTTGTTAGTGTGCATGCTTCTAGCAACAGCAAGAACTACAAAGGCAATTAGAAAGCAGTAACATTCCCTTTCTGCATCTGCCTGTGAGACACCCTATCCTACTATAAACAAAAGCCTTTTATACCAGATATACAGCTGGCTAGGAGTATTTAGCTCTATAGACAGAATTTCTTCCTTAATTACTTTGCCGAGTAAGTTTTCAGAGACATGAAACATTAAAGGTATAAAGCACTGAAGTATGCTCACACAATAAGACTGCAGGACTGACTGAACACTCCTGAAAATAAAACTTTGCCCATAAAAGATGCTTTATGCTGTAAAACTAATTGTTCTTCAGCTGCATCACTGCCTCTGATAAAACGGTCTTAACTGTTGCTTTCAGAGAGTAGAGCAGGATGAGCAGCAATTCAATATTTTGGTTTTCTCCTTGGGACATGGGCAGTTGTGCCCAGGAGTTAGAGCAGGACCCAGGTGTAGTGATTAGAGCAGGGGTATTAGCCAGGACCCAGGGTCGGAGACCAGATGCCAGAGCAAAGGGTCAGAGCCAAAGGCAGGAATTGACGCTAAGGGTCAGAACCAAGTTACCTGGAGTGAGCCAAGGCAGGAGAAGAGATGGGAACAAGCAGGTGCAGAGGCCACCACAGACCTGGGCAAATATTTTGAGCAATTGCTGCTGATAGGCTGAAGAGCCAGTCTGCTGACTCTTGCAACCAATCAGTCAGAGTAGCCAATCAGGCAGATTGCCGCACTCCTTAGGTTGCCTGGAGACCTTGATGCAGACCCTGATTCCAAATGCTCATGTGTGTAGAGTACTGCTCACCAACAGTCCTTTTTGTCTGCAAGCTTTCTTTCTGAGACAAACACACTGTCCGTCTAGATGAAGGATACAGTACCATTTTGCACTCCGGGATATACCAGAACAATCTTTTGTCTTTATCCATGAACAAGATACCCCGTGCTGTTTGTTTATTCTTGTAGATTTCTTCAAGTGTACGTTTCACACTCTCTTCCTTTGCCAGTGGCTCCCTATGCAAATAGGCATACAATACACAGTGACCAGACAGGGAGATAAGTGTCTATTACTTCCTGCCTGACAGGAACGTTTCTAAGCTATGTCACCTCCAAGACCTTAATCATGTACTTTTTAGTATAGATACATAATTTCTTCAGTATTATCTGTACCATACATTCTGCAATGAGGATGACAACCAGAATGATACTGGATCTCAGTAGATCTCTCACCCCAGTGAACTATACGTTGAAAGATGATACTCAACAGCCAGATGCTTGTAGGGTTTGCTAGACTTCCAGTGGCCCCACCAGGGAAAACTGGGAGCAGCAGCTCTAAACCTTTCACCAGACAGCTTATGGGAGGAAGGAAGGAGTTATTCCTCCCAGTAAAATAATATAAAGAAATTAACTGCAGTTGTGAGAACCTTATTGTCTTCTGCTGCGTGGAAGGGGCATGTTTGTCATACCCCCTTTGCACGTGTGTCTTCCCTGGATTTATCCCCTCCTTTCCACTAAAACAGAAGAATTTTACTCTGCTATATTTGTAACAAATCCAGCCTCATCAACTATTCATCTTAGATCTTTGTTTGAAATTTGAGAAACTGGTAGTCCGTGTAAGAAAAGAATAATTAATTAGAGGGTCATGTACTGCAGCAGTGAGAAGTAGATTTTGTGTGTACATGTGCAGGAGAGAGTTCACTCTCATAAATGCTTTAATACCTGTTCTTCTTTAATTCAGCTTTCAGTAGTTTAAAATCATGGACATTTACAAGAGATGACATCTGTTTCTTCCTCCAGTCAAAAACTACAGTACTTAGTAGAGGAGTAAAATTTGTCAGTCTGTATTTCATTGCCTCGAAAAGAATCGAAGTTGTATGCACAAATGAAAATGTGTCTCTGCATTTTGTAAGTTCAAATATGGCCTCTTGAATGCAGTTCAGCATGTTTATATTTCCTTTAAAACTGCTGGCAATGGTCCCTAGATTATGCAATTTGTTGTCTTAGTCCTGATGGGCTGACATCTTGTTTGTTAGCAGATGTGTACATACGTTTGCATACTTTACAAGGAACAAATGAAGATTCCCACATGGAAACATTTGAAACTCAAGAAAAAACAGCCCTGGAAACTATTTGTACACCTGCTTCAAGAGCTTACTTTCATGAGAATGTGCAGACATCTCCCTTTGTGATTTATGCTAGATGAAAGAGAGTCAGAGAGGCACAGAGTCAGGATTAAACAAGACATCAGTTAGGCTACAGTCTGTACCCTGTCTAGCTTGAAGCCGTCACTGAAAGAGCAATTTCAATGACACAACTAAATACTGAGAACATCCAAAGCCCGCCCAGCTGGAATAAGCAGTCAAGAGAATCCAAAGGAGAAGGAAGCAAGACAAGCTGGATGAACAGATGCCTTGGAAAGTGACAGGTAGCAAAGCAAGGGCAAAAAGCACTGATGCATCCTGTACCCTGGGAACCACTCTGAATACCTTAATAAAGAAATTTCAGGAAATCCTATTGATTGAACTGCTTATGTGACATGAGTTTCCACATCTACCAGCTTCGTCACTTTCCTCTTCTTTGCAAAAGCTTTTTCTATGAAATCAGTTTGTCTACTCTGAATACAAATTTGGTCTTTTGAAAATGCGCACTCTTTCCATTTCTGAAGGGTGGTGGTGAGTTCCTGTCTGTTGGGACTTCTGAAAATTTGTTTTGTTTTGGCTTGTTCTTTTTGGAGAGGGAAGTGATCATATTTTGGGGGGTGAGGGATTATGAATAATCTCCTTATGTGAAGAAGGAGCCAAAGGAGCCTCTTTGCCCCGAATGTTGGCTTTTGCTAGATGTGAACTGAGCTAGAGCCTGCTGTAGCAGTAACTTTTATCCAGAATTTTCAATGCTTGTATGTGCTCTCATTTAGCATACAGCTCCTCTAACGCACCTTAATACACTGTAGGGGTCTTTAATGAGTCATCCCAACCACACATTTTGTTCTCGCATTCTTCAGATATCAGAGCGACAGAGATTGCATAAGATCTCCAGTTATGATTAAGCTCTTATATTTTCCAATATGTAGTTCTACACAGATGATTTTTAAAGATGGAATGTAAAAAATAAAAATCATGTCTATCTTCTTTATGATGAAATGTTTGGACTGTCAACTTTAAGACAGTTAAAGGAGAACTTTCATGATCGAATTGACTTTTTCATGGCGAGTAGCACCATTGCGAAAAAAGAAATATATCTCAACAGGCCATAGTCATGGAATAGCTTTATGTAAACTCACACACTTCTTGTTCACAAAGCTTAAGATCAGAAATCAACCTGAAGTACACAACAGAGAAGAGAAATGAAAGCAATTCATTGAATGTAGACCAAACACAACGTTGTAGTTGGGAAGCTATTTTTGTTCACTACTTCACAAAAAACATCATGAAGTCGTTCATAGTCTGTATAATTATTTATTGTAAATGCAGTAGTTGAACTATACGTGGTTTCATTTAGAACTCAAATTCCTACTTTAATCAGCATTACCCTGCCCAATATGTTTTCTGACTTATTTTAATTTTAGCATTTGACACCAATGATCATCTTGTTTTTCAAAAGAATGAATTAGCTCATAATAGAAGATGCATATTAGGCAGTTCATTATGCTAAGTGATTGTAGGAAAGAGGAAAATTATTTTGATAGTGGATTATACTGAGCAATAAAATAATACACTAATTGCTGTCCTGAGTCAATGCATTTTTATTTAAAAATGGAGCGTTATGACAAACATCTACCCTGGTACCAATCATCTTCAGGGCAGTGTGTGCAGCTAACAGATCTGTAAATGCATTGTCTAATTTTAGCTTCATCAAGTTCCAAGACAATATTATCCAGACTTTTTTTTTTTTTAAAGAAAGTAAGAAGGAGGAAGGAAGAAGTAGCTATATGTAATATGAGAAGTATGATACCTGTAATAACATTTATGGCAAAACCAAGAAAATTATAGACAGCTCAACTTTGCAATTAGGTCTCCTTTCCCTGTAGTAGTGAATTTTCATTCACTAAGAATCTGATCCTGGCAAGCTGTTGAGTGTTTCCTATTAGGTGTTGAGTGCCTTCAGTGAGAGTTAGGGATACTGAACACATCACAGCAGGTGCTTGGCATGTTGCAGGACTGGGCCCTAAATGTTCTTTCTTGGAAGTAGGAGACACATCATTGTCAAATCTATATATTACATCTCTCATGGAACATGTGAAAGAGTATTGAAAACACACCTGCATAATGGGGGGGAGGAGGGAGGGAGGGAGAGAGAGAGCGAGGGAGGGAGCGCGAGCGCTTTAAACAATGATAAATGGGCCAAACATTCTAACCATCAACAGCAATGAATATAGATGGAAATATTATATCAAATGGTGTTTTTAAGCAAACTAGATAGCAAGGTTCAATCAGATGACAACAGAGTGAGCTGTTTTAAGTCAACAGGGGAAAATACCATGGACTGTCTTAAACTGAGTATGCTGTCTAAACCGGAAATGGAAATTCAAAATTTCCCAGGGCTTGAGGGGAGAAGCTATTTCCTATTTATGTGGCCACGTTACAGTAGAGCGTGAATGTCCAGAGCGGTCACAATGAGGCATTATGGGATACCTCGGAAGTCAATGGCGTTGATTTACATTGCATTCTGCATACATGGATGCAAATTCAACTCCTGGAATTCTAATTCAGTGCTACGCCACTTGCAGAGGTGGTTTTATTAGGTTGACTTTTACCATGCTTTAAATTGATGTAACCTATGTGACAGTGGAGACGCATACTTTAGGGGATCAACCTAAGTGGCATTACATTGGCGTCCATTGCCAGTGTAGACCGGGCCTGAATCTCATTTTAATAGATGTGTTTGTGAGAGAGAAGTAGGAGAAACACTAGAGAAAATAGACGGAGGAGGAGGAAAAAGAGAGCCTGAGGAAGCACAGAGAGTATAGCCCAGAGAAAAGCCTAGAGAGTGCTTTTGGGTTGAGTTCTGGCTGAAAGGGGCTTATAGCTGTGAGCAAAGTAACTCTCCTGTTTAATTCCTCTGTGTTTGGGGAAACAGGTTCTTTGTAAATCAACAGATCTGCTACCATAGAAATACCTGACCAGCTTCAATTTCTCCTCCTAAAGATCCTACAGTGCCCTGAAGTTTGGCTAACCACTCAAGTTAAAACAGGTATCAGAATTTCCCCGCTTTCTGCTGTTAGGATTCATCCATAAATACCTGGGAGACGCTGAGGCACTAAAGTGATGCAGGATGTGCCCTGAGAGTTCACACTGAAACCTGACTGCTCTTTCCATTGATTTCTAGCCAGAATGCGTATCTCCCTGTCCTAATGACTCTCATTTTTTGAAAAACAGCAGCCTCAATGAAGTACAACAGAAAGATTTAATATATTGGGGACTTGAATTCCAGACTCCTGACCAAATTGTTAAACAACCAAAGAAAAGTTTGTTTCCCAGAGGATCCTTCCCAAGTTTTACACTGAGTCTCCTGCGTAAGCGTATTGAAATCAGGGAGTTTATAGCTTCATTCTGCAAGGACTGATTATGCTCAGCTCCAGTTGAATTCAAAGGGAGCCCCCAGCATTCAGCCTCTACCAGAAACCACTCAGCATCTCAGGCCCTTAGTCATTGTTCCAATTGAATAGGAAGGCAAAAGACTCATTCATTTAAATGGCAACAGAATACAGTATGCAGCACAGATATAAATGAATAAAGCTGGTCGTTCTGTGCCTCCCAATGGGATCTCACTGCTTTGATACTCACATGCATGCAACATGGGACAGAAAATTCGTTTCTTAATTGTTTGTCTATTTAAAAAAAAAAGGAATCTCTGATACAATGGGTCAATAAACAAATAATTAAGGAACTGATCATTCAGCCAGGTGTAGAAAATTAAGAGGGTAATTAAAAATGTAGCTGATCCTAGTGTAGCAGCTATCAAATTATTTTATTAGGACACAATATAGCAACTATATTGTAATATTTTTAATCTTAGAAGTTAAACACACACACTATATTCATTTATAAGTCCAAACTTCAGGAAGTGATGGCCAGAAATATAAAAACAGAATTATAGATGAGTCTCTGCACACACTGATTCTTGGGATTCATTCCTGGTTTGCTCCAAACTCCCATAGACATCAAAGGGAATGTCAAATGGTGAAAGGAAAACTACCATTGTGTGTACTGCAAAGGTTAGTGTTTAGTATGACAAAGCACAAAACTTAGCAGAATTTGGAACTAAACAGAACACCACAGCTTGGAGTTCACTGAAGACTTATGATACCTGAGAATGGAGCCCTCATTTCCCAAAGGTATTCTCCCTTCTCCCTCTCTCAAACACTCAAAATCCCAGACAAGTGAACTATATTACTGAACATTTACACATTATGTTTAGATAATTTTATTGACATTGAGCAATCTCTGTATGTTTATTGCATTCTGGAGTGCAATTCAAAACAAAGATAAAATGTTTTCTAATAACTAACACTTAACAAGCTAGTCTAGTTTCAAGGTAAAATCCTCACCACGTTTCCATGAAGATGGCTGACTCAACTCCTGTGTCAGAAACTAGCCCCCAAAGGCAAAGGGTTGGTACTTTTGTCATTTAGGTGAAAGATAGCTAACTTGGGATTCTACACCCTTCTCTTTTACACAATCCATTGAATCTTTTAAATGGATTCTTCTGAAAGACACCTACAGATAAAAGTATATTTTCAAGATGCCCACCTTACACTTGTAGTCTGTCTTGAAGGAAGCACCCTGCTGTTCCTTCCACTGCTATGAGTTGTCTGCTAAAATGCATATTATTTAGTTCCTGGCCCCTCTGGTGCAACTGAGTGAACATTATACATGTGACTGTCAATCTCCTCCACTGCTACGATAGTGTGAGATTTACCTCCACCCCTCGTTAGGTCTGCTTATGAAATATGTAAATATATTCTCATTGTCTTCCAAAATACTATGGAAGTAATTTTCAGGTTGGGGGGAACTACATTCCTTTGTCTAAGGTGGGGTAACTTCGGCTTGACCGGGAAACACATTTTCAGAACAATAATTTCAGTTTATGTCCATAACTTTGCATCAATCGCTGGCACCTACATTATACAATATTAATAACCAGTGAGGAGTCAGCTTTTATTGCCGCCTTGCATATCAATTATCAGATTTCACAACACTAAAGAATTGGGATAGACTTGAACTGGTTAAGCCACCTGCAATTTATTACCAGATAGCTGGGCGTCCCTTGTTCTTGGGCTGTTCTTAATGTCAATGCTATAACATAAAAGCATTATTAAACCAGTATGTAGGTCTTTATCTTTATTGAAGCATTTAGTCATCTTAATGTTGCTTTAGTTTATGTACCTAACATTTATTGAAGTAAATGTTTATGGCATGTGAAGTTTGTTGTAAAAATATTATAGCATGGAATACAGATGGGCATCTGTAATATCACAGTGTGTACAACACTTGCATTTAATTACAGATTTAATGCATTTTGGATGAAAACATTTTCTTTATTTATTTTGCTGACCGTGACAATAAATTGCTACTCAGAAAAAGTCTAGCCAGTGTACTTCACTGTTCTCTGTGAAATATTTCTACTCATCAGTTTAATCTTCCTTTGGGTACAAAATAAGAAAATACATACTAGGGAATGTGCAATAATATTTCAGTTCATCCATGAGTTTAGGAAGGAACTATCAGGACAGAGGCTGCCCTTCCCCTCCACCCCCTCGCCCCCACAATTAATTGAACCATAAGGCCAGGTTCATGTGAAGAGGTCTCTCTCCACCACCATCTAATTTAACAAGTGAAAAGAACTCCCATGTGCCATGTCTCTCATTAAAAAATAAATAAATAAAAATCAAGGTGTATTTGTGTTTTAATATAAAGTTAGCACTTCGTTCTATGAGTATATGTACCCATTTTCAGGGGAAAATGCAGGAGTTATACGTTTACTATGTTCTAGTCTAGGGCCTTGACATAGTGGATGCTAGTACCACCTTTGTTAGGATTTAAGTTGCTAAGCCAGATCTCAGAGCGACTGTCAGGAAGGATGAATTTCAGAGGCAGGGCCCCAACACCACTGTTCAGTATTCATAAATAAGAGGGTGAGATTATGACTGACAAAAATAATTAGCTTAAAAATATTAAAGATGGGTTTTTTTTATTTTGCCTGCTGGTTTGTGAGCCTCTAGGGCTCATGTTTTCAAGCTTTTCTCCACAATCATCTGCTCCAAATACAAGGTCCATTTCTTTTACATTACCTTCTCTAAAAACAACACAACAACATGTATACTTATAACCCTCCCACCCAGCCCTAAAAAAAAATGAAAGGCCTGAGTTAGGACTGGTCTGGATTCAGTTGAATCCAAGGAGATCTCCACTTACTACAATTACTCCACTTTTCTGATGTGTGTTGTAAAATTAGAAGAACTTCCACAGGCTAGTTTACATTTTTCAGACAATTGACTGGATTTGTATCCAGTTTTCAGTTGCCTTCATATCACTAACGTAAGGAAGCATGCAGGTTTGAATGATATACTTAAGTTAGCACACAGTAACTGTTCTAGATCAAATTAATAATCCATTAATGTTAATTGTACTTGCATGGCTAATATAAGCCAATCATTACCCTGTTCATTGAACTGAAAATATACTTCTTAATTTAAAGTATTTCTCTGAATCCTGACTTGTTAATGCCAAAGGTTTTAATACTAACATTCTCTTTCACATTCTCACGACATTTAGTCACACAAAAGGATCAATTTGCTTGCATTATAATGGCATGCTCATCTTATCTTAACCAAAAAGATCTCTTTTTTTACCCAATGCGCATCCAAAAGCAAACTAAATTTAAATATGCATTTACATAATAGTTATGGCTCGATACAGTTTCGACAGTAATAAAATATATTGAAAGATTAATAAATTATACTATATTCTAAAATATAGCAAATCTCATTTTGTCAAGTAATACGTTTCAACGACCAATCAAAGGAGCAATTTGTAATTAAATTTCACGCTTGCTTTTGTTGAGATAAAATGTACTTTATGTACATGTTTGAGCACTTCTGCTTGATTGCCCCGAAATAACTGGAAATCATGGTTTAGAATAGACATTAATCCATTATAATGACTATCCCAGAGAGCCACAAAATTCCTTGCATTTTAGTCATCCATTATCACCATAATATTCATATATTGTTGCAAAAAATAATGTTTCATTTCCTGTAGTGATTTTAATATCCCTCAGAAGTATTAGGGCCTTAAAAATCTGCAGTTTCTGTCAAAAATGTGTCACTTTTGTCTGACTTATGACTTTAGTTATTGGAAACCTCTGAACTAGCCACAATTAAGGCAGCAGCCACTTCCTCCTCCTTGGAGAAAGTTATAGTTCATTATAAGATAAACGTTCCTGTTTTACGCTCAGCTGTTCTAGATGGTATCCCAATGGCAATTTCTTCTTTTCTCTCAGCCTCTAAGGCATAGTGACACAAACAAATGTAAGATCTGTTATTTAAATGTAAGGTTTTTTCCCCATAGATTAGAATCCATGACCAGTCAAGTCAGCGGTACTTGCATTAATGTACTAAACATACATTAGTACATTTATTATTGAAAATTCATAAATATCCCATTTTATTTACAAATTTATAAATAAAACTGAATTATATGTTGATGGCCCCACGTAGCTGAAATGGCCTTTCAGAAATTTGTGCTTGCTAAGGCTTCTAAAGGTGCTGAATTTTAGTAAGAGGGTTGGGAATGATTGGGTATGTTGTGTCAGTGAGTCTCTGGGGGCTCCTGTAGAACTTATGATAGGCTTTCACTTAAAATAAAATAAAGGCTGGATTCTCAGCTGATGTACATGAGAGTAATTTAACTTTGGCTCAATGCTGATTTACACTGGTTTATATTCTGGCTCAAAATGTACAGTCCCTCTAGTTGCAAACAAATTGCTACACTCCTAACATGACTTACTGCCACATTGTCTTCTTGAGTCCAGAGACAGGCAGAAACAATAACTAGCCTGAGCCTAATCACATCAAGTAGGTGTTAACTCTGCAACCTAATGAAAATGTAAATGTGAGACATTGTTAAATTCTACTTCTCCTCACTCTTTTGCAGATACTCTTGACTTGACCAGATAGCCTTGACTAGAGAACCACCACCTTATTGTCCCCACTGTGACCTCTGTCTATCTGTCTTACACGCCCAGAAATTTCATTAGCAACTAAAACTTCAATTTGCTCTTCACTGGGTGAGGAGATGGCCTCCTGGAAGATGGCAAGTATAACAGAGATTGGGTCCTGCACCATCCCAAACAGACCAGCACTGGAGATGGGGGATAGTGGAAGTGCATTGGATCCATAATTACATATATTCATACTGTAGTAGGTCTAGAGTCAGAAGTAGGGGCAGCAGCAGCCACAAAAAGAGTCTTGTGATTCAGCACTGCATTCAGCTACTTGGCTGGCAGAGAATATTTCACTCCCACAAACCCCAGGAACACCACCCATATAAAACCTTAGTATGTTTGAATGTTAAGCCATTAAAAATACATTAAATAAATACATCAAAGATACTGTAACAGCACATCTCAGCAACACTTCTCCCTCTGGCCTGGAGGAGACCTAAATCAGTCCACTCTGGAGGTTTAATACTTCACATTGATATATTTATAATATTTATAGGATAGGCCTTAGGGTTAGCAAGATGACTTCTTTAAACAAACAAACAAACCCAGCATTTCCTATTCTTATGTTAGATACCAATCACCAGCTAATGTCTCTAACCAATTCTGGGCCCAGCTATGCCCTCCTCACATAGATGCTTGAGATTGTTTTCAGCTAACAACTTGTAAGTCAAAACTCATGTAAATGGCTAATGAGTTTTCCTGATCCCCAAGGACAATGGCTAGTGTAAGCACCCTATAGCTCAGGAAGCCAGATGTCCTCTTAGTGATTCTAATTCCAATGAGACCAGCACATTTGCTTTTAGAATTTCTGTCTGCCACTTAACTGTAAGGACATCCCCCCCTCTCCCCACCACCATCTTCTTCCTCCACCCTACCCCCCACGGAGTGTAACCCTAGCATCCTTGATGTAAGTAAAGTGATTAGAAGTATCTTCATGTATGTAACAACCATTATCACTGTTGCTGTCTCGGGATGGGACAACTTTTGTATTTGTAAATGAATAGATAAAGAATTTAAAACGTATTATGCAATCCGATAAGAAAGAGTGTATAATTAACCACTGTAACACCATGAAGTTGAGGCTGATTTATCAGACTTCACAGTGTCCTGAATAAACCTCTTCAGCATTGTCTGTGCTGCCTGATTCTTGGAAAAAGAATCCTTTGTGCTTTACACTCTTTACCTCAGAGAAACCTTTTCCCATCACTGAATACAACCCTTCCACAGCTTCCAGGTCATCTATTCTCCTTTTTCTCTCTTTCACTGTAAGAGGTGTGTAAAGATTAAAGGCTGTCCTTAATTAGACTCAGGTGTCCAAAATTAACCTGAGGTAACCTCTTTCAGCTCACAGGGAAAAAAAAACAACTTTAACCAGTCTAAGCCTGATATTGATGCCTTCAATCATCCTTGCAGAACTGCTAGGTCTGACTATCATAATACATACTTCACAGTTGATAGCCTTCCAAATAAACACAAGTTACCCCCAAAAAGGTAAGTAACATACATTGGTTCTCTTTTTGCCATTGTCATAAACAATCTTACACAGGAAATAATCCAAGAACTGTCTATACATGTTCAGAAAGAGGGGTTTTTTTTTTATTACTTATTTCTGGTACATTTACTATAAAGCTAAATAACACGCCATGTAAACTTGTCCTGTGGCATTAGTCACCACAGCTAAATTATTGTGAAAATTCCATTTAAAACTGTGATTTCATCATTTACACACAAACTGAAGAAAATATTGCCATCAATGATAATCAAAATTTACAGATAGGCAAGTCAAGAAAATGCTTTTGAGAGCTTTAGAGTTTGATTTATAGGTGTTTATTTTTTATATTCTGACATGTGATGTTGACTATTTGTGCTTTAGCGGTTATAAAGCTTACCTTTGTGAATCTCAGCATCTACTGTCATTAAATAAGGCTTGTCTGACCTCCCCATTGTATTGTTTCCCAAAATTGCCTGCAACTGTGAAAATTTAAATGGATAGAAATTCAGTACATATTTTAAAATAATTGAAATAATCTGTTGAAATTATGAAAAAATAAAAATTGAATTTTGTCAAGCCTATGTAAGATGGAAAAGCATGGGAGGAGGGGGTAATAGTCACACCAATAGCAAGAAGTGCAATTTTGGGTTATGAAATGTTATAACCCACTATTTTCACATGCCTATAAAATGTGGTGTGGGGGATAAGGGAAAATTATTTGTATGACTCCCTAGGAACCCCATCTGTGATTTCTGTTAGCTCCTCTGAGATTTCTCTACATGATTCTGCTTCACCTGTACATTTGTGCTGCTGTTTCTATTGCTTTTTATTAGAGACTCATGGAGATAATGTCTTAAATGGCTCCCACAGTGAGTTAATAATTTGTATAATGTAAGAGTAACACTCTCTGCAGGGCTAGATTTACATAGGTATTTATGTAAATCTCTTTAGAGTGCTTAAACCTTCAAAGATCTGCAAATTTTAAATAACTAGTTTTTCATTGAATGAATATTTATTCTCCACTGGACATCTAAGAGATCATCTTTCAGGAATTTTTATGTACAGAGTAAATTAATTAGGACTATTAATGACTGGGTGAAGATTTCTTCACAAACCACAAAGCCACAAAAAAGTCAACTGGTTTCAGATTGTGTTAAATATTTGAAAACTCACACCAGATTTGTTGACTAAGCCTTATAAACTTCTGGCTGATTTCCAGAGAACCTGGGCTAATGCAAGATATCACTTGAATATGAACCCCAAACCTGTATTTTTGTATGAATCTATGGCTATGTCTCCTTGAGCTGGGAATCACACCCGAACCCTGAAGCATAGACATATCCTAAAAATAGGATGTACCCAAGGTAGCACATGGGGCAGGATGGGTTAGCTGCCCTGAGTATGTGCCAGAGGTCTCAGATGATGTGACAGTCTGTATCCCTATGTTCACCCCTTTTACAAGACTTTGTTAAATTTTATACAAAGCATATTGTGTAAGGTATCATTTGAAAACTCATGGTTTGCTGATCATTATTGTCCTGGTAAAATATGTGTGGCAACACTGTATGTAAAGATAAAAGATTCCACTGTATGATTTTACCAAGACATGTTCCAACACATTCTGGAGGTCAGTCACAAACAAGTTCCCCAGAGACAAAAGGCTAGCCAATGCCTCAGTCAGGTGTCAATGAGATCAATTGATCACACCTCATTAAATGGCCACTCTTTGGCAGGAGAGAGGGTGTGGGCAAAACAAAACAAAACAAAAAACACAAAACTACATTTTGACAAAAATGCAGTTTAAGGTTCCTGGCCACACCAAATTTCTGTCTCCTGAACATCAGCTGGAGATTATTCTTGCACAAGAGAAAGGACTATAATATGCGAGGACAGAGGCTCCAAGTCATCTCTCCCTTGCTGTCTACCCACAGCATCATCAACACCTGAACAACAAAGGAAGCAGCATTGGACTGTGTGGGAGATCCTGACTGAAACGATTAGGGGGTTGGAGCACAAGACTTATGAGGAGAGGCTGAGGAAACTAAGCTTGTTTAGTCTGCAAAAGAGAAGAATTGGGGGAGGGGAGATTTGATAGCAGCCTTTAACTACCTGAAAGGGGGTTCCAGGGAGGATGGAGCTAGGCTGCTCTCAGTGGTGGTAAGATGACAGAACAAAGAGCAATGTTCTCAAGTTGCACTGGAGGAGGTCTAGGTTGGACATTAGACAAAAGTTTTTCATAAGAAGGGTGGTGAAGCACTGGAATGGGTTACCTAGGGAGGTGGTGGAATCTGTCTTTAGTGGTTTTTAAGCCGTGTCTTGACAAAGCCATGGCTGGGATGATTTAGCTGAGGTTAGTACTGCTTTGAGCAGGGGGTTGGACTAGGTGACCTTCTGAGGTCTCTTCCAACTGTAATCTTCTATGATTCTATTCTATGAAAGATGTTCAGCCAGTAAGACTGCAGGAACATGTGGTGAGAGAGATCTTTGCTTTGTATTCACTTTGTTTGTTAAGTTAGGTATTAGTTGCATTTGACCTTTTATTTCCTTGCAACCAATTCTGATTTGTATGCCTCATTACTTGTAGTCACTTAAAATCTATCTTTCTGTAATTATTAAATTGGGGTTATTTTTTGTTTTATGTAAACTAGTGTGTTTGGATGATATTTTGGTAAACTCCATCTGGGATAACAAAATTTGTGCATAAAATTTTCTGTTACTAAAGGAGGGACTTTATCTAAGTTATATTTTCCAGGAGGCTGCTGGATGGTACATGACACACATTCTGAGGGAAGTCTGGGACTGGGAATTTGCTGGTTTTGCCATGTAATGTAATTCGTGAGTAGCAGACTATAGCACTCATACAGTATAGCTGGTATGATCTACAGTAGAACCTCAGAGTTACAAACGCCTCAGGATTGGAAGTTTTGCATAACTCTTAACTGTTTGTAACTGAAAAAAGTGTTTGTTCATTCAAAAGTTTACAACTGAACCTGAATTTCATACAGCTTTGAAACCATGCAGAAAAAATTTCTACGTTTAACCATCTTAATTTAAAAGAAACAAGCACAGAAACATTTCCTTACCGTGTCAAATCTTTTATTTTAAACTATCCCTTAATTTTTTTTAGTAGGTTACATTTTAAAAAGTGCTGTATTTGCTTTTCTTTGAGGGGGAGAGGAGAAAGGGAGTCGCAGGGAGTCTTCGCTGCTGCCTGACTGTGTACTTCCGGTTCCAAATGAGGTGTGTGGTTAACCCGTCAGTTCGTAACTCTGAGGTTCTATTCTATAGGCTGGAGGTTGTGCGCAAGCAGACCAGGAGTGGATGCTTCTATATTGAAGTGGAGTAAAAAGCATCGCAGGTTAGAGAATTGAGGGAACACAGACTGTAGCCTGGGTAATGTCACAGATGGACACATACTTGGGGTGGCCCATTAGAACAACCAAATGGGATTTGTGTGTTTTAGTGCTGAACCTAATCTTAGGTAGCCTGCTATCCACTGGAATCTTCAGCCCCAAGTTAGGGAGTGCTCAGGCTCCCTATACAACACATGGGGAGAGTTGTCCACTTAAGAAACTGATCTTCAGATGCCACGAAGCCTAGCCATGGAGTCACCTAGGTTAGCCAGTAGGAAATGCTGAGGAAAGGGCCTGTCCCTCAGATGATTTAGGCACCTAATTCCACATTCCTGTGGAGTTACACATCTAAACCATGTCATCCCATTCTTGCAAAAACAGTGATGATGGCATTTGTCCTCTCTTATGCCCAATATCCCAGTAATTAGGGCATTTATCCAAGATGCAAAAGATAGAGGCTCAAATCCATGATCAGCCCAATTCAGAGCCGACTCTTGTACTTGTCTCCCATCTCTCAGGTAAGTGTCCTAACCACTGAGCTATAGGGTATTCTGGTATGGGTCTTCTCCATCTCTTCTGTTGGAACTATTCCATTCATTTGTTTTTGTTTAATAAAATACTTAAGTATTCATGACACCAGAGAAAAAAGAGAAAGGACTATAGCCTAGGGGTTAGTGCACTCTCCTTACAGACAGGTTTCAGCCCCTGCACCAATGAAGTATTTGTACAAAGTGAAATATCTTCAACAGGACAGATTGACTTTTTTTTAATCACAGGGTTAAGGTCTGTCATATAAATATTCACAGAAAATAATATAAAAAGGGGCACGAACACCCTAAAAGTGAGTTTGTAATTTTTATTCAAATTTATTTTCATGAATCATTTTTTGGAGTATCCACCCAAAACCCATAGACAGTGTTTTTTCTCAGGCTGAGTCCACTGGAAACGAAAAAGTATCATACATGAACAAAATTAATTTCAAGCAGGGGAAAAATGAAGAAAAAAGTAAACCTCCTTAGTAAACAGCCATACATGAGATAAAGCCTGGAAGTCTGTTGTTGATCTGCTAGTCAGGATTATGTGTGCCACAAGTCAACCAATATCAATTTACTCATTATCTTCTTAAAATTACCCTGCACTTGATGCAATGTAATTAAAAGACCAGCTTGGCTATCAGTACATTGCAGTGCATATAACAGCATAAACCTAATATATACTTGGCATAACCTTTACATGTCATTTTAAACACATGTTCCTCTGTTGCTTTCCATAAGAATGGAGTGTTAAAATCTTATAAATTCCCCACTCCAAGTAAAATGCAGGTCTGAGAACCTTTCCTTTCTAGCAGTACTGTTTGATAGGCCAATGGCACCCCTTGCAATTTCAATCCAAAGCATCTAATTTGGTTCTGTGGTTGATGCCATCAAAAACAATATTTCTCACGGCTCTGCAAGTTAAAGTGAAAGTCTCTCTCATGAATGGTCCAGGAAATTCAGCAGGAGGCATGTTGTTTTCTTTAAATGAGCACAGAGAATGAGCCTATTGGACTAATCATGCTGTAAAAGCTTCTTTTGTGTGTGTAAAGAGAAATCCCTGAGTTATCATTTATAGGAATGGGTGTGTTTGGGCTGAGCTGTTTTCAAACTGAACTGAATTCAAGCTTGAAGACATTTACGGACACATTTTAAAACAACCTGATACTGATTTTTCAAGAGGTGGCATAATAGGCTGAGTCCTGTTTACCCAACTCCTCCGAGTGGCCTCTGACTCCAGTAGAGTTGAAAAGCAGTAGGATTCAGCCTACTGCAGATGTTGCTGTGCTATCTTTGTAGCTCAGTGTTGATCTGATGGGAAATCATTGGCCCTGCGCCTTTAAAGTTTGCACAATTGATTTGCGCTCAGCTAAGACAGAGATTGCTCCACTTTATTTGGAGTGGATTTGGGAATAGCACATAGTGCTGCCATGCCTTTGCTTTTTAAAAAAACTGAATTCTTTATTTTAAACGAAGTCAGTGTTCGGAGATTAACCTTGAAGATCAAAATCCTCTGTTTGTCCCCAGCCCCACAGCTTTTACTCAGGCAAAGGTCTCACTGAAATCGTTGTCCCATAGTGCTATGTGGAGAAATGCACATGGGGCCAAGAACAGTTCCCTTACAGAGTTATTTTCTGAATCTGTCTACGGAAGGAACGGAGTTTGCACCCTTCCCTGCACAAACGAAGCTGAGATGGGTCCATCTGAGGATCTGCACAAACCTGAAGGAGCTTTGCCAGAAACTGTAGCACTGCACAGAGACCCTGTCCCTCCACCATTTCTAGGGTCACCTGGAAGTGCAGCTTCAGTGGACTCATCCCCTATCTCGTGCTTCCCCAGTTTCTCCTAAAAAGGGATTTCCACAACTGACGAGTAGTAAGGAATGAGTAGGTCTCCCTGAGAAAGGAATTCAGCCTTAGAGGGTTGGGATATCTCAGCTCTCCACCTCCCTGTTCATTGGTCCACGGGTTCAAGGAGCCCCAGCAGCTCAGAGAACTCCCCTGGATTAGCAGCGGGGAAAGGTAATTTTGTCAGCACCAGGCTCTGAAGACTGTTAGCTCTCCAGGGGAAATATTGCGACTCTCCATACCTTTAATATGGAAAACGTGATTTGAATGTAAATAATTAATGTCTACTACATTTAATTTGTATCACTGAAAGCATTCACTGTAGACTATTTTATTTCCACCGGGACAAAACCGGTGGGCATTATACTGTTTTGTTATTAATGCAGTATGGTAGCAGTGTGCCTGAACGAATGATAATTTATCAATTTCATTTTACAATAACCTTTACACTGTCAGGCTGACCACATGTGATCCGTGTTCTGTACTAACTTGCCAACTGTACTGTTACATGGACTGTGAAGCTTTACCTTTCTCACACACATACACAGAGCCACGGTACTACCTGACTTCTCATTGCTAACATAATGGATCTATTACGCTTACAGTTCACTGTCATATTAGCAGCTTCTGCATTGTTAGTTCTTAACAACAGATATAGTACTGCATTTCAGCATTTGTGAAAGCCTTCAGGGAAGTGACTAACAGACGTGTTCCGTTAATGAAGGTCACTTTTTATAGGATTTTTTAAAACATATCTAAGCTATGTCTAGAGACACACTAGAATCTGAGAAAAAATGTGGTAAAATAAAGCCACAACACATGACAGAACAAGTGACTGACTACACAGGGCTAAATTCTGTTAGCACTTTCCAGGGCAACTCCAGGGCTTTAATGTTGATCTTCTGTCTTAACACCAGCGTAGCGGAGAGCAGAATTTGGTCCACAGTGTTTAGAATCAGATTATGTGTTATGACAAAAATGCACAACACACTTGAGGAATGGAAAGCACAGAAAGCTAGTGCAAAAGAAAAATAGGGAAAATTGCAATAAAACTACTCAGGGAAATTAGCAAAAAACAGGAACTTTTAGGAACACATTAATTACAATACAGTACAAAGAAACTGTAAAGTGTATTTAAAAATAAAGGAAACGTAGCCGAGTTACCACAAACTTAAACAAAAGGGAAAGGAAAGCTTTTAAGATAAAAGACAAGCATACACATTTTGCTTTTGGAAATAGCAGGGGCAAAAAGCACTTGTCTGATTTTATCATTTCAGAATAAGCCATTTTAGTTTCAATTTGTGTAATTTGAGATCAAGGTTTTCTAAGCTGCGAATAATTAACCATTTTAATGATCTCTTAAGGTATAAGCTTTCAAACTCATTCAGCACCCAATATCTCCCATTTAGACACCTCAGGGACGTGGCCAGATTTTCAAAATGTTGGTGTCATAGAACCTTCATTTCAAAGACACATATTGAAGATTCACCTATCAATTAAAAATGTGTAATATGTGCTTTTATTGTCCCACATAGTCACACACCCAAATACTCACAGAGCTCATTATTTTCTGTTGCTGAAGCCCAAGACTCATAGGCCTTAATCAAAACCCAGATTTACAATCCTATAGTTTTGTAGGAGATGTTTGAAATGGGAATCCAGATTTCACAGCTGGCTCCTATCTTTGTAATCAATAGAATCAAATTCACAGAGCTGAACAACACACACTTCAGTACTTCAAGATTAAGATCTAGATTTAAATTCTTCAGTAATCCCATCTGTATGTCTGCTACAAAGAAGAATTTCCATTAGCTGCTACTATAGGGAGTTGGAGCCAATATTTAAGGGCATTTGGGCACATAAAGATGCAGATAGGAACCTGCTGAAATGTTGAGACCTTTCTAGATGCCTAACTCAAATTGAGTTAAGTACCTTGGGGCTTTTGCAAATTCCACTAGTTGCCTCTCTGCATCTTTATGTGCCTAAATACCTTTAAAAAATTGGTTTTAGTATCCTCCTAAATGGGCCAACCAAGTAAAAGGCAAAGCAGAACCTCTGAGCAGCTCTAATTTCATCTCAAAGAGGGCAGTAACATGGACACACTCCAGCCGAGAGATTACAGAAAAATGTCTCCAATTGGATCCACAGTTTCTTCTACAAAATTTACAATTAGACAAATACATTTAGTAGGGTTGTCCAAGATGTTATCATGCACTGAAAACCTCCGATTCAGATAGTTTGTGAACTCCTGTATTACAACACAACAATATTCGACTCTGCCGAATATTTACAGCAATAGTGGAATACTATAATGGACTTTCGTTGCAGATTGTATCTGCACCTACTCTAAGAAAATGCTAGATCTTTTTCAACTAGATAAATAATGAATAATCAATAGTTTAATGAACACTTTATCAAGAATATAAAGTTACTGAGGTGGAAGAACATACAAGTATATATGGATACATAAAAGATGAAAATTTAAAGTGTGGTATGAAAGACGTCTATGATTAATACATTTCTGCGACTATGAACTCAAGCTTTCAGAATGTAATGGAAATAAAAAGAAAGAATGGGCTTCTGTTAAAGGAGATGAAAAGTCATTGAAAAATCATGTAAAACTCATCAAAAGGGTCAATGTTGCTGATCTTCTGTTAATCTAGTACGGAAAACAATGTGAAATATTTGATTACATGCCTCAGAACAGGAAATCGGATAAATCTCCCAAATTATGACAGGGACCCAGGAGATTTCAAGCTGTGAAACCATCTAGCATGAGACATATGAGCATGTTTGCTATTCTTATGAATCTTTTGTATTCTATATTGTAGTCAGACTGTCAACTTAATGTCAGACATTAGGAATACAATCTGGTCTCAGCTAAGTGATTATCTTATTGCTAGAAGTGATGTGCAGGTTAATAGCTGGTTTATCTCATGTCATTTGTATTTCATAAAACAGCAATTAAAGCAATTGCCCTCTTTGTGCATCCTGCATGGCATGTAGGCTCATGCAGTGCCAAAACAAATGTATTTTTTGTGCAGTTTGAGAGAATTATTACCCAGATCATGAAACCTTTAAAGACTGTTTGGTTACATATCAACAGCACCACGTGCAGTAAAATGAATGCCTAATTCCTATGGCTAAAAAGAATTACATGCCTAATCCAACATTTACCCCCAAAATGGGCAATTCTTCATCCTACCCAATTATGAGATCAAAAGGCAGTAAGTCAGTATTATATATCTTTTCCTCCCAAAGAGAAAACTATTATTGTCTACCAATTTGCAAAGGATACCAATTTAATTGTACTTAGAAATTTTAATCTAAAAAAAATGCAATCAAATGTATTTGTTGATTTACTATAAGTAAAATTCCAGCTGCGTGGGGGTTCTTAAAAATGTACAGAGTTATTCCATTTCAAACTAAATGTTGACATAATACAC
The DNA here is from genome assembly GCA_007922155.1 of Mesoclemmys tuberculata. Lineage (NCBI taxonomy): Eukaryota > Metazoa > Chordata > Testudines > Chelidae > Mesoclemmys > Mesoclemmys tuberculata. Next base: position 29,835,461 of record ML675609.1, on the reverse strand, counting down.
TACATTGATTAAAGCCATTCAATATTTATGACTGGATTGCCCCACGCTGTGAAGATATATATGGAATTGGTAGAAGTTTGGATGTTTATTTGTATTATCCAGATTCAGGCGTGTCACCCAAATCTGCTGGGACAGATTTGGTTCTGAAGTTCTCTGTATGTTGAGGAACTGGCCTCCCTCTGTGGTTAGTTGCATAGCTGAAATAACCACAGAAAAACTGCATGTTGATTTAAAATAATTCTCCCAAGTGAGCCTTGTTGAATGGATAATGTCTGTCTCTGCCACCACAGATTTTATGCTAGGCTACTATTCATTTTTCAAATCTGAAGCCAGTGAGATGTGTGTTGAAATCACTTTCCTTGGATAAGAACGCCAATGCCAAGAGCTAGCTCTCATTTCTGTGTTGCTGTGGATTAAATTAAAATCTTTTCCACAATAAAGCAGTAGTTTTCTATTGAACATAATTTAAACAAGTCCACAAAGCATATCTGTGCTGTCCCTTACATAGGAAAGGGAAAGTACTGTACATAAATGCTTTAAAATGCCACCTGCTTAATGTCTGGCAAACGAACGTGGACATGTAGTTTGGAAGGAAGAACTTACTGAGCAAAATTCACCCTGGAGTAAGGCTACTGAATTCCATGGTGTTACTGCAGTGAGCAGTCTGCCTTCCTCTATTTAGCTCAATATGGCACATACATTACCAAGCATAAAAAATGAACATTACAAACAGTATATGGGAAGAAATATCAGACTGATGCCTACGTTCTGCATCTGGGATAAAAACAGTACCACAAAGACTGCAACTTACAAGGCTACTAAGGGTGGATCTCTCTCTCTAGCAACGTTATGCAATTTTGCATAGGTGCAGCCGGGGGAGGGAGAGGGATAATGGGGATGTGTCTGCAGTGCTTCACTATCATATGGCTGTTCCCCTTTGTGCAGTTTCAGGCTGTAACATTTTCATTTCCCCCCTCAGCCCATTTCAATTTGGAGCATAATAGACTCTACTCTTGTGGCAATTATAAACTATTAATGCTATGTACCACAGTGAGGTCTGTTCAACACTAAAACGTGGCCTGGGGCAGCGCTGTTATGGAGGGTGAAGACAAAGCTGATCTACTGCAGGTTTTTATTGCTAGTGAGTTGAAATAATAAACAGGGACAGGAGAAAAGCAAAGAACAGCTGTTCTGTAATACTGCAGGTCAGTGCCAAACCGATAATGGATACCAGGCCCAGATGAGAACGAACTGTACAGGGAGGAGGGGGGGAAAAAAAAAACAAAAAACACAACAAACAACCTGGACTTTGGAACATGTGGTATATTATATATATTGTGGCAGACCATACAAAAGTGTGTATATGAGGCAAGTCAGCTCTGCACAGAGGCTGAAGATTGAGTGCAAACACTGTTCCAGACAGCAATGCTAGTAACAAAATATAGGCATGATATTAGGACTGAGTTCTTATTGCACAGATTCTGGCTTTAGGCCATGGCCTGCTCTGTTTGTGGAGAAGGTGTGTCAAGGGGATATGATGCTAATGGAATCCCTGGAGAAACTCTGTCAGCTCAGTCACAATTTATCATAAAAAAGAGCAGATGTGAGGGGAGCAAACACTGCCGTCCTTTGAACAGTTGCAGAACATTTTATTGGCTATGGTGGCACCACTCCTAGGGCTGGGGAAGATAGAAGGTTCCTTTCACTGTAAGGGTGGGTACTATTGTTGGGAGAAGTTCTTGCACTCAAATCCTTGGTATCTTTGCAGCAGGTGACAACTTCTTATCTTGTGCACCTTTGCAGAGGGAGCCACAATCTGAGGCTCAGTTAATTTTGTCCTTTTTATGGTCTCCCTTCACTTTTCCCCCTTTGAAACATGCCCGTTTTTATGAAATAATGATATAAGATGAACGGGCAGGAATTAGTGACACTCACAAGCCTGTCAAAGAGATTTCATCTAATGGTTTAATGTTTATACCTTGGAGTTGAAAACAAGCACGCACTTGATGGTAATTGAAAAATAGAGTCTGCGGTATACCATAAATATGGTTTCAAATATTCTACTTTATTTTATTCCACAGTTGATGGGAAAGAGTACTCTCAGGAGAAGCTGGATTTTCCCTGCTAGGATATTCATAATTAGCAACAGATACACCAGACATCCCCTGGTATAATTACATGGCAGAATACACAATATTTCACATATATAACCCTCATCATATTATCGGAGCACCTCATAGAAATTAATGTATGTAGGCTCTCAATGGCCCTGTGAAGTACAGAAGTGTCATTATCCGCATTTTACAGATGTGAAACTGAGGCAAAAGGAGTAAGTGATTTATTTAAGGCCAAACAGGACATTTGTGGCAGAAAACAAGAACTGGACACAGTTCCATGCTTTACCACAAGGTCACCTTTCCTCCCCATTTGCAGGTCATCCACAAAAATACAACTAGAAGGCATGTGAGATAAAAGGATACAACTAGAGATCTCACCAACAAATGCCCAGAAATATTTTTTGTAATTAATGTTAGGTAAACAAACCAAGAAGTATGATTTTCTGTCTTGCAGATTAGGAAGGTTCCACTTTTTCCACTTAGGCCTCTACTAGTTAGCAATTGTAGAAATGTCACTATGACTGCTAACCAGATATTTTGTGTTATGTCAGCAGCAGGCAGAATACCAGTAAGCTTAATTCAACATTATCTCCATATGACAGCTTCAACAATGGATGTTGGTAGGGAGGGAGGGAGGGGAAACACTTGTGTACATCTGTTCTTCCATCTCTTTGATCAAGTGGCCTCAAAATTTGTGATGAAACTCATCAATCTGATCTCACACTTACATCCTGGATTTCCAGACACTGTACCACTTATCATGCCCACCAGATGTGACTTAAGTTCAAGTCTACAGGAAGAGAAAAGGTAGAGAATGCTCTATCAGGCTGGTGGGAGGTTACTAGTGGAGTTCCTCAGGTATCATTCTCTGGATCAATCTTATTTAACCCTTTTAATTACTCCCTGACACAAAAAGTGGGAATGTGCTAATAGAGTTTGCGTATGACACAAAGTTGGGAGGCATTTCTAATACAGAGAAGGATCAGGATATCACACAGGAAGATCTGTATGACTTTGTGAACCGGAATAATAGAAATAGGATGAAATTTAATAGCAAAAAATGTAAGGTCATCCATTTAGGGACCAATACAAATGTTTGCTATAAACTGGGGATGCGTCAGTTGTGGAGGGTCATTGAGGAGGAGAAGGTATTGGTTGATCACAGGATCATTATGAGTCACCAATGTGATGTGGCCGTGAAAAAAACTAATTTGGTCCTAGGATGCATCAGACGACATATTTCCAGTCGAGATAGGAAGGTGTTAGTATCGTTATACGAAGCACCGCTGAGACCTCATCTGTAATACTGTGCAGTTCTGGTCCCCCATGTTTAAAAAAAATGTAATTCAAACTGGAACAGGTGCAGAGAAGGCCTGTTATGATGATCATGAGCAGTAGACAAGTTTGGTGACCCAATTATTTTGCCATTTTATTTGACTGCTGTACCCTTTTTGCATGCACCTAGATAGAGTGTGGTGGATGTGAATTACTGTGGTACTACCTTGTATCAGGAAAGCTAAGTCACAAGAGCGGATTGGGCACCGAACACACAGATTTTTAGTCACCTTAAAGCTCTTCTGGTAGCATGTTCCAAAGACTTTTCCCTGTTGCTGGGAAAGCCCTCTCTTTTGCTCTAAAAAGTCTCATTTTGAGGTTGGTAGCATTATCATTCCAGAGAAACTCAGCTAGTGGAGATAAGATCATCATAAAGACAGAGATGCTCTTGTTCAAGTATCTTGGGCCTATTCCACGGAGCACCTTTAAGTGTAGGACCAAGACTTTAAATCTGAGCAGAGGTCTGGGTGATGTGTGTAGGGCTAATGTAACTTGGGTCTGCTCATGTCAGCTAAGACAAGAAAAGCCTGCGGTAGTAACTGCTGAAAAAGCCCCACAAATACAAAATGAGAAAGGACTGCGCAGGAAGGAGTACTGCAGAAAAGTATCTGGGGGTTATAGTGGACTATAAACTAAAGACGGGCCAACAATGTAATGCTGATGCCAAAACCCCCCCCCACAACACTCGAGAAGTAATTCTTGTCCCTACTTAGTATTTTTAAGGCCTCACCTGGAATATTGTATCAAGTTCTGGACACCGCACTTCAGGGAAGACATGGACAAACTGGAAACAATTCAGAGGAGAGCAACAAAAATGATTAAAAATCTAGAAAATATGACATGCAAAGAAAGATTGAAAAAATTAGATTTGCTTAGTCTGGAGAAGAGAAGACAGAGGAGGAATGTGATAATCTTCAGCTACATAAACACTTTGTTACAAAGAGGAGGGTGATAAACAGTTTTTATTCTGTCCTCAGCAGTTAAGGAGAAGTAATGGGCATAAATTGCAGTCAGGGAGATTTAGATTAGACAATCGGAAAAGTTTCCTAATGGTAAGAGTAGTTAACATTGGAACAAATTACCTAGGCAGGTTATTGAATCTCTGCAAAGGGATTGGTCCTTACACGCAAGAAGATGCTAGTAGCTAGGAAAGATGTACAGAAATTGTCTGGTGTGTGACATGAAGTGAACTGCAGTAACATCCTGTGCATAAAACCCAGGAGTCTGGGATCGGCCAGTGTGGGCCAAGCACTGTTACACGCCTAATAAAGTGACCTGAGTGACAAGCTGGAGTGCTGAGGTGTCTGCAGTCTGGACTGAGTGAAACTGTTTTTAAAAGAAAAAAATGGGCACAGTGCTTATGTGGCATGGCATAGGTGTGGTATTCCAGTCTGGACAGCACACATTCATAAGTGAGGTTAAGATTTTGTCTCTGTTATTTTTAGTGAAAGTCACAGTCAGGTCATGGGTAACACACAAAAATTCACAGAAGCTATGACTTGTCTGTGACTTTGCTAAAAATAAAGGGGGGGAGGGGCTGACCAAATGCTCAAGGGGGGAGGATGAGAGCCCTAGCCCGCTGCAGGAGGGACAGGGTGCAGCAATCACAGGGACTAGCTTTGGGTCCTCCACCGAGCACTACAGCTCCCTGCCAGGGTCCCTGTGGTGGCTCAGGGCTCTGGTGTCCACGCTGGTCACGGGTGGTGTTTCTGGTGTCCGCCACTGATTCTGTTGCTGGCAGCGGCTTAGAACCCTGGGGTTCCTGCTGCAGCTTGGTGCTCTGGAGTCCCCACACGGCCACCTCAGCTACTGGCTGTGGGGCAACCTGCAGTGACTGGGGGTGGCAGGGCCCCCACTGACTGAGGCACCAGGGAGCCAAGCATAGGCGTGTGCAGCACATTTCGTTAGGGTGTGCACCCAGAGAATTTTACTTCATTTTTATTTTATTTTTTTTAAAAGGCAAGTCGGACTAGCAGCAGAGTGACAGGCCTTTACTCTCTGCTATGAAATCCCACGGCAAAAGTGAAATTTGGCAGCAGAGTGAGACTCGAGGCAGGCAGCAACGTGAGATCTCAGTATTTTACTCCACCGTGAGTCCTTCTCGCTGGAGACAGTGCAACAAGGCCTCACAGGAGCGTGCGCTGCAGCCACAGGCCAAACCAAAAAGGTCTTGCGGGCCACATGTTTGACACCCCTGCACACCCAACACACCCCACGTGCATGCCTATGGAGCCAAGGGGTTCCTGCTGCCCACACCAGCATACAGCAGAGGACTCTGCTGCTCCTCGCCACCTGTGGCAGCTGAGAGACGTAGAAGCTCCCAGAAGACGTAGAGGATAATTTCACAGAGGTCGCTGGAAGTCACAGAATCTGTGACTTCTTTGACATCTGTGACAAAATCTTATCCCTAGTCATAGGTTAGTGTAGTCCTGCCCATATTGGACACATGCTATAGTCTGAGCATTCAGCAGTAGCAAGGATTCTAAAAAGACCCTAGTGCAGTCTCTGCAGCACATACTTTCATCAGCCTCCTCCACCAAAGCTCCTATTATAACATCAAATTTCTAGAGCAAGCTGTGTAGAATTTCAAGCCCATTGATGTATAACCGCCTCTGCTTTCCCCCAAATCTCCATGCCGTAGGAGTGTCAGCTTGTTTAAGTTATCATGCTAGGCTAACAGTTTGCCATTATGATAGGTTCCTGGCCTCCTATATGTGGTTTGACACACTGTAGAACCTCACAACTAGATATTATTCTAACTATTATTCACAACTAGCTGGCAACTCATTATGAATTAATGAATTTTGCAAGTTAGCAAGTCAATGAGCAAACAGGCAAAAAAACCCCAAAAACCCAAGGCTAATGCATACTGAAGTGTACTTTGTGTATTCATTTTTACAATTGTAGTATATTTTTCTATGACTTTATATAATGATAGTAAGTTTACTGTAGTTTTTAAAAAATGTTATGAATAAGTATTATCCCTTTTAGTTAATTCAGTCTAATGAAAAATGGGGAGAAAGCATCTTTTTAATGCACAGATTAATGAGGTTCAAATGCTACCCTAACATCATGCTGCATTAAGCTACTGTTTCCAGTTCCTGTATCTGATGAAAACATAGAAAAGGACTCTCTCTTGAAGAGGGAGTGTCAGGTTTGTGCAATCACTGATGGAAAATACATCAGGAGATTACTTGCATACTTTCTGAGGGGTAATGCAGAGCTCTAATTAACATAAATCACTTAATGTTCCTGTTTTTGTAAAAATTTAACTACACACTGATTAGTATTTAGAAGAGAATGGATTACATGTATTAACTTGAAATTGAAATTCAAAATCTACTGCAGATAGAAAACATTTAATTTTGGTCTCATTTTGGAATTTGCATTAGCTAAAGGAAATAAAATGTAGCTGAACGTAATCAGTGAACTGCTAACGAGGGAAATCAAAACAAAACAGCTCTCAGTAGGTATAATACATTTTTGGTGCTCTTTGGACAAAATACATATTTCCCAAACTAGAGGGTTATTTTATTTTCAGTTGAAAAAAAACATACCAGCTACAAACATCTCTGGGCACATGTGCAGTTTCCTTACACTGAACAAAAATTCCACCCCCCCAGTCAAACCAGCTTCCCAAACCTTCTGCTCCATTCCTCACCCTCTCATTGAGAAAGTTAGAGAAAAAAAATTAGATTTGAAAATACTTTGTAATTTAACAGACTTGGGCTCTTGTCTGAATCACAAGTGAATTCTAGAGACAAGTGCCTTCTGCTGAAAGTGCCCTTGCACATGTCCCAGCCTTCAAAATCTAGGATTGATTTTGAGCATATGAGCTGATTGCAGCTGTTAGGATAGGACAAAAAGAAAGAATCTTTGAAGTAGCTAGATGCAAGCTACACAGGATTTAAAAAAAAAAAAGCAACAAGGTGATTTGGTAATCTATACAGTTTAATATTATGAAGTGACCGTGAAGTTGTATTAGTAAATCTACTCTATCATGATTGCCTCTCTGTATGTGTAACCCCCATGGCTTGCCAGCCTGAAAAGCATGTCTTCCCATGGGCTGCTGCACACCTACAAAAGTTAGGTACCTAGCTACATTAGTCAGAGGTGTGAAAAATGCGCACCCCCAAGAGATTTAAGAGGAATAAGCCCTGATATAGACACTGCTAAGCTGGCCAAAAAGAAATTATTGACCTAACTACTGCCTCTTAAGGGGATGGAATTACAGCAAGGGAAAAATCCCCTTCCATCGCTGTAGCACATATCTACACTACAATGCTACAGCAGCATATCTGCAACTGTACTGTTGTAGCACTTGTAGTGTAGAACTAGCCTCTGACTAAGGACAACAGGAAGGTACAGTATTTTGGTCACAATAGTACTACTTTCTAAAAAGTAGCTGCATTAATGGAAAACCAGTTTTATCTTACCCAGGGAGGTGGGGGGGCAGTGTGAAAGTTACCCATACACAAAACAGAGGAAGACAGGTATTGGAAGGGGGAGATAAAATTGCAAACCACACAGGAACAGAGGGGGCCAGACTGGTAAGGGTAAAGGAAACAAGCTGATGCAAGGGGAAGAAAGCTCCATGTTCCAGCCCACAAGTCATACACTGAAGACCACCACCAGGGATTCTAATTTAGTTAGGGTTGGTCCTGCTTTGAGCAGGGGATTGGACTAGAGGATCTCCAGAGGTCCATTCCAACCCTAATCTTCTATGATGACCTAGTCTAAAGAATGCGCTCAAGTGGTGAGGAAACTGAGGCAGGGAATTGCTTGTAGGGGTTTTATTACATCCTACTTGATACGTCTCTTCTGTGCTTTATATGATCAAGAAAAGAGCTAAAATGTCTTAGGCCCTGGGCAAAGCGAATGAGCATGTTATCAGCTTCACAACTATCATGTGCCCTCCACAGACTGTTGAACTGTAAACCACAAGCTTTGCACTTTGAGTTCTGGGGGAGAGTGGGTTTAAGTATGGGGAAGTCTGAAGGCTCACCACTGAGTTCAAGGCAACTGGACCGTGGGTTCCAGCATCCAGAAGAAGTTTTCCCACAGGGATTTTAGCCCATCTGTACATTAGAATTCTGCCAGGTAAAAGGTATTGTTAGGTCCCTGAACAGGGATTAATAAACATTAGCCTCTATACAGTAACTGGCTTTTCAGAAACTCTTCCAGGAAATTGCATGTTTGCCATACTTTTTGGCTGACAGCAGAGTCTATGTGAGAAATAGTAGATTTGCCTTTGTGTTCAGTATGAAGTACAGTTTATATGTATAGCTTTTCCTCAGATGACATCTATGAAACCTATAAAGGCTGTACGTAATTTTTCACCTTATACAATCAAGATAAACTGTATTCTTACACAAATGGTGGCTGAGCCCCAACAGCTTTGTATCTGCATATCGTGTAACTATTTTTAAGTAAACAATGAACCAACAGCGGGAGGACAAAGACAAAATGCTGAAGCAGACATTTTAAGTAGGTGAACTATAGAACAATCTCTATTCAGTAATTCAGTTATTTCTGGAAGAAATAAACCATAAGAGCAGCCGGTGTATATGCTAATAGAATGACTTTGTACTTTAGTTAAAACACTATTTCCCTACAGAGTAGTTACATGTGTTGTTTACTCAACTTTTTAAAAAGCCATTAAAATCTCTGTAAACTCTTTCCTTTTACGTGTAGCCTGGAAAGATCTTAAGAACTTTTTTTTTTATTAAACATCTTAAAAGGAGTATACTTAGTAGGTACTATGCATATATGATAAACACCTGCTGGATACAATTTCATTAGCTCATGGAGAAATACATCTAGAACCAGACAGTAATACCTGTACTCACATTGATTAATATTTTGCTTCACAAGTAATGCCAATGAATTGAATGGAAATATTAATGACAAAGAAGTATTCAATCTGAGTAAGGGTATCACAATTTTGCCCATAAAAAGAATTTTTATGCTTATTTTAACCTGAAAGGCAGAAGAGCAGGAGCCATGGTTTGCTGGCATGAAACAGGTATTTTTACAAAAAACTAAAACAGCTCAGACAAAATGCATCAGTTATTTGTTCAGCTGCATTAATTGATTTATATGAAAGCTTTACTTACACATATCAAATGACTAATGGAATTGACTAGGAAATGTTTTAGCCATCAGAGTGATAATTCACCCCATAGACTGTAAATCTCTACATTCCAATGTAATCTAAAATAAATGGTATCCAAATGAATTTAAACATCACCCTAGAAATATAGTAATAGAAACCACAGGCCAAATTCAGACAGGTGGTGAATGTGGATGCAATTCCATCGACTTCTCTTCTGGATGTTCTATTTGGAAAGCACTACTGCTCTTCTCCCAAGAATATAAATTGTGCAAGGTTTTGCTTTTGAGAGAGAAAGATATAAAATCCTTCTCTGAGAGGCACTGGAGAAAATTCTGGGGTATTGCCTAAAATAATGTGAGATGGTGTGATTTTTCTTTGGTTCCTTCACCATGTAAGATAATGTCAACAAACTCCCTTAGCCCCACCCTACCCACTTACCTTAAACCTGACCCTGGGAAAGGAATTACTTTGAAGATGGCAAAAGTGAAATAATTTGATGTCATACGGTTATTCTGCCTACTGAGGAGTGGGACACATTGGAAAGTTTGAAGACACTTTCAGGAACTGAGAATCTCCTTTTCTTTCTTCTCATTTTTATAATTATCCTTGTCTTATAAAAATTAAACAAAGATTTTAAAAGTATATCTTATTCACTGTTCATGACAGAGGTGAGCTTCTATAAACTTTGGCATAAATTCCTACCTTTTATCAGAAAAAAGTAATTCAACAACTTTGAGAAACTTGGAGTAGTAAGACTTAAGATTTAAAAAAAGAATACTTCTAATTTTCCAAATACTGTCCTTTGTTATGTAACACATCTTAAGAAGCCAAAATAGTTTATTCAAGTTTGGTGCTGAAATGATCAGAAATTGAGATAGAAAAGTCAAAGTTTCTTAAAAACAGGCAATTTGATCTTAGAAAATGTACTTTTAAAAGCCTTCTAGTTGGAATCAACTTTGCAGAATGCATCCCAGCTTGTCCAAGATGTCTAAATAAACCAACAAGAATATTCAGCCTAAAGCAGAATACATATGATCTTGGCAAGTTGGTAGAAATTGTTTTACCAAGACCCCTTCAGCAGCTACTTGAGTAGCAGTAACCTTAATACACTTAGATTATGGCTACACTAGCGCCCGTCAGCAAAACTTGTGTCACTCAGGAGCGGAGGAGAGCATAGTCTCATAGACTCATAGGTCAGAAGGGACCAATATGATCATCTAGTCTGACCTCCTGCACAAGGCAGGCCACAAAACCCTACCCATACACATTTATAACAACCCCGAACCCATGACTGAGTTATTGAAATCCTCAAAAGTGAGATTTGAAGACCTCAAGCTGCAGGGAATCCCTTCCCTGAACGATGTAAGTTACACCGACGTAAGTGTTCATGTGCACAGCGCTTTGTCACTTGCAGGGCACATGTTTTTATCCTGACAGGAGAGCTATCTTTAAACTCACTACATCAGCGCAGCTGAATCAGTACAACTGCACCACTGCAGCTTTGTATGTGCAAATATGGACTTAAATTTAGTCTTTTCCTCAATAGCTATTGTACAACATTGTGGGGAAGAGTAAGAATCTTATACTAATGTTTCCTGCGCTGTATTTGCTCTTTGTGTTAAGGCACCACTGAAGGCAGTATAAAGCCCCAATGGCGGATATCTGTCCCTTGTGTGTCTCTATTAACATGGATAGGAAAACAGATCACTTTTGAATCTAGTACTTTCAGGCAAGCTCTGAGAATCATAGCATATTATTTACAGGGGAGAGAGGGTGGAAGATACCCTGCTGCAAGCTAAAGCTATGTCTAAAATTTTTGTCCCAATGGTGTAAGACAAAACATAAGATTATCAGGAAAAAAGATCTTTTATGAACATCATAGTTCATACGAGATATTCATTTTGTATTACCAAGAAAACTTTTCTGATGTTTATCTCGTCTTCTTTTTGACAGTCAAACATTTACTTTTACAATCTACTATCAGTATCTTCTTCCAGCTATATTTCTTCTAGGCTTAAATTCAGGAATTTTAAAAGTTCCATAACTGAACTTATTGTGGGTCTATCAATGACACTGGGAGTATTTATATCAGGTTTTTCATGCAATAACTAATCAATCAACTGGAAGCCACGCAGAGTCTGAAACCATTGATTACAATTTGTTTCTCATCTATTCTCATGAGAAATCCTAGAAGTAATAATGAATTATACCTGACACCAATTATTGTTCAGGCTATGCCTCCTTATGCACTGTTTTGTACACTCTCAGGACATTAAGCAAAAGTTCAAAATTCAATAAAAACACTCAGAGAGCAATGCAATATTTTGGATATATTTCTTCACATCTCTTCCAGCTATTAAACTATGAACTTTCAGTAATGTCCATACAAGATTTGATTCGGGACACTGATCCACACCTGGTCAAATACCACTGTATAGTCCAAAAATCAAACATTTTTGTTTCAAGATCCAATTAAGATTTATAAAGGCCAAACAGTGCATTCACTAATGACATGATTTACAAAACACCAAAAGACTTGAAAGAGGAAGGGGGCAGTTTCTCCTCTTGCTTGCAGACTATGGGGCTTTGTCACTTTGCAGACAGACAGCCTGGAGTAAGATGGGGTGAGCTGTGCCTCTCTGTTTTTGGGAACATCCTGGTTCTGGGTTCTTGCGTGCTATTCTCAATTCTAAGAAATAAAGTACTATTACATTGCAACTGTCTAGCAAGAGTATTGTCTTATCTAACTTCTATGCCAGCAGCATAAAACCACCACATAATGACGATTAGGATAGAGGTTTCTTTCTATTTATATTTTAGAAGCGTATTTATATAGAACACATTGAAAAAGTAATGGTATAAAGATGAATTTGTTGAGTCCATAGACTCAGTCAAATAGTCAACACACATTTATTTTTATTTCAATTCTAAAAGTCAACTCCACACCAAAAGGCACCTATCAGACTTTAGGCACCATTGATGTGCATTTAAAATCATGATGCTAGAGGGGTTGCAAACTAAGGGTTCAATCGGACTACTCAAATGTTTAAAATTAAGTACATGCTATAACTCTTTGCAGAAGTGGGCCCTAAATCCCGATTAAAGGAAAAAGGTACTAGTATGGAGAAAATTAGATTGAGTTTGTTTGGACATAATCTTTGCCACACAACTAACAAGTGTTAATTACATACCGTCTAAACATGAGGCACGGGTCATTTTTTTAGGTTAGTTGATTTTTCTGATTTACAAAATGGTCCAAGTTTTAATCTAACCATTTCTTGTTAAATTAGGACTTCTCTACTGCTCCAAGAGAGGTTGGTGTTAGAATCATGGTTGTTTTTGGTATGTGTCTGCACCAAATTTAATCACTTATTGCTGGGCAGCACCCTGCAAGTCTGACCTTTACCTTTTGATGTAAATGTATGCTAGCGTCCAATATATGAGTGATGTCAAATCTTTTGAAAAGTTTTGTTAAACCACCTGGAAACAAAAACAGGCAACTGAGTGATGCCCATGAAGCAAAGAGATTAAAATGGCATACGTGAGACTTGGTATCACAGAAGCAGAAGAAAGCAAAGTTGAAAAAAGAGAGCCAAGATCAACCACTAGAGCACACCTAGAAGATCTATCCAATCATGCAAAATATGGCCCAGCTCCAGCAAAGCACTTAAGCATGTGTGTAACTTGAAATATGGGAGTTGTCCCACTGAAGTCAAATGTTAAGCGCTTTGCTAGATTGAAGACTGTGAGACCAGATATTAATTCATTTTAAAAATAGCTATTGATTGAACAAAAGCATCTTGAAAAACTTCTAGACCACTCTATATCTTATAAAGATGAGACTTTTCCCATTCCTATTAAATTTTATTAAGTCAGAAATTAGAAACTGAAATGAAAGAGTTGATATAATTATTCATGAAGAGACACTGCGCTTGTAATTTTAATAACGCATTTCATCGTTTTCATGGAATCACATTTATTTCAGGTCCGTTTACAAATTTACTAAAAAGGAATTTGGTTAGTTCTAGGGAGGAGATCAAATAACTTCTTATGCATTAAAACACTGGGGAGATTGGAGACTTATAGGTAGCCATTTGTTTATGTGACCTACGAAGTACATAGGACTAGAAGACCCAGATTTAGGATGAAAATCATCTCTATACAGAAGGATTACAGACATTGCTGTTCATCATTGAAAGTCAACACTAATGGCTCAAGATGAATAAGACCTAATGCAGGCTGTCTGTGGTGGTCTTAATCTCACCCACGAAGAATTTCAGGAAGAGTTCCCAACTACATCATCATAAAATTGGCAGAATTCATGTTTGCAAGCCCAAATTCACTTAAATTTATTCCTTCTTTAATTTTCAACCTGGTTTTCTGCACAGTATAGAATTCTATTCATTTATCTGTGCTGTGCACAATACACAGTACAGGTGGAAAAAAGTGTTCAATCTTCAAAAGTTCTTAAAAGATTCTGACAAACCAATAAAAGCAATGAAGATCACAGTTCATGGTGAAACATGCCTTGTGTCCTCTAATTTTTATCCACAATAGAATACATTAAGAGGTTAAGGTCCTCAATTATACCTAGGTGCTCAGGAATATGGATGCATTAGAATGGGTTGGAATGAATTCTAGTCTCTCTATGGGGAAGCCCAGAGGTCAAAATACAGATTCTTCATATATTTGGCAATTAGCTAAAAACACATATTAGGTGTATGAATAAAATATGATATAAAAATATTTAAAGTAGTATACAGTTGGCCTCTTTTCATGACATTTAAATTTTGCATGGTGTACAGCAATGGATTTTCTGGACAATTCATCCCTCCTGTCACTGAGGAATTGTTTCCTTATTCCCTTCACTTCTCCTTGCCTAGTCTTGATTTGCATCTTTAAACAAAGCATGTGTGCAGATGTTGCCAGCCTATGGATTGTTGAAGCCAGGAGGAGGGGAGGCTGGCACTGTCTCCTCAGAATCTGATTCTCACCTCTAACGTGTTCTGCTGCTCTGGAAAATGCAGAAATTAAGGTTGCCTCACCTTAATATTTCATAAAACTGTTGCTGTTTGCTTTGGGTTGACCCAGTTATTAAAAATAACAGCTTGTGGCTGTATATCTGGTACACTTTGAAACCGAATATTTATACAGTTTGGACTCTAAAGGAGATGACGTGATCTTATGGTATCCTTGAAATAATAGTTAGCAAACCTGCTCAAATTATGTGTTATGAATCAAATATTCAGTGAACGTAGCCCTCTTTTCTGCAGGTTATTTGTGAGCTGATGTCAATTGAGTTGAACGTGTTTGTTATCCTTATCTTTTAAGAACTCCATGAAGAGTGTAGATAAATAACATCCAGCCTATTTGTCTTGTGCAATTGATCCCACATTATTGTTTCTGTTCCTTATGGAGCAGATTCACCCTGCAATTAAATCAACCAAGAGTCCCACACTCTTAAATAGTGAACGATTGGGGCCTGATTGAAAATCTGAAATATTTTTAAACTGCGGACATTCAGGCCTTGGCAAGTGGAGAGAATTGACTCCCATGGAATGGAAAGATGTCAACAAGATTTGAAGCAGGCCTTAAAAAGGCTCAGTTCTGCAAACTGCTGATTACCTTCAGAAAGGTCCTCATCTCCCAGTGAGGTCAGTCTCCCTGGCAGGAAAAAACCTCCAAAAACCAGCCACTTTTTAGCATGGACCATCATGCAAAGTTACACCATTACACACAAAGAATCCAGGATCATTACAGCCTTTTCTATGGAAGAAATAGATTTTGGGTTACGGTTTTCAAAGCCATCAAAGAGATTTCTGATAGCAGACACTGTCAATATTTAACTTAATGTAACACTGGAACATTTTTTATAATAGATAAACTATGTAGCTTAAGAGATAGTGATTTATTACTGTAAATTGTCTAAAATACAACTATATAATAAAACTAAGTAACAATACCTCACTCTGACATAGCACTTCTCGCTAGTAGATCTCAAACCACTTCATGCAGAAGAGCAGTATTATCCCCCATTTTACAACTCAGACTGAAGCACAGAGCGTTGAAGCACTTGCCCCAGGTCACAGCAGACCAGCGGCAGAATCAGGAATAAAAATCAGCATTTCAAAGTCCCAGTCCAATGCTCTATTCACAAGGCCACACTGCTTCCCCTGTAAATTTTACACAAATAAAACGTAAAAAAAAGCTATATGAAATCTTACTATGATATTTTGTTGATATATTAAGAAAAATCATAGCAGTAAATCCAGTAAAGGAACATAAAATAGACATGAGCATAAACAATACATTATCTATGTTTAATATAGATATATATATACACACACACACACACACACACACTAAAAATATAACTCAGTTATACCTATGACAAATACAAAAATTATACAAATTTTTTTATATATCTATCTCTCTCTCTCTCTCTCTCTCTCTCTTTTTAACCTGTCAGTCTTGAACCTTTCATGTCTTTGCCTTTTCTCTACAGCACTAGGAGTCTGTACTACTGAGTCCATAGCCTACCTATAATCTATCAGTCAGTATTAAAACGTTGACTCCCACCTCCAATGGGCCTATGATACCATCCTCTATTACCCACCTGTTAAATTTTGAAACAGACAACTTTGTGTTTTCTCCCATACTGCCACAGATGATTGGGAGAAGCTTCCTGTAAACATCCACAGAGCTAATTAATCCTCCTCCTTCAAATCTCTCCTTAAAACTCTACTTTGCCATGAAGCTTAAAAAAGCCCTTGACAACATTTAAGCTGCTGATGTGCACTGCCTTTCATGCTGACTAATATTATCATTTCTTTGCACTCTCCCATTGGTCTGTTCGTATCAGATGAGCCAATAGATGGATATGTAGATTGTAAGCTCTTTGGGAAAGGAACTGTCTATTTATTCTGTGTTTGTACAGTGCCTAGCACAGCGGGGTCCTGACCTCTAACTGCTATGGTAATACAAGTTATAAATAATATTGTGATATAGCGTAGAAGGCAGGAATTGGGGGAAGATGGTTCTGCTGTATGATACTCCTTCCTGTTAATCGCATATCAGCTGCTTACAGCACCATTGAATTGCCTTAGGTTATGCCTACATTATGAGTCGGGGTGTGAATCCCAGATCACTTATACACATTCATTCATTTGAGCTTGTGTGTTAAAGATAGTAGAACAGCCATGGCAGTATGGGCAGTGGTGTCAATAGCATAAGGTAACTAGGGTTCAGGTGGGTCTGGACTTTAGACAATGAGACTGTGCTGTTTCTTCAGCCTGTGCTACGATTTTCAGCGCATGAGCTCAGAGGAGAGTTAACATGGTTAACTATATATATTATACACACACACACACACACACAAGCTAGGAATCATGGCCCTAGCCTATAGTGAAGACTTAGCTCTAGTGAGATATTTCCCTTGACACACCCCCTTTTTGACTGACCACAACCATGTTTCCAGCTATAAACACACCGTGGTGACTACGGGCTCAATCTTGCAATGCCTAAGCAATGGGATTACTCACGTGAACACAGGTGGATGAAACAGACCTAAAGAGAGAATGATTTTTTCCTGCAAAAATTAAAAATTGTGCAACTAATTTGGCCTTCAAGCTCATTTTCTAGCTAAATGTGTAACCAACATCACTGTAAATTTTATCTGAAAACTCTTTGTATGTCAGAAAAAGAAAAATCCTGAGTTCACTGACCAGAAGGCTCAAAGAAACTAGCTGCTCTAGTTGAGGAAACTCCTGTTCTGTTCCTACAAGATAAAGGATAGTTTGATAAAATTAACTACAAATGGATTGTGCAGTCACAAACAATTTGTTCATGGTTTCTTAGTGAATGCTGCAGAGATGTATGTATTTAATTAGACTAAAGGGTGGTGTAATTACAGAGGGGTTGGTATCGATTAAAATGAATCAGATACTGTTGAAAGAGTTACTTAAACTTAGACCTTTTCAAATTTCCAATACATTTATTCAATGTAATTTTAATATGCTATATACCCAGAAAGGGAACAAACCTGGAAATGTGAAACCAGGACATGATTTAAATGAGACATACTGTTCCTGGTGTTGCAGTGTTTTCCTATAAGGAACTGGGTGCTCATCAACTAGCATATGTCTACCGACAGTGAAGAGGAATTCACTCTTGGGGTGATTAAAAAACAAACAGACCACAATCTATCCTGTGGTTGTTAGAGATTTGGATAAAACCCAGAATTCCCCCCATTGAGATTATGGGAATTCAGGTTCCAACCTTAAAGCTGCTCTAATGTGTTGTGTCTATAATGGCCCTTAAAGAGGATGAGCGTTTTTAGTGTATTCCCACTCTACGCTTCCTGCTTTCAGCATGCAACTTATACCTCAGAGGAGGCTAGGAAGGGACGGGTATAGCCTTTGCTTTACATAAAGCTCTATGCAAGGAGAATCTATTTTAGGGCAGCTTTATCATGCTTTTCTGTCACTCTTGTGGTACAAGAAGTTGTGGCACAGACCAGGATTTGGCCCTCTGGCACTTTTATTGATTAGGGGTGGGAGGATTTGAAAAGTTATGAAAACAATGATTTTATGTAGCATCTGATACTTTCTCAAAGGAGCTAAAAATACATATACAAAGTGTCTTATTCAAAAAAGTTGACATGATCATCAGTTGTGTCTGCAGTGTGTATTCTGCAATGTTACAACTTTCATGGGGGGAGACTAACAAAGAAGGGACACAGTGTTGGTGCGACCACATCAGGCAGCTTGCCTGTTATTGTGGCAGCGATGGATACCTAGCAATAGTCTGAGCAACTTTTTAGGCCCAGTTCCTACAGATACACAAGTAATCTCATTCCATTCATTCATTGCATAGGATTATGTAAAGATACCCCTGAGGGTAAGTGTTTTCAAAATTGGGGCCTCGTTTTGCAGCAGTTTGACTGCTAATGGTCTCTGATTGGTCAGTGGCACAAAATCCTCAGCCAGCAGCACAGAAAAGCTTGTACCCAGCCAGGTGGAGACAGATGTATTAAGCAAGATTTTTTCGACACTGTAAATGAATTTTGGGAATGGTTGCAGGAAAAGGGTGGAAATAAAAGGTGTTCCCCCTCCACTCACATCCCCCAGAAGGAAGTGTTAAACCTTAAAATGGAATCCCTACATGTAACAAGGCTCCATATCCCATGTCTTATTTTACATAAGTTTAACAATAATGGTACCTGCCTATAGTTAGTACGAGTGCTTCTAAATGACACTGTAGCGATTTAATGTGACAAATACAAACTAAAAATCAAACATTCAACAGTACTAGAGAATTATGACAGAATTAACAGCATTGTGTATGTTAGTAGAATGCAGAGGTTACAGATTGGAGATAATTTAGTTAAAGTGGACTTAATAATAAAGTGGAAATGTACTATACAAACATTTGAACACTGAAGACTGTAGGAAAAACACCCCAAAGATCACGATATAGTCAAACCTGAGATTCAGTCAAATTTGAAGGAAAAACTGGAATCAAACCTCTCTGAAATCTTCACAGCATGTACTATTATCCAGCAGGTCTTCCTTTCCCGTTTCTTTCTTTTTCATCCAATATTCTGGTGCCAAATAGAATGTTTTACATTCTAATTGCAAAATTCTTGTTGAAGCTGTGGGCCTTAGTTTCCCCCCATTGTACTGTCATTCTGTATTTGTAATTTGTTAAAAAAAGTGTGTGATTTTTGTTCTTGCATTAAAACAGCAAATCTTCTGATGGTTATTAATCCCTCAGTGTATGCAGAACATGAAAGAAGACATAGCACAGCATTTGTTCGGGCATTTCCCATAGCTTTCCGCTCACCTGAAAAAGCTTTAGGTAAATATTTCAAAAAATGAATCATGAAGACATCTTAAATGTCCACTATTCCTTATGGGGAAAACAAAGTATTTTTCCAACACTTTAAAATTCAGAGCAAAAATGTTTAGATGTACTGATTCAGTAGAAGTACCTTCATAGTCACCTCTTTTTTCTCCATTGCCTTTTTTGCTTCTCCTGACCAGTTAAAAACTCTAGTGTTTGTTGAACGTTTCTATAGAACCAACTAAACCTGCACCTCATAGCATCAGTATTTCCATTTAGAATTATTTAATTGCTGGTTAGATTTGAGACAGTCTTAGAAGTCCAGGGCATTACAAATGGGAAGATGAAAACAGTGTTTGGAGTTGCAGTTTTTCCAAAAATATATCACATCAGCATTATGCCCCCTCTTACTTAAGGTCACACTTGTTTGTTTCTCATCTCCCTTGTTTGTTGCCTTCTTATTAATCAAATAAAAGGAACAAAGTTGGCCAGTTGTTAAGCATGAGCATGCTCATTAGATCCTCAATGCATTGCAAATTTATATGGCAGTATGTACACATGGTATTTTATCTATGGATATGTGAAACTATACTAACTGGCTTTTGTATCTAAGAATTTTTCTTTAATCAAACAGATTGGGATTCCGCACAACCTATTCTTTTACAGCATTTTATCGGTCTTTCGCTTATGTTAATTTGCGTGCAACAAGGTGCATTACTTCAAAAAGGAAATTCCAGAACCTAATTAAATACTGTTTATGATGGTTCAGTGGTTGGCCTAACCTGATAGAGATAGAAATATTATCTGACTAATACAAGATCCACCACATCTGATCATATACCAAACTTTACTGAACTAGAACCACTATCTGGTTAGATATTTTGTTTTTGTAGGTATCGCTGGGTTAGAAGTGGAGAAATGGAATACTCTGAGAAAGGCTATTGTCACAGAACCTCTGATCCAGCCCATATCAAGGAGTGCTTGTTTAGTCCCATTATTTCATATCCAGCATCTCTGTAAGAACATCAGCCTTATCTTTTGCAGATGAACTACAATGCTTTTATTGTTTGCAGCTCTGGCGTCAAAGGCCCAAATCCCTCTAGGGAACACTTTTTTCCTCACTGCTCTTTTACAGAGGCCACATGTTCCTGTTAGTCCCTTCTTCAGAGTCCTGCAATGCCATTAGGTGGCATTTTCAGAAGTGCTCAAGCTCTCCAGCGTGACTGCTCTCACTGAAGTGAAATGAAATTGGTTTTGGAGGGAGCAGAATTAGGCTAATGCCGAGTACTTTTGAAAAACCCTCAAAATTTCACTACAATGAAATCCTGATTTGACATCCATGAACATGGAGAGAAGGTTTTGGCTGCTCTGATTTTTTTCCAAAAATCAGTTTTGGCATCTTATCCTGAATTACCAAAATAGGTTTCATTTGGTGCCACAGATACACATAGGGTGTATCTTCACTTTAAGCTGGCGGGTGTAAATTCCAGCTCAAGGAGACAAACTCATGTTAGCTCTATTTGAACTAGAGCATAGCCCTGTGGTGCAACCTGAGGAAGGGCTACCTACTGAATATGTACCCATCTGAGATGCTAGGCACATACTCAAGGCAGCTAGCTATGCCCGCAGCTTGTGCTATTGTGGCTACATTATCTGTAATGCATTAGCTCAATCAGAACTAGCATGGGCAAGTCTTCTTGGACTGGCTTTTACATTTCCAGCTCAAGATGTGGACATAGCATGTGAGCACGTTTAGTCTTGAGAAGACCTGCTGTGGGATTAGGTGTGTTATACAAGGTTCAGTGGACAGGGAGCTGTGCTAGTAACAGGAGAGTTTTCTTTCTCTCAGTCTGATGGGAGTCAATATTTGAGGCAGAGCTGCTCAAGAATGAGAATTGGGTTTGGGCTAAGATTCCTGGAAGAAGGGAATTCTTAGATGTAGTTTGTGATCACCCCTGATCCAGCGTGCGCGTTAATGAAATAAGTTACACCTAGATTATATCCTGACTTCCTATGATTATATCCTATGATTCCTTCTAGCAGAAAGGAGACCTGGAAAGTCTTGGCAGAGAGAAAACACTAGGTAAAACCTGGGGGCAATTATGTGCATGCGCATGTGCTGTGCACACGTCGTATAGTGAACACTGGGGCCTATTAATGAAAATGTTGGCAAAATTGAAGCATTGAGACTGTTAATTAATGCCTGAAGCCAAAGACTGCTTTACATGAAAATGAAATTAATATTTTATGAGGCTCTGTTAACAAAAAGTTTTAATAAAAATAATGAAACCATCAATATATTCTAACTTGCTACAACACATTTTACTTAGTTGTGCTTTTATTAACACATAGGCTATCAATTGTTATAACAGCTAGGTGCTTTCTTAAGAATTAAACAATTTACAGTAATTACCTATAATCAGTGGTATTAAAAAAAACAAAAAAACTGCTGAAGTGTAGTGTCAGAAACCATGTTAGGAATGAAACAGCCAACAAACAAGCCAAAAACCAAAACTTCAAGGAAGATATAAACTAAATAAACCTGTCATTGCTTTGTGTCCAGAAACTTATTAAGGCTGGGCTCTGTTGGACTACTAAGGCCTTGCCTAAACAAGTACTTATGTCAGCAAAACTTTTGTCCTTCAAGGGTGTGGAAAAAAACGAACAAACCCACACACCCGTGAGTTTTGCCAGCATAAGTGCTCGTGCGGACAGCGCTATATCAGCGGAAGACACTCCCCCACCAACATAACTACTGCTGCTCTTTGAGCTGGTTTTATTATGTCAACAGGAGAGATGTTTCTTATCAGCATAATGTGGCTACACAAGCAGTTTTACAGCAGCACAGCTGTACTGGTACAGCTGTACTGTGGTGAGCTTGTAAGTGTAGACAGTGTTTGTGTCTGACAGAGTAGTGAATTTAAGCTCCCAGGCTCATCTTTCAAAAGCATTGCATGGGTTTCTTTTGAGGATGAGGACTATAGGTCAAATATAGAGTGAATGCCTTGTGAAAAGTGTTCGCCCAAAAGTGATAGGGTGTGTTCTTTTTTTAAAATCACTTTCCTGAGAGATTTCATTTGAGAGCATAGTGATTGGCTGGTTTCGCGTCACCCATCTTGTCTCTCAAATATCCTAGGACCAACAGTGATACAACTATGCTGAGAACCCACAAACATCTTTAGTGTCTGAAGAGTGAACAATTTTAGCTTATGGAGAACAAACAATCTCAGGAGATGGGTAGCTGTTAAGTTTTAGACCTGAGATTACTATGGACTCAACTTGCAGAATCCAAAGCCATATACTAATTGGGCATTTTGGTATACCTCATCCCAACTAAAGAAACATCTCTACATTCATTTTGCTTCAAATATTGGTATTTTTCCCAAAAATGATCAGTTAAAAAGAAAATGGGGAAGAAAAATAAATGGTTTTTAAATTGGAAATTTGAATTTCAAAAACATTTTAAAGTACAAAACATGGTTCAATTTCAACCCCCACTGAATGAAAACATTCAAAAATACTTTTCAGAATTATTTTTCTATTTTATTACCAGTCCTAGCTTTAATCACACCAGAGCATTACCACATTTGAACTGGGTCTTTCAGCCCAGATAGGCGTAGGAATCAAAGTTATTTGGATGGAAAACTAAAAGTAAAAAAGAAAAAAAAAGACGGAGTGGAAGGAAGGGAGAGAAAACAGTCAGGTAGACCTAGAAAGGGGAGGGGTGCGGAAGAAACACTAGGGAGGAGCTGGCCCCCACTGACATTGCCAGTGGCTGCCCCTCTCCCTCATGGGTGCGCCAGCCTGTTCCCTCAGCCTCCTCCATGCCCCCACATTCCAAGTGGTAGAGGGGTGGGATCTGGCCCCTCAGCCGGCCAAGGGGGAAGTGGCTGCCACATGGCCCTGCTTTGGGACCAGAAGCAGTGCAGCATGCCACTCAAAATGGTCATGTGTGCCATGCATCCCATAGATTGCCAACTCCTGTTATAGACCTGTACCATATCCCCTCTTAGTCATCTCTTTTCTAAATCAAAGAGGCCTAGTCTTCTTAATCAATCCTCATCTGGCTGTATCACCATTTCCATTTTGTGTAGGGCCTGAGCAAGTAAGTGGCCTCTAAGGAAACCTAACAGATTGGGCCACCAATGTGAGACAAATGGACCATCACCTTCTTTGAATCCCACCATGTCTTAAGCATGAACTAAGCACTGAGCTACTCAGCTATGTCAGCACTCAAGCAGCTTTGCACATGCCTATCAATCATCAGAAGTGGCGGGGATTTCACCTGCGGAAATTTAGGCAAGTAAGTAGTTTAGGTGTCTCTAGGTAAGATGATACCTGAGAGGGGGGTTTCGATGCCTCAAGTAGCAGCCCCAATGGCCTCCATGGCTATACTAGTTACACAAAGCTGAAACTGTTGGTTCTGTAGCAAGATGACTGTCTTTCATTTAGGCCCGATCTACACTTACCTTGGCGATTTGGCGGCAGTCGACAGGAGATACGCAAGTGACATAAATCACTTGCGTATCTCCTGTCGACTTTGCAGCGTCTCCTCTGCACAGCGTCCATACTGCGCTGCGTCGAAGGGAACGCTGTTCCCTTCAATGCAGCGCTACTCCACTTACGGGGGTGGTTTTCCTGCATCGCTTCCTGGATCGACTGAGCGTGTCTATACAGATCGCTCAGTTGATCCAGAGCGCTCGATGTGATGGCAGCGAATTTTCCGCCATCAGTGTAGACCCAGCCTTAGTCCCTATTTGCAATCAGAACAGCTCCTCTCCCTGCGAGAAGTGACTACAGAGTTGCAACTGAGGCAGCTACCATTAGCTGGGAGAAATAGTAATATCAGATGCTCCATGGCAACTTTGCTTCCTGCATACACAAGCATCGCCATCTGTTCAATCAGAACAGGAGTTGGCCTATTGTCAGTTGCTACTGATGATCACATCCACCCAGTTTTGTAGATGGTTAAACCAAATCATCAAATTTATCATTACAACTGAGAACTAATGCTGAGGTCCTAATCCAATGAAGCACATACCAAAGCTTCAAGCACATACCAACACTTCAAGCACATTCGTAGCCTTTGAAGCCAAGCACATATTTAAGCACATAGCTACATCACAGCCTGAGACAGAGCACCATAGAATTTCCTGTCTGAAAAGGCTTTACATTCTGAAGTTGTGACCTTTCAGTGAGCAATGAATTCCTTTCCTCGGTCCCTAGGGGGTATCTATGACCTATTAGCACTTAATCATAAGGACAAGGTTTCACCATTGGTCTTTTATCCAATACAAATGTGAAGGTTTTCTTCTCTAGGAAGGTCCTTGTTATAATGGCAAGCACTATTAATCTTCTGTATAACCACCAGCAGCTACATATTAGGTTCTAAAATGTGTGCTTTAACTGCATTTGGGAGGAGCTTCATTTTTATAAAACACTGGGGGCAATGCCATTGAGAGTATGTAGCTCAATGAATAAAGTTGCTCCTTGCTGTTCTCTATTTTGTGTCTATGAGAGAGCATGCATTCGATTAGATTAAATAATTAACAGTCCCAATGTAATTGTCTAGCTACATTACCATGTGTTATATAACACTTTGGCTTTCAGGTGGAAAAATAAATCTAACACAAAGCACGTTCTATACAAATATTAGAGGAAGGGTATAATTAGCATACACGCATGGGTCTGGTAACCTTATATAGGATTTTATCAAAATGCAAAGGGAACAACGTTATTTCAGGATTTTGCTCAACATTCTTTAGAACTGCTGAAGAAACCAGGCAAGATCTTCAGCTGGTGTCAACCAGTGTAGCTCCTTTGACTTCGATGTAGACACATTTGATCTATACTTAGAGAGCGAGAGCGGCAATGTACATTTAAATGATTACTTGATTTTTTTGGAATGCTAAATGAAATTGGATTCAGTGTCCAAATCTGAGGACATTTCAGAGGTTTCCTGCACTGATGCTCCTACAGCCACAAAAATTAGGGTTGTTTTAAACCCTACTTTATTTTAGGTTTGGCCAGCATTTACATATAATACACATTTTCCAAAACTATTTGAAATACATGAAAAAAATAGGATTTCATTGATTATGAGATAGTTGTTTCCAAAATCATGGATTACTATATACAGGAAGATGTGTATAATTCTATTTAATGTAGGATTTGTTTTAGTTGGTGTTGCGTCACTAAACAGTAAGAGGAAATTATTCCAGTCATGACTCCTGCTAGGATTTCAGTTTCACTTTCTCTGTTTTTGGAAAGCTATGTTCCCTTAAGCATCATGAAGCGGCATCTTTGATGTGTTGACAAGCCGTAGGTGCTGAAATGCTGAGAGATAACAGTTATTCCCTCTCTCTTATTTAGTGCTTTCCAAGAAAATCAGACCAGAAAAGAAAAACATGCGTGCATGCACATGTAAAAAAACAAAAAGTGAAGGTTGCCTGGTAAAGCACCCAAAAGTGAGAAAATGCCAAAGCTAATGGTCATACCTGAAGCTTAACCCAGTGGTTCTCAACCCACAGTCCAACCAGCACACAGCTGCAGCCATCTGACATCCTCAAGGCCATACACATGGCATATATATTGTGTGGATGCGGCCCACGTAACAAGGAGCTGCATATGTGGCCCACAGTAGCAAATAGGTTGAGAAGCACTGCTTTAACCCTACCCACTGGGGCACCTGCTACTACCCACCTCTGCAAGGGACAGATAACCATTTTTTCCACTTCCAGGAGACTTACGCTCTGTAACGGAGTGAGATCATTAGGGGCAAAAATAGACCAAAGTTTGTGGAAGCAAGCATATGATGTACCAACCCTGTTGAGGACAGATATCTGCTCTGATGGGCTGTCTGTGATCAGCTGGCAGATGTGGTAGATGGGGGTGAGCCTAGAACATCCTTTGTGGGTCCCTTACAGAGAAGCATTAGGGCCACGAGAGCTATTGAAGCCCCATAGATGCAGCAAAAGCTAGGAAGTTACTCTGCAATTGTGGCACTTTCTCTGGTGCCCAAAGCAGAGCACTGCCTGTATAGTTTATAGTCTAGTCTACCAGAGTTTAGAGTAGCAGGTGTGTCTTTCTAAACGCATGCACAGCTGTAATCCTGGCATTTTACCACTGGACTGCAAGGCATTATAAATATGCCTCACCTCTAAATACTTGGGCAGAAGTTCTGGATTGTGTACTATCTGAGACTGTATCAGCCCCCATTGGAATAAAATGGAGTGTTGCATCTGATTTGTATGTACATTAGAACTGGTTATGGCAGCATCAACATGATTTTTTGGGGGGAGGGGGGTCAGCATTGACTGTTTGGTAAGCTATTTTCAAAAGCTAACCTACAACAAACAGATAGGCCACAAGATTTCAGCCTGTAGTCATTTGAACACTGCACTGAATGAGGTCATGTGACTATTTGCCGAAGGATCAAGCCCATGCTAACGCTGTTAAAAGCCCTGGAATATATTCCCAGTGACGCACACCAACATTCTAAGCATCTCATTATTTAAAGAAAATAATGAAATTTCATGTCCCAAGAAGTAAAATTATAGTAGCTATAGAAGTTAAATGGTGCTATGCCAAATTAGAATCTGCTGAAGATCTTGGCCCTTGGGGTTTTCCTTTTTTCCCCCCTCCATTTGATTTTCCTTACTTTTTTTAAAAAAAGAAAATGTTTAAAAAAGGAAAAGATTTTTTTATTAATCCAATTTTAAAAAGCAAACTACTTCCTAACTATCCAGTCCTCAGTATCTACTCTCTTACCGACAGCTACTACAAGCAATTATTATGAAAACCATATAGCTTCAAAAAGCTAGAGCAGAATACAGAGAGATACCCAAGTGTATAAACAGAAAATAATTATCTTATTAGTTAGGAATTTATTCCACCAAGAAACTGAACCTGTGAAATCAGTCCAGAAAGCAACAGCGCAAACTGCAAGAAAAATCTACTTTATCACCAGAGGTATTTTTCTGACTTCAGTAGGAGTGGGGGGTGCTCAGACCCTCTCAGGATCCAGGCCGTAGGCATCCAGCCACTGCCTTTTCAGGTGTAACATTCTGATCCCCCTCATTCTTTATTCATTTCAGCAAATATATAACCTCCTTTTTATACTACCAAGTTTCCCTCCTATGTGCAGGAAACCATCTGAATAGTTAAGAGATATTGTTACTAGGAAACAGTGTTTAGCCGTTTCACCAAATATTGATACTCTTTAGATAAACATCACAAAAAACATCGTTTGAACAGTTTAGAAAGTCCAAACGACACTTCTTCCTTCTTGATTTGAGAATGACCAAGTGTCCAAAATAGGGCCTGTGACAGGAGCAGTGGAACTGGAATCAGAGAGCCCATGCTTCTTGAAAAAGGTCTTATTGAGGGGACACCAGGAAAATAGAAAATGCAAGAACTGGGCTGGAAGTAACTCAGCCACATGGAGAAAGCAGTGCATCGTGTTTTATACAGTTCCACTTGTTCAACTTCACCCACATTCAGCATTACTCTTTGCTAATGCAGCTCTGATGCTGCCACCGTGTTTCAAGTTCTCTGAAGCACAACAGCTGGTAATGTGAGCCATGGAACTCCCTCTGAAGCCCCCTAAAGCTAAGGGGACCGGATGTGCCAATTTTATAGAAAAAGTCATGATATTCATGGCTTTATCTTATATAGGCGCCTATTACCCACCACCCCATCCCGATTTTTCACATTTGTTGTCTAATCACCCTATCTAGAGCTCTGGGGGTTTGCCAGCACAAACCTAGTCCCGTGAAAGAGTTCCAGAAATACACAGACCTGGTCATATAGGACAGTGACCACTGCAGGAAGAAAAACTGGTATTTTTACCTTACTGGGGAACAAGGCAGAGAGGTCTGAAACACTCCTTCAAGCCTCAGAGCAGTCCCTGTAGCCCTAGGTAGCTCTTGCTCTCTGAAGTAGAACAAAACTGAAGTGACACAGGTTTTCCACAAGATGCCAATCCAAAGGGGAGAGGATAAATCCTTACATAACAGCCTGAAACATGCTGGCTGTACATGCCATTTTGAGGACTTGAGAGACTCCCTGATTTCGGACAGGACAGTCTGTGGCACTTGGGACCACTACCCATGGAAGTGGCTTCTATTGGAAGCAGATCTCAAATTAGACAAATCCCTAGACATGGGGTGTGCAGCAGATGCAACAGGAGAGAAAGGATGGGAGGCACAACATCCCAGAAGCGCATGCAGTGAGACAACAGCAAAGGAGAGCAGGTGGCCATAGGGTGACCACCTGTCTCAAATTGGGCATGACAGTCCCAAAATGCAGAGACCAAGTCCCAGTCCCTGGCTTAATGACTCTGGGACAGTATTTGTCCTAATTTCCCTGCAACACCACTCTGCACCTGCATGAGACTCAGGAGTAGTGCCATGTGGGGGGCTGAAGTGGGCCTTTGCCCTCCCACGCCATGGAAACCTCATCCCCTTTCCCTCTTCTCCCCAGAAGAGGTCTGGGTCTTCACAGCTGCCCACACTCCATAGGTGACTCTTACCATGGCTTCACTCCGGTTTCCAGTCTGGCCAGAGGATGGTACTGCTGCATGTATCCAACTTTTGCCTTTTGAAAAGTGGTCACTCTAGGTGGCCAGGGTTCTATTTTGCAGAAGACAGCATGAGCAGGTAGTGGAGAAGTGCCCTGCACTAGGATAACATTGCAAGGAACATAGTTAGTGGTGCCATTCTAGAAGTAAGCAGCATGGTGGTGGTAAAGAAGCCACCAGAAATGCTGCATTATCCCATAGCCACTGAACTGGACATTGAAAAAAGTTTTTAATATTCAGCATCCTCAATCAAGGACATCTTGCCAAAACTTGATAGAAGGGTGAGGCACCTGCCCCTTCATGTGGTAACAGCTAGCAAAATTAGATTTACTACATGGAGCTTCCTACCTGAACATGGTAAGAGAGAGAAGACTTATTTACCTTTAAGGAAAAGCAGTACTTGATTACAGTGGACTATCAATGGCCTTCCTGATACCAGAAGCAAAATCAGGGATTGGCAAACTGAAGGACCACTTTGTGAGATATGGCATTCCAGACATCGTATCCAGTGACAGACCCCAATTTTCCTTAGAAGAATGGGAGTTTGCACACAACTGGGAGTTTGACTACAAAATCTTCTCCCCAGCATATTTCCAGAGTAATGGTAAGGTAGAACTGGCTGTAAAAACAGCTTAGAGTGTTACACAAGGCTGTCGTCTTGTTCAAAAAATATTAAAGGGGTTCTGCATACAGGACTATCAAATCACATGGGTGCCAAAACAAACCAGTGCAGGCAGTGAAGGGACAGAGGACCAAAATCCTGCTACCAATGAGGGAAGAACTCTTGCAGCCAGAATGACAGCGACACCCCAATTAGGAAATGGCCAACAATCAGAGAAAGCAGACACTAAAAGTATGACAGGTTAGTCAAGGACCTACTGGCCCTGGAGACCGACACTTCTTTGAGAACCCATCCATTAGAAAGGCATCAGAAGGAACTGATTAAGGGAGCTCTGAGAGAGTGCAGTGGCACCTTCATACAAGGTGACAGCACAAAAAGGACAAGTGATCCGAAGAACAGGAGGTACTTATGAACCAACAGACATGATAGGTGGAGAAAAACTACGGAGATCACCACAGAACAGAGAGATGGAGAACCATCTGGAGACCAACCCCTCAGGAAAGGAGGCAAGAATTTGCGAGACTCAGGTAGCTCATTCCTGGTGTGGTCGCCTGTTAAGGAGACCAAAATTATCTGAAAGACTCTGTGATCAGCTGAGTCTGTGATAAAGACAAGACTCCAATTTGGCTATCTGCAAAAATAACATCTAGTCTAATGGGACATGGGGTTGGTACTTGGTTGTCAACTTTTTTTTTTTTTTTAATGTTTGTTAAAAATGTCTGTAAAACAGGAAAGATGTGTCATGATCAATGGAAATAGAGTCAGTAGAACAAAGTTCCCTGGAGAAACAGTTATTGGGTGGACATCAGAGAAACACAATGAATGGAGTTGGGCTAGAAGCAACTCAGCTACACAGAGAGCTGTGCACAGGCTTTAAGGAAGTTCCATTTGTTCAACTCAACCTGTATTCAATCTCACCCTTTGCTAATGACACATGGGTCTTTTCAAAACACTGTTTGTAGCCTCAAGTCTTTCCTGTCTTATGCACTTAATATGGTCAGCACACTATTTTCAGATACATAACTATCTCTTTCTTGCATTTCTTCATATGCATCAGGAACTAGCCTCATTCAGGACTATACACATGTGAAGCTCTCAGCCAAAGTGGTTTGAATGATCAGAGTGCAAAAAAAGTATATATGAAAAATTCCTTAGAGTTAAATGTTTTCATTCATCACACAGAAATATCAGGATGCTTAGTTTGGAGGATTTTCTAGACTGAAAGTAGCAGGAGCCCCAAAAGTATTCCCATTCAGCCCCAAAAGTAGCTTTTAGAAGAATGATATAAGCAACTAAAAGATGTGTTTAGAATGAAAGTGACATCTCAACCTTAATTATAACATTAGTACTTTGATGCTACATTTTGTTGGCCAGTGTCACATAGCAATGCTTCAAGTCCTAGAAGTATGCAAGTGTTAGGGTCAGACTTATCAAGGTGACTTTACATCTGAGGAATACGGAGTTTTGATTAGTATTCTGAAGTTGGGTTAAGAAGGGTAGGCTTCTCAGGCTTTGTTGGGAAATACTTAATCATGCTGGAGTTAGAACATCCTAGAGCAAAACAGAAATGACTTATCACTGACAAGGTCAATTATCTCTTGCTCTCTCCTAGAATCAAATAGTAATAATGGTGACTGTTAATTAAATAAAGTGTCTTGGTATTTTGTGTTCTTCAGCCAACAGGAGGACACAGTTTATATCACATGACAATAAAGCTGAATTCCAATTAGAATGTCCAAATTTAGTTGTTGTGTGGGACCACTCGCACCCCTCCCACATATGCACACACACACACACACACACACACACGGGAATGTGAAGACATTTCTTTCCTTGAGTGGAAGAAAAACATAATTGTGTTTCTTTTTTGCCATGTTTGTTGCAAAAAGTTAAGTTTCCTTCTAGTTCTAGCTTTTATCAGCAGCATCACTGGCAAGGGATAATGGTGAATTCACCAGTGAGTACTGATGATACTGGAATAGAAGTTAGTTTAATTTGTGTGCCCTTTCCTGCTTGATTTGCTGTAACAGCAGAACATAGCCACTGTACATATTACCATAGAAAAACGATTTAAGCATTAAAATGACATTTGCTAAACGATTGACGATGCTAAGCATTCATTTGGCTATGTCCACAATCTCCAAAGGTCTATCTATCAGTGACAAGATGGTCAACTTAAATATGAATTCACAGGATATTTCCTTGCAGATCATTAACAATTTTATTTTTACTGTGCTACTTCCTGATGTAGGGTTACGGAAGAGATTTGTAACATGTTGAACAGAGATAGGGACTTAACGGGTCTGGTCAGAACCGGTTTGAGAAGTGGCATTGCGTGGCCTGGTAAACAGGCTGTGCAAGGCCATATGAATGAGTTTATGGTGCCAAAGGAGGAGGAAAGTTAGGAAGCAAGGTCACCTGCTGTAAATTTGCCAATGCTAGCTGTACCTTAGAGATGCTGAACATAAAGGCTTGAAATGCATATTGCACAAGGAGACTCGGCCATGAATCCACTTGGATTATGTGGCGAGAACTCCCAGCAGCCCGCTTCACAGCCCACCCTAGAATCTCCCATTGCTGTCTGGAGCATGAGCATGATTAAAGATAAGTGCACCTAACTGGTGTGGGCGTGTTTTTATTCCTCACCTGGTATCCAGAACCTTGCAGGCAGCTGTGAGCAGCAGTGCCTGACATAAGACTTGAAAATGTTCCTATAAATATTTAAGTAATATATGGCCATGGTTTTTAAAATATTACTATTTTTAAAGTGTTATTTTTTTCCAATACACATTTATCAGCAAAGTGAGTGCATATTAGAAGCCACGTAATTGCAAACCACATGTAGAACATCTCAAAGAACTCTATCTATGAAATATATTTTTCATTGCAAAACAAGAATTTCTGAAAACCCTTGCTGGAATAATACAGTTTAAGTGGCAAAAATAAGGACTGGTGACTTTTCTAGAACTAGATGCTGGGAAACTAACTTCTGTTCAAAAAGGAAGTTAATTGCTATGCAGCTGATTCTAACATCAGGAACACATCATAAAATGCATATTACATTCAAACTTTATATATAGAAGTTTAAAGGCTTATTATAGGTTAACATTAAGAATGAAAAATATTTTGCATCTACTAATTGTCATATTTCTATACTATGTGGTCTGTCTCTTGGACCAGATGTTTATACTAGTAAGATTTTTGTTTTAGTTTTTGCACTTGATATTAGTTCAGTTTAATACTCATTTTATTTTCTTTCACTTCAGTTAATAGCAGCAGGTTTTATTGCCTTGCAGTGTTACTTACAAGGAAAGCTATGTGAATATTCTCCCAGATCATCCTATTTAAATAATGGGTAACAATGAACACTGGGTTTAGCTTCCAAATCCAGCAGTCTATCACTGAACCCTGTGTCCCTCTCCCAGCAATAAGGCATGCCTGCTGGCACCTTTAGAAGTCAGGTAATGAGCAGCAGTTGAACAAAGGGGAGAGCACTTCAGGTAATAACACCGTAACGTAGTTTGTACTCACCATCCATAGCACCCTGTTGTGTCAGGGTGTGATACTGCAGAGAGTCCTTATCTGCACTGCCTCTTGCAAGACCATCAGACTCTCCCTGGCTCTTTCATCCAAGGAGCAAGAAGGTACAATTACGTTCACTAAGTGTCAAAAGACAAAAGAGCTTTTGGCCACTTTCTTGGGCTATTCCTCAGCCCATTGGGGGGGGGGAGCAGTCTTCTGCTCCACCCTGGGATAAAGTATTCCTTCTGTTGGGCTTTCCTCAGGACTCATAGGAGAATGCAGGGCCACCTTCTATTATGGGTTCTAGCCCCGGGATACTGTATTTAACTGCTAGGTCTACTTCTCCGGATACATTGTTGTTGCCACTTCCTACCTCCAAGCCTTCTTGCTCTGCATCCCCATCAGCCCATCCTTTGATTCACAGGTCTCTGGTTTCTCTTTAGATCCTCCAAGCTTTTATTTTCACTGATGAAAGCAGCACTCTTCCACCCCTACTGGGCTCCATTGAAATGCTTTCACCTGATCCCACCTCAGGGCCTTCTCCACAGGAGACCATCCTGCCCCGTGTCTTGCCTGTTTAACTCCTATCACCAGACTCCCAATCACCCAAGCCTGACCTGCTTTCTCCAGGTTTCTCTACATAACTGAGTCTTTTCTTTTTCTTCTTTTCCTTTCCCCTCCCAGAACTGTTTCCTTACAAGGCCCAGGTGTCTAATGATCCTTACCAAGCTCCAGCCACTGTAGTCAGGAGGCAATCAACCACAGGTTCTCTAATTGGCACTTAGACCCATCAAACACCCCAAGCAACATTACTTGAGGAAGAATGTTCCCCTAGAGGAATAATGCTTCCACAGGCCCACAGCCATATCCACCCTTTTATCTGTCCATACCCTTCGTATAGCCTTAGAAATATCATTAATTTTGTCCCTGTGATTAGTTAACAAAGGTCGTGACATGGGTCCTTTTGAATCTGAACAGTATCCAAAGAACATGAAATGCAAGATGAAATATCATACCTAAAAGAACAGCTAAGTAACTAGTGTGACCATGAATTGTCTTATCCATTGTTTGATTTAAAAAAAAATAAAAATAAAAACCTTAACACTTAAACCAGTTTAAAACATATTGAAGACATATGCAGTAACTGAAGGATAGATTACATAGGAAGATCACATTTATTCTGTTATCTTTGCTGTTGTGTCCTGAAATAGCTGAAGTTCTCTCAAAAAAGTATTCTGGAATATCAACTAATGAGGAATTCTAGTTTTATTTATCATATGTCACAGATAGGAAGTCAGCCCATGACAAAATTTTGCAAGCAAGAATTGCAATAATAATCAATACATGAAGTAAAGAAAAGTCTGAACAGACATAGCAGTGCTGATAAGAAGAAAACAATTTAAATCTGATCCTATTTCTTCTGTTGATGAAAAGCTATGTTTGACACCTGATTCAATTATGCCTCAGAGCTGGAAGTAGAAGAGAACTTCAGGTTTTTGGTTTTTTTTGGTTTTGTTTTTTTTACACACAGCACTATGTAATACGCATCAAATGTAAAGAAAGGAAGGGGAGCAGTTGATTTGTTGCCTAAGTGAACTTCAGATTATGTTACAACTGAGTATTAGAGCTGGGTAAGTAGTACAACATGTCTGAATATTATTTGAATTTGTAAGGAAGTTCACTTTGGGTGTATCACTGCCCCTTGTGTGTTCATATTCAATGAAGATTTCTGTAATTGAATTTACTGGAATGAATGTTTTTGGAAAGTAAGTAAACTTTATCCTTGCACAACTGAATACTCCTGGAGAGAAGAGTGTTATAGTTGTTTATTGCAAGCAATCACACCTGAAATCTGATTATAAGAATTATGCCCATCCAAATAATACTATATGACTTGTGACCAATCATAAAGCAGTGAGTCTTTTCCATTTTTAAAAAAAGAAATAAGTGAAACCCAGGAAAAAATGGTGTGTCTACGAGGGTCGTTCAAAAAGTTTTAAGCCTCACCCAGAAGGAGTTGCAGAAACAAGACAGTTGATCACAATTTTCTATATAGTCCCCCTTGACATCAATGCACTTGGTCCAACGATGCTCAAGCATTGCAATCCCGTCACGGAAGAAGGTGGCGTCCTGGTCCTCCAAAAACTCCTCCACAGCACATATGACCTCATTATTGTTTCCAAAATGGCGACCACGTAGGTGGGATTTGAGTTTAGGAAACAGGTAGAAGTCAGATGGAGCTAAGTCTGGTGAGTAAGGGGGGATAGGGTAGCAATTCAAAGCCACAGTTGGCTGCTTCAGCTACTGCAACCTGAGCAGTCTACGGGCGCGTTATCCTGGAGCAAGAGCACACCTGCCCTCAGCGTTTCGACTTGATTGCTTCCTTCAGTTGTGTTAATTCTGATGCATAGTACTGTCCATTAATAATTTTTCCCTTTTCCACGTAGTCTATCATGATTATGCCTTCAGAATCCCAAAAAACAGAAGCCATCACCTTTTCAACGGACGCTGCCTGCTTGAGCTTCTTTGGGGGTGGAGAACCAGGGTGTTTCCACTGTTTGCTTTGAATCTTTGATTCAGGCTTGAAGTGATGAATCCAGGTTTCATCTTGAGTTACTAATCTGCGGTGGAAATTCTCAGGGTCAGCCTGGAAGCGAGTCAGAAGTGTCCTGGAAATGTCAACCCTTTGCAGCTTCTGCTCTGGCGTCAGCATTCTTGGGACCCATCTTGCAGACAGCTTGCTCATCCCCAAAATCTCAGTTAAAAGTGTGAACTGAACCAGAACTAATGTCTATGGACTTAGCTATCTGCTGGACAGTAAGACGTCTGTCATCCAAAACCATACGGTGAATGGCATCAACTTGATCATCAGTGGTTGAGGTTTTTGGACGACCTGACCGAGGGTCATCTTCTGTGCTCACCCTGCCCCGCTTGAATTCAGCAGCCCACTCCTTCACAGTTGCATAGGAAGGGGAGTCCTCAGCAAGTGTCTGTACCATGTCCTCATGGATTTCCTTGGGTGTCATACCTTTCTTTTGCAGATACTTTATGACAGCTCGGGCCTCTGTTTTGTCCATTTTTAGATTTGTCGCACTACCCTTCACCTTTGTATGGGCCTCACCAGCACACAAATTAAAACAGAAATCTGTATTAGTTTTTCTAGTTTTATAACAAAAGTGTTCAGCTATGGCTCTTCTTTCTGGGTGAGGCTTAGAACTTTTTGAACGACCCTCGTAGTCCTTTCAAATAGTGATTAAGTTTGAAAAACCATACAGACACTGAACAAAAAAAAAAGTTCAACTTATCAGATAAATTATTCATTACAAAATATTCACTCAGCTGCAGTTTTAACTATTTGTCAGATATCAAGTGTTTTATAGGCACTGAAGTAGCATGATCATTAGCATAAAAATGAACATCTAGGTTATGGTACTAGACTACCTACTCCAACAGGAAGATTTGCTTTTCTGCCCCGAAAGGCAGTTTATAAAGCCCTAATCTCAAACTGGAGACAAACAGGGACATGTTTGTTACAACCCCAATATCCACAGCTAAATTTAAGACCAGGTCCGGATGTGCTTAGGTTTGCAAGTTGGTTTAGCAACCAGGCCTGAAGCACACATTTTTGGCATTTCTTTTGAACAATATCTTTTGATTAACTGATATTTGCTACTTTCAAGGTAGTGGACTCAATTCTGCAAGGTGCTGAGCACCCTTGGAGTCTTATAGCAGCAGAGATATCCTCACACTGCAGAAGAGGAGCATAACAATTAAACTAGCAGCACAGGGTCTGGTCCTGATCCCTCTCAAGTCAATGGGATCTTTGCCACTGACCTCAATGGGAGCAGGTCTGAGTACTTAGTTATTATTGCACTAAGCAGCAGTTTAAATTAGCAACATCAACTTTCTAATAAGAATTTTTTAAAAGTTAGGAAGGGTACCTAAATGATCTAGCATTTAAACCATCTTTGTACTTAATACAGTGCATACTGAAAATTAAATCCTTTTTTGCACACCTTGTTTAATACTGATCAAAACAGCATTAGTATTTAAATGATTGACGAGTCACATGGGAAAAATATGATCAGTCATGTGGGAGAAAAAACAATTACCACACTTAAAGCCAGACACACTCCTAATTAATGCTTTTATTCGCTAAAGAAATAAAATTGGTGTGTTAAATAATGAATTCTAGATTCCTGTAATAGTAAAATATTTTTTTAAAATGGTAATACAGTTAATTTGTACTTCTGAACTAGCATACAAAAAGTATGCTTTAGTATAGTTAGACATGGTTCAACAAAAGTTCAAGTGAAGGACACAATTCCATGGGGGGCGGGGGGAAGAGAGGTTTTATATAGAAGGCTATCAATAGATCAATAGAAACAGACACTTACTGGCTAACAGTTCAGGAGATTATCTTTTGGCTATGTGACCCATTCAGTCTTTACCTTGCTAAATATAACTAATAGTCTGAGTCTCCCACAATGTCATTTAGAAGTATTTTATTGTCCTTTTGTTTCAATTACACTATATTCCACAGTTTATCATTCTTAGTGAGAACGATATTAGCCACAAACAAATATTGCATTAGCTTGTAATTTTAAAAAAGACAGATGCTAAGCAGTAATAATTATTTCATCCTTGTAATACCAAGGAAATTAAATATGCAGTATACTTGCATGTGCTTGTTATATTACTAAACATAGAACTTTAACTTGGAAAATATTTACTCTAATAAATGATCCTATTTTAAAATTTCAGCTATAATTATTCAATTTTGTACACCACTCCATAAGTCAAACTAAACATCAAGTACATGTATTTTCACTATAGCTTTTTTGTGACTTGCCAAAAATATGAGTTGGCATGCAATGAGAATGCTTCAGATTTTGAATATGCTGTTCAGTTTATTCACAAGTGTTGTGGATCTACTTTCATATTATCAGATGCTGTCCTACCATTCATAGATGTTCAGGGGACTACACCATTCCTGTGTAATCATTCAAGTAGCTCTCCCTCTAGAAATAAAACTCAGTTACAATGAAACTAGAAATTTGGATTGCTTGAAACTTAATCTAGGTTTATTCCTCAAATTGAAACAAAGAAAACAGAAGAATTAGGTAGTACAACATACAGTAAATTTAGTTAAGATAGGAATTCTGATTCGTTAGCACTTTGACAAGGAGAAAATGGTCACTGTCAGTCTGTTTGTAAACTACGTGGTATTGATTTTGATTCATATCCTGTTACGGGAACCAGATAGCAAGTGTGAAAGATCAGGACAGGGAGTGGGAGGTAATAGATGCCTATACAAGACAAAGCCTCAAATATTGGGACTGTCCCTATAAAATTGGGATATCTGATCACCCTATATTGTACTGTATGAAAGTTATGAGAGGATGCCTTATGCTTCAGAGAATAAAAATACAATAAGAATGTTAAAATCCTAACGAGAACCCTGTACAGTGGGAATTGCAATTCCCTAGTAGTAGGGTTGAACAAGCTGAACCACATTGTTCAAGGAGTAGAATTTCCTACATGTTATGTGTTAAGAGAAGATGTGAGCAAACCCAAATTTTTATTACCCCAAATGTAATGCATAACTGCACTGGGATGTTTTGCTTATCTGCACTTCATCCTGAGATTTTAAATGGGGTATAAGAAGAAGAGATGAAAGGGAGCAGGCTATAATTTCACCACTGGCAGTTCTGAATAGTACAACTGCTTTTCTCAAGTTGACAGCCAGCACATTCACTAAAGCTGCTTCTCTTTTTATAAGCAGCAATACATTAAAACTCAATAACCCCAGGCAGGACATCAGAAATAACTTTGCCTGCCTCTCTGAAGTTCATTTCATGAGCCACAAGCACTTACATATCCTATAAGGCTAGAACACCTAGGCTTGTGCTCAACTTCTGTTGTGATTTTCTGCTTTTCATTACATCAGAGATATTTGAGGTTGGACTTTGCTGCAGTGTATAGCAGTGGGGCTGTTAGATGAGACAATCTAATATATAGAGCACACAAATATGTGAAAAAAATCAATGAATATTAGCCTGTTGAAGTACCAGAATCAAACTGAAATAGTTCACTGAACAGTGTAGTGAGATGAGTGATGAAATGTACCTTGCATAATAAGTTCTCTCAAACACACTTTAAAAACAGGTTGCAATAACAGGGTACAGTTAAGGATTACATCCATATACAAGCTCAGTTTATTAGAACAGGCTTTTGTCTTGTGCTTCATCATGAGCCTTTATAAATGCATATGGATCCATGTTCGGAACATCAGTCTCGTAGGGTTTTTACACTTAGGTTAGATTGGCCCCTCATGGTCAAAGAAGAGCTAAACGATAGCTGCTCAGCTGGTGGCCTGAGATGCAGGGAGGTGGCGGAGAATTGTGGGAAATGAGAAGAATCCTTACTCTGCATTCATCTATTCTGGCTGACAAAGGGGTGGAGGAGCAGCACATGGGTGGAGTGAGCAGATCCATCCAAAAGAGAAGTATGAAAAAAACATTCTGACCCAACCTATAAGCAAAGAGGGAGCAGCAAGGAACCGTAACTCCCTCCTTCAGAGTTCTGCCGCTGGGGAGCTGCAGCTCCTCACCACCCCTTACTCAGGGGAGATTGGAAAGGTGTACACCAGCCTTTGGGAGCTGTCAGTGTTCCTAGTATTATGCCATCTTGGATTACAGTAATTCATAAATGAATTTACCATGGTGATTGGCAGAATCCTTCCCAGGTATCTAATGAAAACCATAGAATAGTAAGATCTCTAGCTAAATTTGTCCAGCAACAGATTC
Source organism: Mesoclemmys tuberculata (assembly GCA_007922155.1). Taxonomy (NCBI): domain Eukaryota; kingdom Metazoa; phylum Chordata; order Testudines; family Chelidae; genus Mesoclemmys; species Mesoclemmys tuberculata. The sequence goes on along the minus strand of ML675609.1, from coordinate 29,795,518 downwards.
TGCTTTCATCCAGGTTTACAATTACCCAACAATTATGTGGAATGGTATTCCAAGAATACAGTTTTGTTTGGGAAAGTTAATTCCCACCCCCTCAAGCCCTGTTTGTCATACTGTAATGGAGATTGCTGGTCTTTTGAGGTATCCCAAGGGTTGCCTAGGGAGGTGGTAGAGTGTCCATCCTTAGAGGTTTTTAAGGCCTAGCTTGACAAAGCCCTGGCTGGGATGATTTAGTGGGGTTGGTCCTGCTTTGAGTAGAGGGTTAGAGTAGATGACCTCCTGAGGTCCCTTCCAACCCTAATCTAGGACCCCTTCTTCTCTACTGATTAAGGGGGACGTTATGGGAAGGTGATCCTTGGGGCTCCCTGACCTCTCCTCATTTTAGTATCTTGCAGTCTTATTTCAGAGCTATTGAAAGGATGGAATGCTTTTGGCTGTGACCCACTAAATTTCCTTGCCTTGCTCAGTGAAACTTAAGTTACGTACCTGCTCTGCTTGTAGTGTGTCATTGGAAAGGTTCATGAGGTGTGTTTATATTTGGGCTCTAAACAATCCAACTGAGAATAATTTAAAAGTTGTCTGCATGTATCAAAGGCAGGAGGGAATTGCTCACCTCTGAGCATCAGTCAGGTGCCAGAAACTACTGTGTGTAGGAGTGCTTCTCGGATCGGATTACAGCGGACTTACTCTGGCAGTTAAAATGTTTAGCAGAAGTTACCGTACCCTTCCAATCTGGGCCAAATGGTGCTCTGTTGAGGAAATCTGGAATAATCACTGTCCATATTAACATTAGCATTGTCAAAGGACTTGGTCCTTTGCTTTTGTGATCATCCCATATGAAACTCAGCCATAAGGGATGATTTGGGTAAAAAGACCAAAGCAGAGAGGCAGTGATAGAACAGCAATGCAGAATTGGGGGAAGCAACACAAAATAAGACCTCTCTAAAAACCTTTTGGATATTTTATAGCTGCTTTTCACTATATTACAAGCAACACCTAAAATGGGTTATGGAACTAATTAAAGAAATATAAAAGGCACTGACAAAAGGTTCCTTGTTAAGTATAGTTGATGGCACAAATCAAAACTGAACACTTAACACATTCTTGAAAGATTTTTAAATTATAGATGCTATAGTCCTTTTCTATTGTTACAAAACATGCAAATTTCATTTTTGAGAACAAAATCCCAAATTACAGTAAACTAAACTATATTTAAATACTGTAACTATTTTTTTAAGGGCAAAAGGTTTTTCTAACCTTGACAGATAACACACACACACACACATCTAAATACAGTAATCTGCAAACAAGTTTTAATTCAGAGTATACTAATGTCTCATTTTAAATCTGCTTATTTTCAATTATATTACTTAAAAAGCTGTTCACTCCTTGAAGTGCAAGGAATAAGGCATGTAATTCCCTGCTCACCTCAGCTTTGTGGCAGAAAAATAATTTTAAAATACATGTTGTTTTGGTAACTATTGAGAAGTAGTATGACTCAATGTGCAACTAGCAAATTAAATGCAGATAGGATGAGGAATGACAGCCTTTTTATTAATAAATGTATTAAATGATCTGGATTCATAAGAATTTTTCAAAACTTGTATATAAGATTGATTTATTAAACAGAAGTATTATCTGTAGTTAGGGAATTAAAATGATTGTGTCTGGTTAGCATGTCTTCTAGTATTTTAGAACTAGAAGAACATCCTCTCCCCTATTTTTAATTCAGAGAATGGAAAAGGAAAATAAGCTTTCCTGCTTTTCTAACTCCCAAATGATTTCTTCAGTTTAAATAGTCATTGAACTGAAACAGGAAAATAAACTGAAAAGGGAAATATTTTCTCTGCAACTGCAGAAGGGACTACTGTTGTCAAAAGCTGGTTTAGCACTACAGCGGACACTGGTTCCAGAAAGTCACTTCTAGCAATTTAGTGGTTTGACTTTATAACTTGGCAAACATGTACTGCTTAACATGTTGGTATTGAATTTAAATTTTAATGGATAGCCTTAATTGGTTGGCCATTTCAAATAGATCTTTAAAAATAAGGGTTTTTTTGCTTTGTTTTGTTTTTTCCTTTAATTTACAAAAAACAAAACCATCCACAATTTTATCTACCTTATGCCAAGCTGAGCCAGAAGTTGTGTGTTAGGGTTGCTCAGACAGAGCATAACAAGATACTGTTTGCTTCATGCAATGCAACTATGTTGTGAAGAAGAGTCCTGTAATCCATTCTATAGGATACCATCTCTGGATTATAAAGAGTCAGTTTAGTTGAGATTGATATTTGAATGTGTCCAATTTGGGTTCCAGTCAAACCCTAGTGAAGGCAATAGGAAGCTCCCTATTTAGTTCAGCAGCAATGGGATCAGGTGCTTGGTGATTATAATTCAATTTAGCCAGAATTAAAATCTGAGAACACAAATGCTGAAGAGTCCACCACAGGTGGTTAGAATCTACAGACTGCTTTATTTGAAAAAGCCATTAAAAAAAGACAGACACACACACCAAACAACTTTTGAGCATTAGTTTGGGAAGTAACCATGGCATGAAGATAAATTTTTACTGGTTTCAGTGGCCAGCCTTGTTAGATACAAGAGCAAGTATGAGAAGAGTTAATAACTGAAATAACTAATCAAATTTTGCCAGTTTCATTTGATTAAAACCACTAGGCTTCTTGATTGTGGAATCAATTAAACATAAATGGTGGAAAAATCTAATTCCTCACCTGCTAGTTGCCTTGAAATAGCCACAAACATGCACAGTTTAGGAACTGTTCACTTGAAGGAAGCTAAAACTCATCCAAAATTTTATAGATGTTAACCAGAAGATTGCAATCTTAAAGTTGTAACAAGAATGGATTAAGTTTGTACAATTTCCTGGTCTTGTTACAATCATTGCCACCAGACTGGATTTATATTGTGCTATTTTCCAGTCCTTTTTACAATCTTTGTCAGAAGAAAGTATTGGAATTTTATAGCCTCATATGTTCTCTGAAAGATAACAGTAAACTGTACAACTTTGACCTGTTGAATGTTCTATAATTTCACTCAACGATCTCTCTTATTCTTACTTTTATATTTTCAGCTACGTACAAAGAAGATAAAATGGTCATCAGACTAAAATACAGAATGGCTAAGAGGTTAAAATAGTGAATCTGACTGCTGTCTTCTGCAACATACAAGACATGAAGATTTGTGTCTTATTCTTCTCCAAGACAGGCCAAGTTGTCTCAAAAGCCAGTCCAGGATTGAGGAATTAACTCCCACATGGACCATCACAAACATGGCCTTCTGCTCTAAGCACAAGGCACATTTCTTTGAGATCGCCTTCTCTGACAGAGATATAGAAGTGTGTATGTAGGTATGCATTAAAAATATCCCAAGAAAAACAAAAAAAACAAAACCAAAAATGGTCTATTGCACACACTTCTCTTTGAATTAAAAATACACATGCCAAGTATTACTCTCATTGCTTACTGGTTTCTGCTGCATACAGTGTAATTAAGCATAGTAATGTTTAAAAGAGGAAAAGAAACTAGCTGTCAGTCTGAGGAAATGGATGCCATTATAGCTGTTCTTGTCTTTGAACTAGTTCTTTGACTAAATCTCCATTTTACTGCTTTCCCATAATCTTTTTTGGAAAAATTCTCAGCCGGTTGTAAGTCATTATATCCCCCATTGATTTTGATGGAGCAACATGAATTACACCAGCTGACACTCTAGTCTATTAGGAAGATTTGAGATTTTCTGTTTGAACTAGGCAACACTGTCCAGAATACCCACCACTTCCCAACAATGCACTGTGATTGGCAGTTCCCAGAAATATCATTTCACTTCTGTATGGGGGCATCTGTGTACATTTTAAAAGACAATTCGAACAACTTTTTCAGTTATCTACCTAACCTTTGTTTAAGTGTCAAACAGCTTTGCATTGAACAAAAACTATTTTCCTGTAATATCTCCTTCCTTCTCTGCAGAAGGGTATCTGAGTCATCTTAGAGACACCATTCCTCCACATGCCTGGACAGGATCAACTTCTTTCTCTGTGGTCAGGAGACCAACAGGGGAGGATGAGGATGCTGGGCAGGGATGGCGGTGATGTACATTGCTTTTCCATGCAGCCAGAGGAAATACAATACAGCCAGGGACTAAACTCTCTTTTATTAAGAGACCCCTGGAGATGGTTAGTGTAGTCAGAGAGGATGGGTAATACCCTATTAGCATAGCTCTGAGGAGGCACCACTGCCAAGGTGTCAGGGAGGTATGAAAGGCCTGAGCCAATACAGAAGTAAAGAGCTTCCATGTTGACTATCCTTGCCTCACATGGATCCCCAGGGATCTACTAGGTTTGGAAATGGTCCTGCTCCTTTTTATTTGTGTGTGGGGCAAAGCCAGAGGGCATAAAGAGGAGGAATCTCTCCAGGGATTCCTCATGAAGATGTCTACCCCAAACTTCCTCTCCAAAGATTTTTTTTATCATTGGAAGATAATCTGTTCTGTAGTCATTACTCTCAGGACCTTCTGTAAGAGTTTTGTCTTTAAGTAAAAGAATCTTGGGCCTTAAGGCCCCAATCCAAAGCACAGCATTTAAGTATGTGCACAGGTTTAAGCACACAAGCTTAGGTGTTTTAGTGGATCATGATCTAGTACAGTAAAATACACTGTGGGTCAGGGTAGGAAAATTACCTTTATCCTGTAGTTACATATGTCCAGCTTTACTACTATGTTGAAAGATGATATTCCTATGGAATAAAAGGATCAATACTTACTGTAACTGAAGTGTACTCATGCAAAATGTGTACAGTTTTCTTTATTCCTAGTTTACCCCAGTCAATTTTTACTTTCACAAACTCTGCTACTGTCACAAGTGTTTGACTTTTTGGCAAGGCAATTCGTGAGTAAGTTACACTGGAATTTTTCAACCAATTCAGGTGGCTATGGATATAGCTTTTACTACTCCTTGTCCTCCCTGCGCCCTCCCACACACACCTCCAGCTCAGGTATAAGGCACAAAAGCAGATACACACCACTTCCTGCAAAAGAGAAGATATTATTGCATTCAAGTGATTAACAATCGATTTATCAGATTGTACTTGTGACTTTGGCAAGCAAAGCATACATTACACTCTAAAGAATAGCTTTCTATATTTTTGAGACATTTGTTTTATACCTCTATAGACTTATGGAGGAAAAATGTATAGCTTTGCACCTTAAGAAAAGAGGCTTAGATATGAAAGATATATATAGCAAATGATCATCATTTACAACTGTTTACACTATGTTGATTGACCAATACACTATATTCAAGCCCCTAATGCAAACCCCACCTACACACTAGAGGAAAAGTTTCACAGTTCAAGTCTATCTTCCCCAGTGACCTTTCCATTGGCTGAAAGAGCAGTTGTATATTTCCTTGGCTGTTCAACTACACAAATTCATTTTTTTGGGTGCAATATTAGGATTTCTTTGGTGTCATCTGAGGTTCTGTATGTGGTTTTACCTTACTGACTTTACATTGCCCAGAGTTTATGAGTGAGCTATGGATCTGGAGTTAAGTGAAAGTTGTGTAATAAAACCCAGGTAAATTCCCAATTAGGCTCCAGCTTTGCCAAATTTTGAGTGAACATTTTAGTACTAAGTGAAGGACTATCTGTTCTTTTTCCTAAAGCAGTAGCAGAAATCTAGGGGAAGTAGAAGCTGTTCAGAGAAGCAGATAGTTTTAAGGCTAATGCAGATATCCTTATTTCAGCAAAGTTCCTTGTTCAGTTTTAGAAGATTTTCTATGATTCTTTACTTCTTTCTATTAGGATATGGTGTCAAAAGCTGAGTCATCTTGGCCCAACATGAGTAAGGATAAGAAAGTAACAAACCTTTTAAATTATTTCAGTTTAACGAGCCCACAGAATAGCCATAGTTAGAAGTGGGATTCCAAACTGCAACAAAGCTTGATCCAGACAGCGGCCACGTATGGCTCCAATAATTAATTCAGGCATTAGGGAAACAAATATATTTCTACGTCATTTGATCTTTGAGGCAGAAGATAAAGCATAATTATGACATCATTTTTAACAAGTCCAATGTCTATTTGATTACAAAAAATAAAAGTAATATTTTCATGGGCACGCAGAAGTCTAAACAAGGCACAGAAGGACCCTCTGTGAATGAGCAGAGTAGTGTGACTATGGTCTCAAGACAAAACAAAAAAAATCCACCAACCCACCCACCCACTCTCAAAGAATCATCTAATTGTCAGGATTTTAAACAAGGAATTTTCTGGGATATTGATGAGTGGGCCAGATCCTGTCTCCCTGTCACAGGCTACGTGCGCTGTTCTGGTATTCAAAGGGGCCAAAAAGCTGGTCTCATGGGGCATAGTTGGAAATATCTCCAAAATCTCTTGGTGTGCACTAAACGTATAGCTGTGAGCCAGCAATCTCTCATTGGCATATTACCAGGACAGCAATATATTTGCATACATAAACCCAGCATATAAAAAGGAGCCTGAAATAAGGTGCTTTGTTTCAATAAGCACAGGAAACAAGTTGTTGCAACTACACTTCTGAGACTTGTCTATACTGCTCTGAAGTTTGGACCCTCAGGGTGTGAATAGAAGTGTGCACCAAAGTGCTGCACTGTAAATCTCTTTTATGGACACTACATGTGGGAACCGAAAGGTTCCAAGTTCACATTAATGTAGTCCAGTTTCAAGAGGACTATATAAATGCAAATTAGGATCCTTTCATTTCACACCCAGAAGTATAGTCTAGCATTTGTGCACTTCTATTCCCACCCCGATGGTCCAAACTTCAGAGCAATATATATATAATCCCCAAGGTTGTGGTTTCATTCTTTCTATCTATTGAACCTGGGGCAGGGAGAGGACCTGGATTCAAGTTAATGCTTCAAGTCAGGCAGAGCAGGAACTTGATTGTGGATCTCCTGCATTGCAGGTGAGTGGGTAATAGAGCAGCTTTCTTTCACAGTTTTTCCAGTTTCTATAAATATTTATTGTCCCAAAAAGGAAAAACTGACTCTATAGCCCAGTAGTTAGGCACTCCCTGCAATGTAGGGGGGCTGGGTTCAAATCTCTGCTTTCAATGAAGTAGAAGAGGGACCTGAACCTGGGTCTTCTACAACTTCAACATTTTAACCATCAAGCTGCTCGATATTCTGGGCTGGATGGGGAGTCTGTTTTTTTCCTGATGTGGAAAGGGAATTTTTTTTAAATGGCAAAAGTTCCCATGGGAGGGGAAAAAACCAGGTTTCCCATCCAGCTCTAGTTAAAATGGCATTGAGAAAGATGTTGGTTGGCCAAGTCACTGGACCACCTGTGAAAAGGGGAGGATACATTCAGAGCTGATTTTTCTTTTGAGTTACATAAATAATTAGTCCTCTTAGCTAGACTAATTCCAAATGTCATCATGGTAAGTTCGCAGCAGGGCTTCCCATAGCACTTTATTCTTGAGAGTTCTTTCATTCCGCAGGCTCGCAACCAATCTGAAACTTCTGAAGGGTTAAAATATAGGAAGACAGCATCAACTAATTATGCTGAAACATCATTAGAGGGCTATGGTAACAACTGCAAATGGTGACCATACACACACACACACACATAGATAAAAAAAATAAGCTTTGAATCACCCAGCTGTTTGGGAAAAGAACATTGCAGATCTGACGACATTTGCTCTGCTCCTTTTCCTGTGATTTCCAGCAACCCATCAATCAAATTCTTTGCTATAACTAGCCTACAATTCTATTGATTTTTTTCTTTACAGTGTAATTCCACAGTTTTATAAAGCTCAGCATCCAAAAGTAATTCATGATTTCAAGAAAGCTAAATGACATCATATACACATTACCAGAATTATGTGGTCCAGCTGTCAAATGGTTAGTTATGTGCCTACTGAAGCTCATTAGGGAACCTAACAGGCAGCCAGCTATTACCCATCCAACTGCAATTAATGGGAGTGATCCTGTAGTCCTTACAGTAGACTGAGACCAAAAGTAGAATTAGAAAATGTGTTCCATTATTATTATTAAACTGATTTTCTGTGGCAGGATCCTTTCAGAACACCAGCTTCTTTCCTCCCCAGTTTAATATCAGCTATCTTTCATATGAAAAGACATAGCAAACTACCCAAGAGCACTTCCCATAAGTGACATTTTTCTAAAGTTTAAGGAAAAAGATAAAATATTCCTTAACTTGATTAATGTATTGTTTCTAATGATTATTTCACAGAAATCTTTTATCATAAAAAGTTATTCTGTAGTTCTACACTTCTCTCCACTCGATGTAAAAACACAGCCCCCACCACTGTGAGGAATCATCCACTACAAAGAAAAATCACTCCTCTGAAATGTTGTCTGAAGCCACGGCAAAAAAAGCAGCTGAAAAAAGATCCAGACACTTAATACCAAAAACTTGAACAGTTTCACAGAAACGTTACCTGAGGAAATATTGATGGCAATCAGGGTCACAGACTGTACCTATGATCCCTTCCAGTCTAGGCAGAGAACACTCACAATCCCTATTGTCAACACCTCATTTTATGAGGGAGAGCTGCTGTCTACACTAAAGCGTGCCATAATCGGATTGTTCTCTTCGTGCTTGTCCAAGAGTTTGAGACCTTGCAGAGAGGCAGCCTTCTGCTGCATCCCCAGCATGTTGCTGCTCCATTGTACTTAGGCTGTAAAATCTCTATCCTTAACTGAAGGAAAATACCACTAGCCCAGTCACTGGGTAGGCCCGCCTTTCAGGCTCTGGTGCAGTGTCAGGGTGGGGCCAGAAGTGGTGTCATGTTTAGCAGTCCCCATAGTGCATGCTTCTATGGAGATTCTGGCCTCCACTTGAATTTATGTTGGGAGCTGCCCAGAATCCTGGGGGTATAAAGCATGACAGTTTATAGCCATCTTACCACACTTTCCCCAGGCTGTGCCTTCTGTGTTATACCTCTGAATTCCAGCCTCAACGTTCAACATCTCTTTTCTAAGCAAACCAATTAAAAAAAAAAAACCACCAAACCAAACCAATCTCCAATGCTACTGGTCAGCTGCCAAGATCCCTCTCACTTAGGCTTCATGCCAGGAAATGGTAAAACCACAGTAGTTATTTCTTTGGTGAATGAGCTTCAGTAGTCTATACACAAGAGATATCCATCTACAGTAATCCCTCTGCATTTTATGGCATTGATCACTATATAGGGGAGTATTCACTGGAATATCGTTACTGATATAAAATATATCCTGCACACAGAATAAGCTTATAATGTGTCAAAAGATGTAGAATCTTATGCTGAAAAAAATGCATCACAATTTCACAGCAAAGTGGCAGAGAATCTTACAATAAGTTGGTGCGCATGTGCGCACACAGACACACACAAGAACAAACACCACATTTTGTTTAAAGCAGTTGCTCTGAATTTGTGATTGGAGGTATTCATTGTTATTGGTGAAGGGATATAATTTGAAATTGAGAGAAGTGAGATGGACTGAAATCTATGATTAATGTTATTATACTTTAAAAAGCTGAGTAAATCAGTAGCTCAGGAAATATTAAAATTAGGCTACAGATTCTCATTGAATAGTAGCTAGATTTATCATCAAGAGTATTCACTTTGAATCAAATGTTATACAAGAACTTTACTAAGTCACTGTTCAGTCTAGAAAGGAGGTATTTGGAGTAACATAAGCTTCAATGCATTGTATTAGGAATATATGGTCCATTGGACATTTTTGTTCTAAATGGGTTATTTTTGTGCTACTATTATTTGAAAAAAAGATTAAGTAATCTTCCGTATTAAAATATCTTCTATTTCTCTTTATCATGCTCACAAAACAAAACAGTGGAACTATTTATACACTTAGTAAGGAGGAAGTGTGTTGCAACATTTTACAGTTGGATAATTTTGCACACACAGTTGAAGATTAGATGAGGGCTCTAGCTGAGATCTAATTCTGACCTAATTAATTAATTAGGTAATTCAGACCTAATTAACTGAACATTTAAATCAATTGAATACTCACTGACTCATGTCAAAACTGTCATTCACATGACCATAGGACCTGAATCTTAGTGAGAACTGCAATGTTCTGAATTTTATTCATTTTGGGGTCCTTTAGAGTTCCTAGGAGCTTGGCAATGGATGTTAATAGGAGGAAGATTAGACTTCAGTGAACTCTTTGCCACTTTTAACTCTTCGTCTATTAAGTCCATCTTTGCCTCACATCAATCTAAATACTTTGGAGAGCCAATGAGTTAAATTAGCTGGCACATTAATCATAGAAATGTAGGACTGAAAAGCACCTTAATGGCTCATCTGGTCCAGTCAGCTGCACTGAGGCAGGATAAGTATTAGCTAGACCGGGTTAGCTAGCTTGCCTAACCTGTTCTTTAAAACCTCCAGTGACAGAGATTCAACAGACTCCCTAGGTAATTTGCTCTAGTGCTTAACTACCCTTACAGATAGGAAGTTTTTCCTAATATCTAACCTAAAACTCAGTTTATGCCTATAACTTCTTATCTTGTCCTCAGTGGTCATGGAGAGCAATTTATCACCCTACTCTTTATAACAACCTGTTTACGTAGTTGAAAATTGTTATCACAACCCCTCTTCAGTATTTTCTCCAGAACAAACCAACCCCCTTTTTTCAATCTTTCCTTGTAGGTCATATTTTCTAGACTTTAATTGTTGCCCTCCTCTAGATGATCTCCAGTTTGTCCACATCTTTCTGGAAGTGGTGTGCAGAACTACAGTTGAGGCCTTATCAATGCTGATTAGAGAGGAAGAATTACTTCTCATGTTTTGGTTACAATACTCCAGCTGATTCATCTAAGATGGATGTTCGATTTTTTGGCCATAGTGTTAGTGTTGACTTAGTTAGCTCGTGAATCCACTATAACCCCTTTTCTGCAATATTCCTTTCTAGGCAGTCATTTCCCATTTTGTATTTATGCAACTGATTCTTCCTTCTTAAGTATAGTACTCCACATTGGTCCTTATTGAATTTCATCTTATTTACTTCAGACCATTTCTCCAGTTTGTCAAGATCATTTTGAATTCTAATCCTGTCCTCTTAATTTCATATCTGTAAAACTTTGTAAGTATACTCTCTATGCCATTATCCAAATCATTTATGAAGATACTAAATGGAACTAGAGCCAGGACAGATCCCTGCAGGACCCCACTTGAGATCACAGTCAAGCTTGACTGTGAACTTCTCATAACTATTCTGAGTAGTATTTTCCAACTAGCTGTGCATCCATCTTATTGTAGATTCAGCTCAGCTGTATTTCTCTAGTTTGTTTACAAGAAGGTCATGTGAGACCATATCAAATGCCTTACTAAGGTCAAGAGGTCACATCTGCTGTGGTTCCCCCCCCCCCGATCCATAAGGCTTGTTACCCTGTCAAAGAAGGATAGTAATATGGTTTGACATGATTTGTTCTTGATAAGCAACAGTCAACATGGATTTATCACTATCTTCTAGGTGCTTACAAATGGATTGCTTGATTACTTGCTCCATTATCTTTCTAGGTACCAAAGTTAAGCTGCCTGGTCTAGGATTTTTGTGTTGCCTTATTCCCCTTCTATAGATACTGTATTTGCCCTGTTCCAGGACTCTGGAATCTCTCCCATCCTCCCCAAGTTATCAATTATAGTACCTAAGGAAGTGGCTGAAAAAAGTCATTAAGTATTCTAGAATGTATTGCATCAGGCCCTTCTAACTTGAAGTATAGGCTACAATACATGGAATCATGTAATGAATCCACCTTGTAGTTCTCCCATTGTGTTACACCTGTAATGTAATAATAAATGAGATAAAGATGCCTCAAAGGAGCCTACACTGCTAAATCTCTGACTATGGTGTTATTTTTCACTAAAAGGAGACAGATAAAGTGGTTGGATCTGATGTAGATACTAGCCTTTTATTCAATTAACTTACAATGTTTAAAGGCTAATAAAAACTTTCAGGAAAGTAGTAAATTATGTTATGCATCTCTTTTGCACCACCATAGAAAGATAGAGAAAAAATTCCACTTATATGTCCCATTGGGCCAAACTTTTCAGTACATAGCATAGATGGTTGCAGAGTTAGAATTACTTTCCTGAAAGTCTCATTGGAAGTGTTAACTTTTTAAGTGTTCTGGTCAGAGAAAGGATTCTAAACAAATGCTGTATTAATATTCCTTCCATGTCTGTACTTGAGTAATGACTTCCATATTACATTTGCCCAACGTGTAAGCCAGAACAAGATTGTTCTAACTAATTGCATTGCAAGCCCAACCTAGTCTCTGAAAAGCAAGTAAAAACATCCCCCACACATCATTACTTCAATAAAATTGCTGGAATTGGAAAACTGCCAATTATTTTAATGATGTATAAAGCTGAATAAAACACAGCTTGCTTTTCCATAGCTATATTGATTCTTTAGTCCACACCTTAGTAAAAACCTGGTTCCACTAAAACTAAAAATAGTTATGGGAAAAAGGGGTTTATTTTGCACATTATGAAATATCTTATTACACAGGGATGTTTTCTTATTTGGCCAAAAAACAAAAGATGGGGACATTAGAATCAGAGTAAGTAAAATTTCATTACTGAGCCCAAAAATCAAAGTTTGCCGGTGATCTTCATCAACTCAGAGGACCTACATAATGCCAGTTTTGCATTTGGTCCCTGGTCTCTCATGCCATAAGCCAGCAAGAGCCAAGAGGAGTGACAAATTACCTTTCTGTGTTCCAGGGAGAAAAAAAATGCCTCATGCTGCTTAAACAACAAGCAATACTGAAAGGCTCTAAAGGGAATTCTCTTCAATTCTTCTTGGCTGGTAGGTTGGCATTTGTGACAGTGCCAGTTTTTGTCTTTCAGTAGAAGAGGAAAATTTGCAGCAGGTCTCAGTGAACATTCTGCCACTGGGTGCTTCAAAAGTCAATGTAGATTTTGGCTTGAATCTGGTCCAACCTCTATATAGCAGTACTACTATATCCCCAAAAGCATTTGGGGCAGCCACTCTCTTGGCCTACACACCAGGGACTGAGAAACAGAGACCTAAAATCACAAGCTGTTACAGCTTGAGCTAAAGAGCTTATGTTCTATAGCTGGAGATTGTAACAACTCATCTTTTCTGTTCATCAGGCACAGGAAGGACCTATAGTATAGTCACCAGTGTATAGTATACTCACCCCCCCCCCCCCCACACACACATCTGCATCAGAACTTCCAAACAGGATAATGGCAAATCTAACTAGCCCACCACACACACAGCACAAATGAGGACACATACAAGTTTATAGGCTGTTGAGAAAAAACTGGCCCTGTGTATTAGAGAAAGACAGCCATGATCATACTGTTCCTTTAGCTTATAAAATCTAAAACTTTCTAGTTCAGCTATTGAACATGTAAGACAGATCCCAGATTCTCACCCTTGCTACTTATTAAAATATTTTTTCAAAGTAATTTTCCTCATTAGTGCAGATCCGATGACTAGAGAACAATACTGTGAACAATACTGATTTTGATATGCAAGGGATGACAAATTGTCTATTGCGGACATGAGTGTGCCTCTAAACGCACTGCCAAGATTGGTGTAAACAATTATTAATGCATAGGGGAAAAAAATTCAGTCAAGATAATGTAAGGATGTGCTAAGCTGCTAACTGGTATGTAAATGTGATGACAGCTTGAATAGTGTTAAAGTATAAAATTGCTGAAGCGATTCTTCCACAACTTTTATGCATTTAATAAACTGTGCTGATTCTTTAAGCAATATACAGTAGGTATCCAATACAGAAGAACTGGTCAACACTATTGATTGAAAAATTATTTACCAGATTTGACTTCTTTGGTCTGCATTGTACAAACATTTTTTAAAATTGTTGGTTATTACTAACTGTTCAACAATTACATTTCATGACAATATTTGGTACTATGAATTATTTGTGTACTGCTCATAGAAAGTGACACAAGCATCTGATATTTGGAATTCACCATTTTTGGTGGTGTGATTAGTCACAAAGGTATAGTTCAGGTTCCCTATCTAGATAACCTAAGCTTTCTATCCAGCAACTCCTCTAGTTGAGACATTCACTCAGTCTCTCTGGCAGAGGCTGGAGAGCACTGGTGAGCTAGGGAGAGAATCAAGGAAGAGATTTAAGAGTAAGAAATATGGGGATATTTTGGATCTTTTTCCAATCGTATTTTGCATAAGATGTTTGGCAACATCCTTGGAACCCAGAATAGTAGATTCCTTCCTTCGAGAGAGAAAGAGACAAGTCAGATTTATTGGCTGCCCATTTGACTTTATGCTCAATTTTCTTTTGCCATGTTCATATAAGTAACTGCCGATGTCAAGAGCATGCATGGGTCTAGTTGTGACATTTGTAGCCAGACATTTGTCAGGATAATTTAAATATTTGAATAATGGGGGACAGAGGGAGAGAAAAGGATTGCTGGGTATTTCCCCCATCTGTGATCAAGCCACTGTTATCCAAGTCACTTGAAGCTTGCAGTGAAGCTGTTGCTCCTTGATTTGTGTTAATGAAGGGTGGGAGAATTAAGTCTTCCCCTTCATTCCTTTTTTGGAAGTTGCTATAAGGCAGAAGAGAAACAAGTTTAGCAGAAGACTGCAAGGATTTCATGCTTCCAAAAGGAGGTGGCAAAGACGACTTTACCAGGATGGATGAAGCTTGGATTTATATATCTCCTAGAAGCAATTTTGCATGTCCTTGTTCCCACTAGATGAAGTTCTAATACTTGCTTTCTCTGGGCCTTCTCAAATGACTATTGAAGACAATGGAAAGACTCTTATTGACGTCAGTGGCAGTTGGAGCAGACCTTCTGATTCTTGCAAACTGTGATGGGGAAGGAAAGTAGGACAAATTTTGTTCGTGTAAATAATTCTGTAATTCATGTCAGAAACCAACTTATTTTGCAGCACACATGGCAGAAAATAATCTTCCAACAGAATTCTACAAACAATGGGTATTTCTTTATACTTGCATATTCAGTGGGTATACTTCATTTATACCTTAAAACTTTTATGAATAAACATACTAGATTTTGTAATGAACTTCATTAACCTGTTTTTTCTCTTCATAATTAAATGAAAGGATAAAAAGTTCCAAAACAAAGGGTTTTTGGTATTTGTTAAGTAATTTTTTAAAATCCATTTTGCAAATATTTGTATCATAGAATACCTGCCCTGTACATACATTTAATTTAATTTTGAGATCTGTTAGCACATAATATACAAAGGTTGCTACGTACTGATCAAGTAATGGAAGTTAATTTTATGTAAGCAAAAGCAATTGGAAAGTGCTATTTTATGGTGAAAAGCAGAAGCAGAGATAATTACTACATGTGAAAGTAGTTTTCCTAAAAAGTCTCAATTCAAGATATTAAGTTTCTTGACAAGCGTTCAATTTTATCTATGATTTGTGAATGAGAATTTCAGTGGAGACAAATCTTCAGTAGCCTGATTTCCCCATCTTATTTAGAAATTGTATTTCCTAAAGTGGTGTCGTGCAAGATAGACTGACACAAATTTGAAGGATAGGTCAAATAGCACTGTTCAGTGAGAAACAGATGTCTCTGAAGAGCTAGGCACATCACTCTCTAAATGGCACCATGCCCACCTATGATCACCACTATCCAATGTGCCCAATATTTGTAGCAATATGGAGTCTGATCCTGCAACCTTCAAGCAACTTCAGTTTCAGGGGCTCAAGAGATGTAGAGTCAGGCACATGTTTTGCAAAGATTTGGGGTGGGCGAGTGCTTTAATGGTGACCTTTTTTGACACATGCCTGGCTTTTGTCAGTTTGAAGGTGGCTTTTACATGACCTTTATCTAGTTTTTTTCCAGTCAGTATGTAGAATGAGTAATTGCTAATGGAGTTAACAGAAATATGGTGCTTCTAATATAGCATTTCTGATACTTAAAGTCACACCATCGGTTTGGTGAGGGGTATTGTATGAAGTAAGTATGTTATTTTTTTAAAATCCCCAGTTATATCACCAGTGAAATAAAGGGGAACATATTATACCAGATTATCGAACCAAAAGGTAGTGTGGGAGCTCCCCCTGCTGTTCTTCAACACCAGGAGCTAAAGAACCATGCATTCTTGCTGACAACTTGGATGATGTTGGTTTAAAGATAGAGAAGTAAACAAACGAGTAGCAATATAAGCTTTACTGAACTAGAAACAAAGCCAGTCAGTGTCTGCAAAACTGAAGAGGACAAAAATATTTTCAACCTAAGTTACCTTTTCTTGTCTCAGCCTACTGCTAGTATAGTCAACACTAAAAAAATTCAATTACTAAATGGTGTTCCCTTTGCATCTGCACTTTTTCCTTGGACAGATTTTGGTTCATCTCCAAAAACAGACAGACAAGAATCTAATATATCTTTCAGTTTCAGTTCATTTTCCTGTACCTTTGTTTTTTTGGGCATAGACAATATGTATATATAATCTTGGAAGTGGGAAAAATTAGATATGTGAATTTATGTTGCTGTCTATAAATAGAAAAATTCTCTTATCTTCCTATAGGGAACTTTTAAAAAACCACCTTTTAAAAATTATGAAAGAACTGCTAGAAAACTCTCCACCCTCCATATGGATGGATGTCACTATAACTAAAACCATTTTAGCCAACTGCCACGGTCACCCACTGTGCTTTCAAGGGAGAGGAACGCACTCATTTAAAAATTATGTCCGCTTGAAAAAAATTGCCAGAGTTCTGTAGCAACTGGAATTTTTGACTCCTGCACCATTGTCTCTCTGGAAGGCATTTTTGTTTATTTCATGTCTACATCAAGAATCTCAATAATAATTGCAAGATCCTGGGTAACTGTTGAAGGTACAGCAGAGATCTGAAATAAAAATATGTAAATCAAGTGGCTACCAACTGATATCTGATGGTTAAAATGTTAAGCCTGAAGCTTCCTTTCTGCCTCACACAGTAAAGAAACACAACCATTACACATCAGAGAAAGATAAGCAATATTCAAGAACATCTACAAAGTCAATTTACATTAATCAATGTACTTGAAAGATGTGTTATTTAGCATAGGTTAATGATTATGTATTCAGTTCTAGAATGAGTAGCAGTATGGAAACCAAGAAAGAAGACGCATGCCTTTCTACAAAACCCATCAGTTCCACCAGAGCATCTCAAGTAAGTGATCATATTTGGAAACACAACCCTATTTCTCAAACGCAGCAGGAGTCAGGATGATTTAATAAATGCTTGCAAACAGAAAGTTGACTTCATTTAGAGAGTATGGTGTGAACAAAACTTCTGTGGTACTGGAAAGGTTGTTAAAAATAAATAAGCTGAAGTGAAATATGATCTTCCTTAATATTTTGTTGATTTACTTCTGTTAAAACTATGGACAAACCCATTCAGGCTGGGTCTACACTGACAGCAGCAAATTCGCCGCCATCAGATCGATTGCTCTGGATTGACTGAGCGGTCTGTGTAGACCCACTCAGTCGATCCAGCTAGTGACGCAGGAAAACCACCCTGGTAAGTGGCATAGTGCTGTGTCAAAGGAAACGCTATTCCTTTCGACGCAGCGCAGTGTGGACGCCTCACAGAGGAGATTCCACAAAGTCGACGGGAGATATGCAAGT
Source organism: Mesoclemmys tuberculata (assembly GCA_007922155.1). Lineage (NCBI taxonomy): Eukaryota > Metazoa > Chordata > Testudines > Chelidae > Mesoclemmys > Mesoclemmys tuberculata. Next base: position 29,777,884 of record ML675609.1, on the reverse strand, counting down.
GATTTACGTCACTTGCGTATCTCCCGTCGACTGCCACCGAATCACAAAGGTAAGTATAGACTAGGCCTCAGAAAGAAAGAACTGATCCCAACCTTCACCCACAACATAACCTACATGTAAACTGAACTCTTAAATTATCTTTCTGATTTATTTATTTTCATTGTAGGTATTTAATCCTTCTTGGTTCTAGTTAGTAGAAGCAGAAAAACTAAAACTACCATTAAAAAAACCAGATCTTCTCAATTGGAAAAGTAACTTAGGGCTTGTCTACATCATGTGTTAGTGCACGCCAGTTGAAGGGCACATCAGTGTCTTACACAGTAACTGTCTGTATAGGCCCTGCTGGTCTACATTAATGCTCAGTAGGCATTTTTTTTTTTTAAATGTCATCCTATTACATCCCATCTTTTGGAGGCTAGTGCACTGCGTAGATGAAGCCAAACTCAAAATTTGACAAGAATGCTCTCCAGAGCTTCCTTGATTAGAACTCTCATAATTGGATAGCATTTGCCTAATCTAAACTGTTGGATGCTTATCCAAATTACCAAAACCTTGAAATCATTGAAGATTCATAAATCATAAGTCCAATAAGTATTTCCACCTACTAATGGGGAGCCAACACCATTTCAAGATTTTGGATTAGCAATCTGAAATGTAATCTAGTCTGTTTTCCTAAAAAATAGCTTCCCTTGTGCTCCCTGAGTCAACCAATGAAGAGAAAGGGTCATTCTACATTAGAAAAATGAAGAAAATCTTAATGGGTCTGAAACTTTCATACATCTCTAACTCTGGGCTAGTACTAGAAGTGATCATTTATACTTTCTCAAGATCTCTCAACGACAATGTAGTACAGATGTATTCTCAGCTATGGAATAAGGAAGCAAGCACAATTCAGTTCCTATAAACTAGCCTAGCTTTTTGTATTCCTGTTTACAGTAGTGCTATTTTCTTCTCACACCTTAATTCACAAAAAGGTGACTCCTTAATAGGATAGTCACACAAAATATAGTTGAAAGTGGTTGAAGGTCACAATTAAGGAAACCTCACAGGCTTCATACAGAATGGCCATTATTTCAATGGTATATAGTTGGCTCACCCATAGGTTTAGACTGGGAATGGAGGGAGGACTGCCCCATTCCGTGAAGAACATGGAAGCCTTTTTTACGGCAGCTCTCTGGGGTTCAAGCTTAATAGGTTATGAGTGTGTACACAGCATAGGCACACATGGAAAAATCATGGAACAGATCCTCAAGGAATCCATTTTGAGGCACTTGGAAAAGAGGAAGGTGATCAGGAACAGTAAGAATGGATTCGCCAAGGGCAAAACTTGTCTGACCAACCTGTTTGCCTTCTATGATGAGAAGCATGGCAAGTGGTGGATGAGATACACCTTGACTTTAGCAAAGCTTTTGATATGGTTTCCCACAATATTCTTGCCAGCAAGTTAAAGAAATATAGTTTGTATGAATGGATTAAGATTGACAGAAAGCTGGCTAGATGAGACTCAATGGGTAGTTATCAATGACTATGTCTAGCTGGCAACCGGTAACAAGTGGAGTGCCCCAGGAGTCGGTGATGGGGTCAGTTTTGCTCAACCTCTTCACTAATGATCTAGAGGAAGGGGAGGATTGCACCTTCAACAAGTTTGCAGAGAATACTAAGCTGGGGGGGAGTGGTAGATATGCTGAAGAGCAGGGACAGGATACAGAGTGACCTAAACAAATTGGAGGATTGGGCCAAAAGAAATCTGATGAAGTTCAACAAGGACAAGTACAGAGTCCTGCACTTAGGATGGAAAAATCCCATGCACTGTTACAGGCTGGGCACTGACTAGCTAGGCAGCATTCTGCAGAAAAGGACCGGGGGGTTACAGTGGATAAGAAGCTGGATATGAGAGTCAACCATGTGCCCTTATTGCCAAGAAGGTTAATGGCATATTGGACTGCATTAGTAGGAGCATTGCCAGGAGATTGAGGGAAATGATTATTCCCCTCTATTAAGCATGGGTGAGGCCTCAAGTGAAGTAGTTTTGCCCCCACCCCGCACTACAGAAAAGGAGGTAGAAAAATTGGAAAGAGTCCAGAAGAGGGCAACAAAAATGATTAGGGGGCTGGAGCACATGACTTATGAGTAAAGGCTGAGGAAACTAAGTTTGTTCTTTTCTGCAGACTAAGCAATGAGGAGAGATTTGATAGCAGCCTTTAACTCCTCGAAACAGGGTTCCAGGGAGGATGGAGATAGACGTTCTCAGTAGTAATAGATGACAGTACTAGGAGCACCGGTCTCAAGTTGTAGTGGGGGACGTCTAGGTCAGATATTAGGAAACACTTCTTCACTGGGAGGGAGGTGAAGCACTGGAATGGGTTACCTAGGGAGGTAGTGGAATCTCCATCCTTAAAGATTTTTAAGGTGTGGCTTGACAAAGCCCTGGCTGGGATGATTTTGTTGAGGTTGGTCCTACTTTGAGCATGAGGTTCGACTAGATGACTTCCTGAGGTCCCTGCTGACCCTAATCTTCTGTGATTCTATGACAGAGGAGGGCCAGCCAACTGCCATTGGATTTTCCCTTCCCCCAACCCAGCTAATATAATCTCAGCAGACCGTATGTTAATCCTTCTGCAGTCCAGGGAACCTGTGGGCAGCATGGGTTTAGAGTGATTGGCCTGTCCAGGAGCTGGAGGGAGTTAGATGACAGGGGGAAAGCAAGGAGATTCTACAGTTTCTTCTTACCTCCAGTGGACCTGTGTACTAATGGGATAGCACCTTAAGCTTCTTGCAGGGAAACGTAGTAGGAAACAGATTTGAAACTAATGCGGTTTCCATTTCCTTAGGTGAAAATAATTCACATGAGGGAGAATTTAGGCTAGTGTTTGAAGTATAAAGTAAAGTAATTTACTGAGTGTTCACACCTCCTGCACTGGTGACAATTACTACTGAATCTGGAAAACATAAGAAACCTTCATTGCCTGGTCATTTTGGCTCAGATAGCATTTAGGATGTCAGAAGAATTCTGAGGTTGAAGTTGTCAGAGTGGTTCTTTCAAAAGCCACCCCTGCAGTAATGGAAAGAGTCTGTAGGCTAAACTATTTAGTAAACATTAGTCAAACCTAGAAATCAGAGTAATAAATTCCAGGAAACCTACTTGGAGAGAAACACATTTTTAGTTTGCCAAGATAGAAACATTTTAGACACAATTAGAAGTAAAATGGAAATATTTAGTCTGTGTCAGCAGATTGACATGGTAGATATCAGGAACATGGGCACACAATTCAGCAATCTTTTAAAAACTTAAAAATAGTAAGATTTTCGTTTATATTTGCTACTTCTGCACAGCTGAGGGTGATTTGAATTAGCAATAAAGTATACGTTTTATTATCCTGCTGACAAAGATTTTCTTAAGATGCCCATAAATTGCAGGATGACATCCTAAAGGCCAGTAGTGGATGTGAAGGTGAATCAAAATCCCAAAGGACCTGCAAGCCGTAACATATTAGGCTGTTCTTTCATCATTTTTTACAAGCTCAGCAGCATTTGGCAGGGCCTATACTTAGTGAGAAGCACAGGCATTTCAGAAATGGTGTTGACTCAGTAAGGGAAAGGGCAATATCTGAATTGTCAGTACAGAACAAATGCCCCAGCAGTACAGAACAAATGTTTCATGCTCTGCTGTCTTCTAAATGAGATTTTCATCAAGGTCCTGATCACTTGTGGCGAAGATACAAAAAAGGCTTTTTTTTGGGTGCAAGAATAGGAATCTTGAAAATGCCAGTGTCCTGTCCAAATTCTAATACAGATAATTACCTGAAGTCTCCATGCAGTTGCAACTAGAGAGGGTTCTTTTGCTCCTCAGTTCCTGTCCTAAATTCTAGTGTAACAAGACTATCAGCTCACATAGGTTTATCAAGTTTGTAAATTGCTCTCAGAGGAGTTTAATAAATCTAAGATAGCGTTAAAAGGCAACATTTTGCCTGTTAGGCACCTCATTCCCTCTGTGGTGGTGGAAAGGTTGCCAGCACAGAAGCGGAGCATATAGTGCACTGTGCACTCTTCTCATGACCAGTCACTAAGCGGCCCCTTTTTGGGGTGACTTGCAACACAAAGGGTACCTGTAGACAAGTGCCTGCACTGTGAGAGAATACAGTTTCAATAGGTAATACTTATTGCACGTGTACAGAGACCAGGCATAGCTGTGAGGTAAACTCAAATTATCAGCTGGAAAAGCTGGTGAGGTATCCCACATGAAAAGGAATCAGTACCCACTGCAGTTCACGACCAGACATAAGCTTTCACCAGCACAACAACCTGCACTGCTTTCTAGCAAAAAGGAGTTTTTTGCTTGCTCTCCATTTTGCTGTTAATGCTATTTATCTAACCATGCTACTTATGTGGATTCCTCAAGAAATACGGCTAGTTCAGTAATCTGAACACATGCACTAGGATTTTTCATGTACCACATGAAGTTCAGTAGGGAAAAAATGCTGTTTTTATTCACACGTCTTCATTTTCTCATCCATGTTCTCTCACACAAGTATTGTTAATACTTACAATGGTGTGCCATTCTGCAAAAGTGCTTACAGCAGCAGTAGTTCCAGGCAACGTACACATACATTTTAATGGATAAGATTGTAATGATGCGGCCCAATTTTTAAATGCACAATCCTTTCCACCTTCCACATTTGATAGTGGATGTTTCAGAAACTATCTTCCTTAATTCTCATGATTTGATGCCTTTCCCCTTTAATATTAAAGCACATAACTGTACATGTATGGCCATGAGACTGTGGTAGCATCCATTACATTTAATTTATAAAATATGGCCATTTCTATGGATCTCCGATGACTACTGCATACCTAGAATACAAAAATATTCTAGAGCACCACAGAAGACATACCACCACCTAACAGGTACTTATTAACCTCTTAATGTGACCCTAAAGAAAAACATTGAGATTGTGCCTTTTGATCCTTCTTTATGATGTACCTGGATTGCCTGAAAATCTTGTTTTGCTTTTTACAGTAGAAATGTACTTCCTGTCTTGCTTAGAAGACACTGATAACCGGCTACCTTGTGATGGAATTAATGTCACCAGAAGAGTCAAAAAAGTGGAAGATTAGAAACTAAAGGGAATGGGAAATAGATTTTTTTAATCACTGTGTAATTTAAAGCTAAATAATTTCAATGGTTAATTAACATCTGAGAAATTGTCTTTGTTACAGATTTAAAATCCTCAAACTCCAATTAAGGAAGAAGATGTAATATACATTCTCTGGATACACCCAGGGAAGACCCAAAGTGATATTAACACTTCCAAAGTAAAATATAAGCAAAGCAAACAAACCAGACTTAAAAAAAATCCTTACACACATACTTACTTTCCTACTCCCCCCTTTATATAACAAAGTAGCAAGAAAGGGCACAAGCCAAACATTTCAAAATCTCTTTCAGGTCTCATAGACTCATAGGTCAGAAGGGACCAATATGATCATCTAGTCTGACCTCCCGCACAAGGCAGGCCACAAAACCCTACCCATACACATTTATAACAACCCCGAACCCATGACTGAGTTATTGAAATCCTCAAAAGTGAGATTTGAAGACCTCAAGCTGCAGGGAATCCACCAGAAAGCGACTCATGCCCCATGCTGCAGAGGAAGGCGAAAAACCACCGTGGCCCCTGCCAATCCGCCCCGGAGGAAAATTCCTTCCCGACCCCAAATATGGCGATCAGCTAAACCCTGAGCATGTGGGCAAGACTCACCAGCCGGCACCCAAAAAAGATTTCTCTTCAGTAACTCAGTTCCCATCCCATCCAGCATTCCCACATTTAATATAAATTGGCCAGAGCCAGTTCATCTTTATATCCTGTATAGATACAGCAGAGACTAATGCAGACAAAAGATGAATGGTAACCACTGATTGTCAGATGGATCCTTCTCAATACTCTCAGAGAGAAAGCTAAGATCTTTGGCATTGGCACTGTAAGCAGGGTCTGAATGAGCTCTTCCCTGCCAAGTGTTGGCTGGTGTTGGATTACAAGTTTGCTTCACTTAAATGCAGGATTAATTAAATGTTATCCTTGTTCTCTGAGTCAAGGGCAGCAGAACTGTGCTCAGCTGTCACCCTCCACTGAACTTGCTAAGCAAGACGTTCGCATGCCAGATCCCTGTGAAAGCGGAGAAATGGTGGGGACAGGTTTTCCTGACAGAAGAGGTGGCTCTGCCTAAGAGTTCTAGGTATGGTTTAACTGGCCCCTCCCCACTGTTCAAAGATTAAGGCTTCATTAGAAGTCTTATTTTGTTAAGTGATCACTAGAGCTGATATCACTTGCGGGACACCATTTTCTACTCAGCAGGGAAGGTCGTTGTTGAAGCAGGCTAAGAGCTAACAATCACTGTGAGCGGACAATCACTATGAGCTGGCTGGAACCTTAAGGGACCAACCAGCAGAGCTCACCGTAGAGAAGCAGCAGGTGGTGATCATGTGCATCGGGATGGCTGGCAGGGCAGCCAGTGGAGCGGTTGTCAGGATGACCAGTGGAGCAAGGAGAGGAAAGCCAAATACCAAATGAAAAGAAAATCTAACTTGGTTTGTTTCTGGCACACAGAAAAAATGCTGTGCCAGAAGCAATGATCAGAGACAATTTGAAATAAAGGGATGTCTACCCAGCCACGTAAGCCTAGGGTTACTGAGATTTGAATCAGCTGACCCATGTTAGGGAACCCTCAGGGTTGAGCATCTACATTCCATTTTAACCCTAGGTTAAGGATTTTCTGACCTGTTTTTGAACCTTGGGCTCTGTCCACACTGCAGTGCACAGGTCTGAGTTCAAGTAACCCTATCCCAGAGGGCCTACCACCCACACCCCATGTCAACACTATAGCTCTAGGAATGTGTTGCATTGTGGAAAAACTAATGGCCACCCCATTTCCTAACTGTGATGGTGCTATTGATGGGCCCTGGGTGTGCAAAAGGAGCACATGAGTGCATCAACTGCATCCATAGCTCCTTTGGTAGTGGTCTCAGGAGAATGACTGCAGGTTGAGCAAGTTTTATATTGAACTGCCATCTAATCTGAGAATTGGGTTCTTCAGCTCTCGGCTGAGTCATACTGGCAGGAAAATGCCCATATGCACCTGTCCTCAGGATAGTCAGGGCATCAGTCTCCAGGGCTGTCCAGCTATTAAAATGAAACACTGCAATTCTCAGTTTTTAAAGTGGGATGTTCAGTCAAGATGTTGTTTGGTTTCTTTGTGTCTATTTTGAAGTTTGACATAAAATGTTGATTTCAGAGCACAAATCCCCCCTATCCCCCAAAAGTCTGGCTACTGCCAACTGTAGAGCAATGAAGTGCCTCCAGCACCCCCCCAGGTATCCCTGCCCCAGTTCCTTCCCCTCCCCCAGCAGGTAAAGATAAGAAGATCCCAGGGAGTTGTGGGAAAGTTTGGGGGATGGTTCCCACTTGCTGCCCTCATGGTGCAGCTGCCTGGGTGCCTCAGCACATGCAGTCCCACAGTGGGCAGGAGAGGCCTGGGACCAAGAGCCAGGGAGTGGAGTGGGACCAAGCAGCTGCCCTGCAGGCTGAGGGGGTGGGGGGAAGGGAGCGGAACAGCACAGCCAGGGCTGGGATGACCCCACCATACTGGGAGCTAGGAGCTGCTCCCACTTGTCAGCTTTGCTCCCGGCTCTGGACAAGCTCTGCACAGCAGTGAGGAGGAACTGGAGCCACTGCTGCAGAAGGTTTTAGGGCTGGCTCCCACTCACCACCCTGACAACATACGCTACCCAGGTGCCCCCGCCCATACACTCCCAGGAAGGGTGGGGGAGGGGCAAAAACTGGACCAGGGATCAAACAGATGCCCCAGAGTGTTGGGAGTCATCTCTCCCCCAATCCTGCTGAGCCAGGAGCTCTGCCAACTCCCCCCTCACTGCAGGGCAGTCACTTAGTCCCCACTCTGCTCTTCCTACCCACTCTGAGGCTGCATATTTAGGGGAGCCCAGCAGTGTGCACTAAAAATCTGGCTGGCTTTTGTGACCAGGAAGCAGCTTGCTTTGCAAAAAGCTTCTTCTGAATTGTCTCTGTTGAAAACCCTGCAGGTTCTCCAACTGTGTGCTTGCAGACAATGGGTTAATGCTGATCTTAGTTGCTGCTGTTCTCAAAGGGAGTTGTGGCTTCCATTTGCAACAGAATGCATCACAAATTGCCCCAAGGAACTCTGGCATACATTGGGAGGACTTCAGCAACCCAAGTCAAGCTGGATTCTTGGGCACTCAGGAAAGAAATAGGGCTCAGACCCTATGTACCAGCTTAACACAGGCTCGGATCCTCCAGCCCTGCAGGGTCCTGGGACTATAGGTTCAAGCCCTAGGTTAACAATTGGCATGGGGTTGGTTAAGCTTGTTAGGTTGCCATACCCAAAATGGCAATATTAGCTTTCAAAAGCCAGATGACAGGAGGAAGTCAGAAATCAGGATAAAGAACCAAACTCTGGGAACAGAGAAAATGTAACCTCTGCACCCACTGGGGAGCTTATCTGGATTATCAGTGTATGGACAGTCTCCTTCCTTTCCTATAGGCATACATGTCCAACTGCTGGCTATGCCCATTCTGTGGATAAACAGAGAACTTCAACTTCTAGGCCTGGCACTTTTCAGACACAAAAAACATTCAGACTCCACTTAAAATTAGTTAAATATACTTAATGCTTAAACTTTGCACCCAAGCAAAACACCTGTCATTCTGTGCATGAGATCAGGACTAAAGAGAAGAGCTCCTTAATAATGGTTTTCCATCAGTGATATTGATTCTGTACATTGGCTGAGTACATTGTTGGCCTTCAGATAATCATTACAATATGTCAGATAGGAAGATATGGTCATCCAGAAGCTCATTCAGAAGAGACTAGACACTGATGCTGCAAACAAACTTTGGTGCATACACACTGAGATAAGTGTGTGAGTAGTTCTGCTAGTCAATTACACTATTCACATGCTTAAAGTTAAGCATGTGCCTAAGTGTCTGGAAGATCACTGTAATGCTACAATATTTCTTTGTCCTTGTTTATTCTCATTTCAGTATTATAAATAAACCTTGAAATTTATGCAAACTGGTGTTTCTGCATAGATAATTATACACAGTTCTTTGTGGAACGAAGAACAAGTGATCAGCACAGAATCTTCTGCAAATATAGATTTATTGCAAAAATTCTTTAGTTATATTAACAACATTCAGCCTCTATGTTTACACTCAACAGCTTACAGATCCTTGTCTTCCATTTCTAGCTGAATCCTTTCCTTACTGCAACAATAATTGTTTAAAGCAATCTTGACAGCAAGCCTGCAAATTCACACTCTTCTTCTGCAACAGATGATTAGTCATCTCTTGCATACCAAAATCAGTATTGTTTACAGTTTGGCTTTTCATGGTCTCATCTTTAATGATGAAAACTACTTGAAAAATCACGAGCTAGATTGTGCTTCCAAGGCACAGACCTGAATGTAGTTCAGGACTGAATTCCTTCTGGGATTCCTAGTGCACATATGCTGCATTGACAGCTCTGCTATCTTTTAGTGGGGTGCAGCATTCACTTCTTTTCCATGACCTTCAATTACCCCATCCCTCCGTGACTATGTTGAAAGGCTAGTTTAACCTACGGAATTAGCTAGGAGCCCTGGCTCCATTCTCCAGCCATGCTTTGAGTAATCTCTGCACCACTGAAGGACCCTTACTTTCTGCACTCACCCCCAGCACACAAGACTGCAAACATCTGGTCCTATGTTACTCATCAAAATTCAGCAGAGGGCCAGGGAACATCTGGTATTAAGGTGGGTGAGTTATTTAGGCTAAGTGTTTGCATACATTAATATTCTGGACATAGCACCCTCTTCTTGGTACACCATTTACATCTTCTATTCTCAGTATCAGTAATTTGCTAGTATTAAGCTGAACAAACATTGTACATTTCTCATGTAAAAATAGATCACAGCTTTGGTCCTCCAAGATGTCGATTACAAGGAGCTGCTATCCAAATTGGATAATTCCCATCCATGCAACATTTAAGCCAGTTGAATGCTTATTTTGGAATTGCTTGAAAAACAGTTCTCCTTTTATTTGGCTCTCACAGCAACCTCAAAAGCTTTGTTTCCCTAGTGGGCTGTTTCTTGGATTCTTCTCAATAATCAGAGAACATTCATCCTTCACCTACCCACTGAAAAAGAGGGCCAAACACAAACTTGTGTAAGTGGAGGCAACTGAAATTAAGCCAAGTGCATCAAAACCCTCATGCAGAGGCCTTGAAATCAATGGGAATCTTTCCACTGGCTTCAATGGGCACTGGATTAGGCCTTAAATGCTTTAATTCCTACAGAAAGAGAATTAGCTATGATATTTGGCATTGAACTCAATGAGTTTCAAATTCATCCTCCTCAAGCTTTTAAGTGTATTCTTTTTTTCTTGATTCCAGATCAAGTATGATTCGCTATTTCTGCAAGTTCACAGAAGCTATATCACACAGTACCTCAAAGCAGATTTGTTTCTTACCTCCATAATTTCCCATGGGCGGGATGATCCCCATTTATATTTTAACTTCCTTGACCATTTATGTTTTTCCAGAATGTTACTTTGATTTCTGAGTTCTGGCAACACTAATCACATATTCATTTTATTACACTCCATCAACCCATGAGCTGCTCCTCTACCTTTCAGCCCAAGAGTTCTTACCCTGTCACCATACCTGTTCATCTTCAAACTGAGCTTGCTAGTTGATACGGAATCCCCCTTTTTTTGCTTTGATTCTTTGAAGTGCATGGAAAATATATACATATTTCTCTTTTGTAACAGGATGAGTTAATTTATCCTTTATCTTTTCTGTTGACATGTCTAACATTTGTATATGAAATACTCAATTCTTTGTATTCCATAAGAGAATAGGATCAATGGGAAAAAGCCTTTTATTCAATTAACAATTACAAACAATAGATTGCAATACTTCAACAATTTCTGAAGTACTGACTTTGATTTCTAAGTTTGTTTTTTGAAAAAATAAAATGAAGAGATAGACCATCTAATTTATGTAAAATTATTCAGTGGCAGCCCACAGGAAAGTGTATTGATCTTAAATCTGCAGTTGTGTTATGTATTTTGGTTATTTTTGTTCAATAATTTATTAAAGGTTTTCACATGGCAAGATGTGATTCCTTCCTATTCAAGTTCAGTTTATATTTTTCAAATCTCATGGTCATAAAAAAAATGTTTTCAATGATCAGTGTGTAAATTGAAGTTATCTTGCAGTTCTGAAAGATAATTCTGATAACAGCTGTGATCAACTTGTCTATAGATCTTTGGTGAGGTTATGAATCTCATTTGCAATGTTATTTAACATATTTAGTCACAAGAGCAGTGTCAGAGGCCATGATCCATGGTTCATCAAATAGTCCAAAGGTAGTTCCAAAGTTTTTATAGCTTTTTCTCCCATGCACTTGAATCTCTCTCTTGCTTAATGAAAATAGCCAAAGATAAAATTTAGCAATTAAAGTAAGACTATACAAACTTGTAATGATTTTTAGGTAAACTGGATAAAATGTTTCAAAGATTCATGCTCCTGCCCCTTAATTATTAATGGTACCAAAATTAATGTGACTGGAGTGAATGCATAAGTGAAGTAGTATCCACTCATGAGATTCCATTTGATTTAATTTTACTAGCAGAAACATGGTGCTGTAAGTGTGGGACACAAATGGAGGGAGCATAGCTTTGTACCCACTTAGTGAGTCAAAGCTGCCATACGAAACCCTCTTTTGTAGCTTCCACCTCTTGAAACAGATTCTAACCATCAGATGGCCAGAATCTACATTCTTAGCGTGGCAATGAGATCCAAGCTGGAGCCCTGTGCTCATAGGGAGCCCTTCTGAAGTCTATAGTATTCTGTGTAGGGTCAGAGGTGTGCCCATGCAGATTTCATGGTAGGACTGGGGTATTACATGACAGTAGAGCAGCTAGGTAGACACCTCCAGGTTCTAACCAGCCCCAGAGAAATTGCTTCATCACAGTATTAACTGGAACTCTCAAATGTTTATCGTGAAACTTGTAATGGACAAAACTCATCCAGTTTGGGGATGGTTACTAATTTAAGTCAGTGATTTCTAAAAGTTCATTAGGTAGGTCCAGATTCTATTTAACCTGATCTACATAATGGAACCATGAGAAATATTTTCCCATGGCTTAATATAAAAACTGAAATTTCATTTGATTACGTTGCCCTTTCATATTTGAATCTCAGTCCCATAGCTACAGTCGAATAAATGGAAACGGAGGAAGAAAGGAGTTTCCTTTGTTCAACCTCCTGCCTCCTCTCTCCCTCTCATTCTTGTCCAATAGTGCCTAGTATCAAAAAGTTTAAGAAACACGAATAGACAGTATCTACTGGTTATTTCAAACAGCTATGGCTGTTAACCAATTTCTCACTTCTTCAGAAAAAGGAAGGGAGTTATTCTGGCTCAAATGTCATATTTGCTATTTCACAGACTAAGACCAGAAGGGACTATTAGATCATTTACTTGAACTCCATGTATATAATCACGTGCCATTACATTTCACTCAGCTACTCCTGCATCGAGCCCAACAACAATGGGTAAAACTAAAACATTTCAGGAGGCTGAGCTGTTGTATGCTACAAGCTGAGAACGGCATCCCCAAAGGCCAAGGCACCGGCAATGGTAGGGAACGGATTAGGAGAGAGATGCCCAGATGATTCTCGTAGGTGATCCATATTGCAGAGGAAAGGAAAAAGCACCTAAGATCCCTGCCAAATTTGACCCAAAGAAAAATTCCTTCTCATTCTGAAATCTGGGCATCAGTCTGACCCTGAGCATGTGAGCAAGATACAGCAACCAAGCATCTGAGAGAAGTGATTCTCTACCTTCTGAGAGCATTGGGCCACCCTACTCTCAATCATATCCAGTTGTGGTCAATCCCTAATGCTTCAGAAAGCACTATAATCCACTATACAAGTGGTGTGCTGAAGAAGAAACTATTTCCTCGTCCTTGCAGGCTGAAGCATAAGATTTAATTACGGTCTGTCTCTTAATGCAGAGTGTGTTATGAGCATACTGAGGGTAATGCAGAACTGCCTGTTCTTACTATAGCCCATGAAGAGCTGAGAATCTATTATTCCCCCTTTCACAGACTCGAAGGCCAGAGGAGACCACACTCAGTCAGCCCAACTCCCCCACATAGAGATGCAATAGAATTTCTCCTATAATATGTTTTAAAACCAATATCTAATCTCACCTTAGTCTTCAAGTGATGGTGAGTCCACCCCACCCCCTGCTAAACTCTTTCAATATTGAATTGCCTTCACTGCTTGCAAGCCATCTTATTGCAAGGCTGAATTTGTTAATCTTAGCTTCTGGTTATTGTGTCTTGTTATGCCTTTGGGTCAGCAAGATTCACAAGGCCCCACACTATCCAATGTTTTCTTCTATAAGCACCTGGATGCATCTCAACCTTCTCTAGGATAAGCTGAATGAGTTGTTTTAAGCAATCTCACTTCTCAACAAGTCCAAAAAAAGCAGTTCCTGCATTTTAAAGCAGCTCTTCCAGAATGCATTTTTTTAAAAGGTAATGTTACCTTTCTGAGTGATTAATTAAATAGAGGGGAGAGAGAGAGGAACTACAGAGTTATTTTTCAAACCCTTTATTGAATAATTACATTAGATTTTGTAATGTGATTTAATTTGGCTGTGATTGTTCTAGTCCCAACTTCATTATGTGGACTAGATAACCATAATCTGACAGATTTTAGTGAACCAATAATAGTTCTGAACATAAAGTGTGTTGAGTCTCCTTTGCAGACCTGCAGTCTGAATGCTAGGATGTGTCTTTCTATACTTCTTGATTAAATATGTTGACAGAAGAGCTCAACCTTCAATTACAGAATAGCTAGATGAAGATGCTAATGATTTTAACAGCTTTTTTTTCAGAAGTATTTGGTACTACTTTTTTTCCTTGCTCCTTCCCACTGCCAAGATAATGACATGCAAGAACCATTTTGTCTAGGCTATTCTACTAGGAATCAGACCAAGTGTTAAATTGTAGCACCTGTCCAAAAAAACCAAACAAGCTATTTTTTGTCTGTGAATCCATTGTGGATTGGTTTGGGGGGGGGGGGGGTTTATTTTTAAAATGAAGCTCATTCTCAGCAACCTGACTTCAGGCCAGTGATGATCACCAGTGTGTGTAGTGCCACAGTGCTCAGAATTTATCCTACTCTGGTTTGCAAACCTCAAAAAATAGTCTCTAGTAAGGGCTCCAGTAGTGGCCTTTCCTAATCCACTCCTCATTTATGATAGTTTGCTGAACTGGCAGACTCTGTGACCTTTATCTTTTGATGTTTTTGTTCTCTGTCAACACTACTCCGCCCAATCCCCTTCCCCCCCAAACACACCCCCCCCCTTTTTAAAAGGACCTTAAGGACATCTTTATGCTCAATGCACTACAGAAACCAGTCTGTTGAAGTTACACTGTCAACTGTTTAAGATCACAGTTCAATGAGCAATTGTGTCTAATCAATTATTTTTAGACCTTTCAAATAGGAACAATGGGGCATGCATATATAGCTAGAAGCCACAGCAAATTTTTAATTCATTGCTTTGAAAAATAAATTTGTGAAAATGTCATTCTCCTAGTTTTGTGTCTGTCAGATCTCTTTTCTGACTAATGCAGAAGAGAAGATAGTTACCCCAACATGGTTTATTTCTTCCATCTTTATTTCAGAATCTACTATTCTGGATCAGCTGCATTATCTAGTCCTGCATCACCAAGAAAATACTCCTAGAGACAAATTCATCCCCATTGCTAATCCACTCATCTCATTTTAGTTACAGAACACATGATTTGCCCCCACCCCCAATCATATGCAACCCAAAAATAAGTTACCAGGCTGAATAATTTATTGTCAATAATATAAATGGTAGCATGTAGTGGAAAATATGCAAAGCAACACAATCAAATATCAGCCACCACAAGGAGAGAAGAAAACCGAACAGTCTCTGCAAAGTATTGAAAAAAAATTGCTTATTTAGGAAAATGTCATTATATTTTAACTCAAGGGGATAATGACCAGAAAGATCAAAGAAAAGTTCTAAAACATTTTTTTTCCAGAGCATCAGCTCTAGCAGATTGACTTCAATAAAAGATCAGATTTGTGGAAGCAACTTCTATTTCCTAGCAACAGCAGGGGATTGGAAGAGTTTATCTAGTGACCCTAATACAAACCTATCTGTTGTCAGAGACTGATGAAAACAAAATAGGGTATCTGTTGTTGTACTGGAAAAGCAAAGCTGTTAAAGAATAAAACAGAAATCTGTCTGGAACATAAAAAGGCAGACCATTCTACAGAGAATGAGCCCACGCCAGTTTTCTTGGGGCTACTCTCTCCGGTCTGATATTGTTTTCTATGCATTTGAATGAGTGCCTCATCATGTTAAAAGGCAAATTGATGAACTAGTCTTAAAAGTACTGAGCCAAGTCTCCAATTAGAACTCAATCAGAATGGGTCCTTCCTTAATATTTGTAAAAGATAACTTGGTTTTAAAAATTAATCTATAGTTGCATGTATCTTCACATCAGCTACCCAGAAAAGAGCAGTAGAGGAAATGGAAAATTACCACAAGAATGGCTGGTCATGTTCCATTTCTGGAGTGAGCAGAGGAAGGAATGGGACTCTCCTAAGAAAGACTGTTCTCCTAATAATGTAATGTTATAGACCCTGGGTGTTCTGATCAGCATCTCAAGTTTTCAGACTCATCTGAACTGGCCTTCAGATATTTGGCAATGCATGCAAACTGGTGAAGAAAATATTTCCATGTCCTACTGGTTCTATCAACAGTCCCTCCCTCAAAAGGAAAAACAGCAATAAGAACCAATAGGAGTGGATTTGCAATCAGCAAAATAATCTAGCCTTAATGAAAATACCTGCCCTCTGTCTTTTTGACTGCATTAAAACAGGGGAAAGCTGTCTACATTAAAAACTAAGGGGAAAAATGTAGGGGAACTGCAACTTTTGTTCATCCTAACATCTAAGCACAGCTTGCATTTTAAGTGCTCAGTAACCATAAGAAGCCTCTTTATCCCAGTTCTCTCAAAAACCCAACGAATTAAAAAGAATGGTGTAAATAGCTTCTAGACCATGAAATTAGGAAATAAATAGAATTCCCAGTATTTTCATCAGCTGATCCTGATGTTAATGGAAAAATCTTCCATAGACATCAATAAAAGCAAAGTCAAATACGCCTTCTTCCAGGATAATAATGGGCCTTTCCCTGATAGCTCTAATGCCCAACAAGGTGACTAGTCATCTATGACAGGTTCGGGTAACAAAGCCTTTCATGGTCAAATGTTTAGATGTACAAGTACTGGGTGTGTATAAATACTATGGCATTTCTGATAGTCAGGCCATTTATTTAGATAGCCAAATATGAATTTTAGCATCCACCTGTGCATTATAAGATAATTAGCACAAAGCTCAATTTTAATACACAATAGGGCAAAAATTAAGGACTACATCCAAACTGTCAAAGATAAAAAAAACTCATAACAAACTTTATGTGTCAAATTTATTTTAAATCTATATTGGCGATACTAAGGTGTTTTTAAGAACCACCAACTTATTGAAAAAAAAGACTTCTCATAATTAGGTATCTTAAACAAATAAAAACCAAACCCATTATAAAGCAGATAAAGGAGTTAAAACTATTCATTCTTGTCCTTGATTTCTGCCACACCTGGCTTTTCTTTGTAAGTCAGTGTATGCAGTGATGCAGATACTCAATATTTAATAGCTCACTCCACTGAAATCCAAGACAGTGCAATTCATCCCATATTGCTTTGCTATGTTTGTCACCATGTTCATCAACATATGATGCTAGGGGTTCATCATAATAGCTCCATGATACTGGGTATTGATTCAATATGAGCATGCAATAGCTTCATGAATCAACATGGTTTCTCTGCTTTTCCCAGCCAGGTGAGAGTGAAGTTTTTCTTCCCTCACACACTTCCTCCTGACTTCTTAGAGGAATCTAAAATGGGCCCAATTGATCTAGAAAAGTGTTCTTGTTGCTTGAGTTTCAAAGTGATATTCATGCTACTGTGCATGTATCAAGAAATCAAGGATTCTGATCACTCTGCCTGAGACCTAGACAGAGCAAGATAAGAGCTGATGAGATCTTCAATGGGCCTCCATGACAGCCATATGTTGGACCTTGCACATCCCCAGGTCAACTCTTTCTTACAGCATACATTCCCCCAGTGGTATAAATGATAGGCTTGATCTTAGGATCATACAAAACTATGTAATTGCTCAATATTACTCACTGTATCTGCAGTGGGAAATGTCAGTAACAAAAAGTTCTTCTTCTTAACTTCTTAAAAAGTCCCCCTTCTTTTGCATCAGTACCATCATGTTTACTCTACTTCTCTCCACCTTAATTTTTTGGGATATTCTGTCATCATATTGTAGGAAGATCCCATCTACTTCCTGCTAAGAATATGCTATAGAAATTTCCCTCAAATATATGTCAGCCATTTATTATATAATGATGCTATAATAATGGCCCATGGAATATTTTTTTAACCCTAAGCTAAAATTTTCAGTAATGTCCTAGAGGTCTACATCCCATTGACTTGAAATGAGATTTAGGTGCCTATCACTTAAGCATTTCTGAAAAATGCTTACCCATGGATTTTATGGAACATACCCACTCAACTATTTAAGAATAAATGGCTTAAAATGTCTTTAGCACAAGGAAAAATGGTCACATTTTATTTAGAAAAATAAATGTTTGATAACAAAAAGGGACAAATGTGGTCACCCTCCTTTCCCTCCAATTCAGTTTTTTCATTTGTAGGAAATAAAAAGCAAAATATTTAAAACTGAGACTAGATAAAGCAGTATGATTGTGTGTGTGCTTAAGCGCTTTCGCTAAAAAGCTCTTCAGTGCTCATGTACTTAGATTTAAACTCTGGCTCTAGTTCATGAACAAGGGAAGGAAACCTTTTCAGATGCCAATCTACTTGTGGTTGAATGTTTCATTAAGAGGTGTAATATAAATGTGACTTCAAAAAAAAAGTGATTTTACTTCATATATGGTACCAGAATAAGGTCAACTAGCAAATGCTAACAGTTTTTAAAGCAGGAGCAAGTTTAATAGTATAAAAATATCCTTCCCTCCCAGTACTCTGTGTGGGCTCCCTTGTTCCTTTGAGACAGTGCTTCACATTGGTAGTGTTACAGAATTGCTAGCTCAGTGGATAGTTTGGAAAGCATCATGTCTCCTGTTCAGGGACTGCTACTGGTTCTAGTAACGGCCAATGTCAGGAGTTCCTTTCCATGGTTGGTTAACCACTCAAAGTTAAACAGAAATATTTTCAGTTATTTATTGCTTTTTCATTTACATGCCTTCTTGATTTAATAAAAATTATGTACATATTGCTCAAAGTGGAAACAACTGCCATTTCTTACCATTGCATTCCATGGCAGTTTTGCTATTAGTGACTTGGCATTTTTAGATTCCATTTCTTTCAAAAGAGAAAGAAAGAAACTGTTAAGGCAAATCGACTGAATTTTAAATTAATATTTTCACTCTTATTACATAAGGCTTGAGAGTCAGTACCAGGCTGCAGTTAGAATTGGGACTGGCAATGAAAACTATGCCAGCAAACTCCTTAATTAATTCAGTTTTTGCCCTTCAGAGCTCCCATTGGTTGTACATGGAGCTATACAGGTGGGTAGCTTCCAGTAGACAGGCCCTTGCACACTCCATTATATCACAATTGATCTTCTAGCACATTGCTTGTTCACTTTGCTGCTCCGCCGCTCCCCCCAAATCAGTCCAGTGAAATCTGGCTTGAATTTACCAGTGTCTCTAATCTTTTGTTAAATAATCAGACAAGCAGTGCAATCAACATTAGAAGTTTTTTCTTAAAAAGATGTTTTAATGTGAGAATGCATTTAGAAATGCCCCTTTTTGTGATGCTAATGTTAAAGAGGAATGGATTTTGTGCACATTTGAGAGGGTTGGTTACTCTGTATGCCTATGGATACAAATCATATCTCCTTCTGGGCTAGTTGATCACCTGATGTTACCACATCTATTGGCAGAGTGACTGTCTCCTTGCTGTCCTCGGTGTCAGCAAGTTTAAATGGAGCACTCTCCCCTCAGTCAGGCAGTGCAGATAATCCTTAGTTAACATAGCCAGCAGCGTGGAAGCTATTGAGTATGTAGGGGGAAGAGCAATGGAATAAACATCCATAATAAGAGTGCCATAGATCCAATGGCCCTTTTTGAAAGAAATGTGTTTGAGGGGGGAGGGGGAGACCCATTTTCTTGTGTCTGTGGGGAAGAACAGTTGTGCTGTTTGAGAGGAGTTGAAAGAGGGAAGAAGCTAGAGAAGGAGAGATGTGTATTTTAAATATTCATAAAGCTCTTATTTCTTTAGTCCTAAGGCACAGTAGTGCTAATGTCCCCTCCTATACAGGGGCCACCAGAGAATACATCCCCTCAATGCTGGAGTATTTTAAGTTTTAATTCTTAACCCTTCATGAATTTAGTCTTTCCCGCACATGTTGTATTTCAGAAAGACCACATACTGCTTTTATTATTTGTCAAATAACCCTCATCTACATCTCTCTTCCTCTTTGGCTAAATGTAGTACAATTCCAATGAGACAGCCCCAATTTTCTCCTTCCTGATAATGTTCAGTGAAGGCAACTATACACAACAAAATAAATCTTCTCCATAAGTTACCAGTCAATGATGTGACTGGCTTAGAGAGTTTATTTTTCCTGCTGCAGCACTTTCATATTATAATTGGATTTTAGTGGAAATGCATGGGCCCTACTTTAACAGGAAGTTGAGCAGCCAGATGGAATGCCAGATGAATAGGAAAGTCATTCTGATGTAGAAATGCTTCCTGATTTGGGGGAATTTGGAGGATTCTGATAACTTGTGAGACTAGTCAACTCTGACAGCATTTGCACCAGTAGATCTCTATTAATCAGTTATAATGGTAGTCAACTGGAAGGCTTTATTTAACACTGGGGAAAGGGGAAGGACAGCTCTGTCTCCTGAAAGACTTAAGAAGCATTTTAGGCTTCTTTATACAGTATTTACTCCATTAAAGTTTTACTAATAAGACTGATCTCTGACTAGTAAAGAAAGGCAAGCCTGGGCTGTGATAAGGGATGCAAAACAGTTTGTTTAATTCCAAATTCATTCAAACATCATGGGTTCAGGAGTTCAACATGAACGTTATTGAGTTTGCATTGTACTTAGACGTGAAAAAGGAGAGTCATTTCATTATTGAACAATCGTTAGGAAAAATATAGGATTAAGTTACAGAGGATGTATTACAAAAACTAAATTTGCAAGCAATACATATTGAAAAAGAATTTGAGAAACCTGCAGAGTTTTAGAAAGAAACATGTTTAGGCAAGTTGTAAATAATGTACATTGTACAGCATCAAATAGATGTTTAATGTGTTAACCTGTTCTAGCGCCAAAACATGAGATGTCATTGTTTCTGAAACTAAAGTACAACTGTTGCATAATACATCTGAAAAGATCAACACCTGAGGCTATTCTGAAGGAGGAACAAGTTCAGTTTGTCTTCTCAAAATTAACTGAAAACTGTAAAGTGTGTAAAGGCACCAGTGAAGCCTTTAACATCCGACAAAAGAAATCAAGAAAAATAAGACTTCTGCAGCATATTGTTTTTGTGATTGTCCTCTGTTAATGATAATGTTATCTTTTCTATAAAACCCACAAAGTGATCATTTGCTTACACTCAAACAGTCCTCCATCTGGCCTCATCTCCTACTGTGTGAAACAGTCCTCTACATGTCAATCTCAGTATGAAATAAATGGAAGGGATTCTTTAAAACCAGATCAATTCCTCCCTACATCAGTGCCCCCTAAACAACAAAATAAGGATCTCAGCACAGCACACAAAAAGAACACTTTACAATTGATTCTACCCCCTTAGAATCAATGAGCCACCTGATGCTAAAAAAACCCACAAACAAAACCCCCCACCACATATAATCTTCTAAATGCAAAGATAGAGCAGCAGCAACTCTCACCTATAACCTCTTCACAGAATGGACAATGTACTCAGTGCATGGAGGTACTTCATAAAAATAGCAGGAGAAGTGTACGCATAAAGGTGGGAGAATAATGCACTGGCTGAGAACAATGGTGGATGTAAAAAGAAAAACAAAGAGAGAAAAAAAAGTCATGAGAGATACAAGAAAAGCTTAGCCTTCAGGTCAGTCACATGCACCTAGTACAGTCACATGCACCACCCTAAGACAGAAGTGAACATCTCCAGGTCTTGTTAGTTTAGAGACGCTTTAGTTATTCCCTTTCCCACATCCAGCTCCTAACCTTGCTGTGCATGGGAGCAAGGGTAATGAATAGAAGAAAAACAAAACGAGTTTTTCCAGAAGAAATGAAAACACATTTGCAACAGGAGCCTGACACAACAGCAAATAAAAAACCCACAGAAGCAAAAGAGTCAATGGAATCCACTAGGGTCCCTACTGACAGATCTCATTATACTTGGGAAGCACTTACCAGTAGACACTCCTGTAGTTAGAACTATAGAAACCCTTATAAATCTAACTGCATGATGGGTCAAGGGCTGATGAATCAGAACTTTGCTCCTCTCTCTCTGACAGAAAACATACTATTAAGGATTTTTTAGATTCCTTATGATGTAATAGAATTGACATAACAGGACAAGTTTGGGACACTGGGCCCTCCTAGGCTCAGAACAAACTATCTCTAGATAGTCAATCAAGTGGGGGAAGATAAAAGATTGTTTTTAAGTTCTTGCCCAATTTAGACAAGCACCACATACAACAGACTTAGTCAGAACCAGAAAATAAATCACTATATCAAATCAAAATTCTCAGATCAAGCCTACCTTCCCTAAAGGGAACGCCAGCAGAGAACAGTCTCATAAGGCAAGCAGACCATCCCTTCTATTCCTGTCTCCATCTCTTAGAGCAAGCACTATACATCTAATCTCCTACTCAGTCAGCCTCCTTCTAGCCTGTGTGAATCTCTTTATAACCAACCCCCCAATCTGATGCAGGTGTAGAATTGTGGAGCTGATTGAGCCTGCAGCAGCTCATTAACCCTAATTCTCTTGGCCGGTGTGTGGTTAC
This sequence comes from Mesoclemmys tuberculata, assembly GCA_007922155.1. Classification (NCBI taxonomy): domain Eukaryota; kingdom Metazoa; phylum Chordata; order Testudines; family Chelidae; genus Mesoclemmys; species Mesoclemmys tuberculata. The sequence goes on along the minus strand of ML675609.1, from coordinate 29,755,657 downwards.
CACACCTCGTCAAAGGTTATAAATATTTTTAGCCGAAAGCAAAGCATTATCTCCTTAAGCAAACTGGAATTTAAACACTTAATAAAAAATAAACTAATGAAGGAATGACCAAAACAGTGAGCACATGAAATGAAAGTGAAAAAATTCCACAAAATATGCCCAATAGTTGAACATGTTGATATAATCCAAGGCCCTGCAAGGAAGAATGAAGTGGTTCTAGTCAGAATTATGTTAGGTCATTGTGAGTTAAATAGAAATCTATTTCTAATAAACAGACTTAAGGATGGACTATGCAAAACATGTGAGGGCCAGGAAATAATAGATCATCTCTTATGAAATTGTAAATACTGTATCAGTGAAAGGAAATATGTATATGGAAAATGCCTTAGAGTAACAACATTTTCTTTGCAGCATCTAGCAAGAATACAACAAAAATGGGACCCAATTAAAGATGTTATTTTGCAATTTTCTAAGAATCCCGGTTAAAGATAACAAACTGTAGGTCATAACCTGTCTGTGAAACCCAGAAAATGTCAGTCATAGACTCAGAAAGTGATTCTGCTGTGTCACAAAACCCAAGAAGAAGCTGTGCCCTGTTGCTTCAGAAAGTTAAAAAGGAAAGAGTGCCCAATCACTTTTGGAAAGCCCTGACAGCAATAATATAATTAAACTCTTTGTGCACTGATGAATTATTTACAAATATGGCATGTATTACCAGTAACATCTGAAATCCCTAGTAAGAGAAATGCTTGCTGTTCTAATGCTATTTTAATGTTAATAGAGGTATTTTTACATTTTTAGAGGTGGCAGCTGGATAGGAATTTAACCAGATCCCCATAGCATTAGATGTACTTTCTTGTCTAGCAATGAAACCACAGGTAGTAATGAAGCTGATATAAATTTCAATTAGTAACATGGTTTTTCCCACCAGTGGGATTTGATTGCATTTGCCAGTGGGTTTAAAAGCAATGGGAAAAATAACCTGCTTATAGTTCTTAAAGAGAAGATAGCTGCATTGTGAAACCATAGTTGTTTTTCAGGGGGAAAAGCATACAGTTAAACTGTGACCAATTACAGAAACATTATAGGAGCTCCACACAGTTACTGGAATTTAGAGCTAATTATCAGTGCAAAAAGTGTCTTGACTTTATCAGTACTAGAGAACATTACTGCTGAAAATGAAGTGATACTAGAATCACAAACTTCTTAAATGAACCAAAACAGGATATGGAAAAATAATCTGCTAATATCATGTGTTAGTCTCCAAAGGATAAGACAAGCAAGCCAACACAAAGGGATTTTATTAAAGTAGTCAACTTCACTTGCTCCTAAAAGATTAAAGTGTTATGTGCATCACTGATGTAATGTATCCTGCACTTAATAGTTTAACAAGGGCATATTTACACCCTAATTACTATTTGTTGTGACATCTGAAAGACACATTTGGAGAATAGCTTTGGCATTGTGAAACAGAGCCCTCTATGGAATTGGTCTAGGTTACCCAAGAGAACACCTGTCTGCCTCTGATGATGATGATTTAGACAGCTACATTCCTATGACATTATGAAACTGTCATCCTGCAGGGTGAAGCAAGAGACACAGCTTTCTCAAAGCCTGGTCTCAGGCTGTGAAACTCCCTTCTAGAGGAGATTAGAATGAGCACAATCACACAGCTAAGTGTAAAACCCACTTCTTCAATCTAGACAAATCAGAAATAGCAGCAGAAAAGAGGCACCACATTGGAACAGTCTGCCAGCTTCCATGCATGGGTGGATGCCGGAGAGTGCACATAACCCCCTTTCTGTCTCCCTGACTGAGCGGTCCAGCTGTCATCAGACACACCCCATCCTTCAGTCATGGATGTCAGGAAAGGCACTATAACTATGTGACTTCCTCGTCACCCCATTGCACAGATGCAAACTTCCAGGGGAAGGGGTGGTCATATTTGGGTTTTGGGACCCGTCCATAGCTAAAAGCCCCTCCCCCAGCCTAGGAGGAGGAGCTACTAAGCCTGGGACTCCACTAAACTTGGGGGACAACAAATGAGAAAACAGGAACAGGTGTGAAGGTCAAAGGGTTAAATAGAGGGAACCTGGGGGGGTACTGAACAGAGAACCCCAGACAATGTCCACTGCTCCTAGAATGAGTCTAAGGAGCCAGTGAATGCAGCCCTCAGGAACTCTGCCCAGGTGCAGACAGAGAAATGGAAGTAGGCCCATTAGTTGCAGAGCACCTGAGCTGACATCTTCTCCCTGGTGTTATAAATGGCCACCTTGGCCAATGCTAGGAGAAGATCCCATGACTTTGTGGAGCCATGGAATGAGTTAGCATGCAGGAGGCTGTGTGAGGAAAAGTACAGCCAGAAATTCAGGAGGAGGTTCTGGAAGATCCAGAATAGGGGCTGTAGCCTAGCGCTACAGGTAAGCATGTACCAAGATCTTCCTCATGCCTCAGAAAAGGCAAGTTTTGGGATGGGGGATGAACCATGCCAGGTACACACCCGTGCTCACGGCTCCATGAAGGAGCCACCAGCTAATATCCCTGGCAGGCTGTGGAATCAAGGTAGAATATAGACTGGCCCACGCGGGTTCCTGAGCCTTACCAGGTGGCAAAGTGTCCCACTTGGTATCAGGGTGGGACATGAGAGTGAGGAATGGAGAGTGTGGGGCACGAGCGTGTACAGATGTGCCCATGGCGTGGTTTGGAAACAAACTGGCTGCATATTTAGCAGACAGTGCGGGGTATATGGAGGGGCTGGTTGGGGTGATTCATGGGGCAGAGGCCCAATGAAAAGATCTGGAGGGGCCTCAGGGAGGGGCGGGTGGGGAACACCCTCTAGCAGGATTGAAGGGTGGAAAGCCCCATGTGCTGACCTAGCAGTTAGGTCCCCCAGATATAGTCCAGGGAGTCTCCAAGGTGAAGAGGTGGTGCTGGACAGCCATGGTGCAGCTCTTCAGTCATCACTCACAGTGGCCTTGCCTAGTATCACCCTCTAACATGCCATGGCTGTAGCGCCCAGGAAGGCCACTGAGCTGCATGTGTTGTCTGCAAATGAAGAGTGCCAGACTCAAAAGCAGGAAAAGATTGCAATGTTGTGACTGATGTCAGACGAGTACCTGTTGGCTGCTGAATACCTGCTCCCTTTCCCTTTGTCTTAGCAATTTTACCACTTACTGTACAGTCAAGTTAACAAGCGCTTTCCCTGACGTAACAAACAGCCACACCTGAATCACAAGCGTTTTTAGTAGGTCACTTAACTCTGCTCATTTAGTTGCCCTTTTACACAAGTCTTTGCTTTGCTGAGCCCATTTCCACAGCCTCATGAAACAAAAAGGGAATTTTTTCCTCACCTGCTAACTTTGCTTCTCATATAGAGCCTGTGTATCTGTTCTGCCTGGAGAGGGCTGAGTCCCCTTTTGTGGCTGTGGCAACACTAGTTGAGGGAGGTGACACATTGCTCTTTGTACACAAATTCACTTGGCTTGAACCTTACCCGACTATTGATGATTAAATGGCCAATCTTAGTCTTTAAAAAGACCTGGAGAACTATTGTTTATTTTGTTATAATTAGGGGCCCCTGGTTTCTTTTTTTGGGGGGTGGGGTGGGTATGTCTCATATTCCTTCTTTGCTCTGGCCTTCACCCCCTGTAGCTATTCTATGCCATTCAGGAATGGGTTTCTTCCTCCTCCTCCAAATCTTTTGCAGGGGTAGTGGTCTGCTTCTCAGTCCCTGGGTGTGTTTCCTTTGGAGATGTGAAAGGAATGGATCCCTGTGGCTATCCTCTAAACTACATCAGGTAATTTTGGTGGTAGTGATCGTGGTGTGTTGAAAACTGTGTTAACATCATAAAACTGCCACTTTAACACTCAGTGGTTATGCCTTGTACTTCTTCCCCAGTAAGGGGCTCTGTAGGGAAGTGTGCATTTTGGGACTAGCAGCAGTTAATGTAGAGACAGCGAGCTTATAGTAAAGAGGAGTAAGTTGTGCCTCTCTGTTTTAGGGAGAAGCCTGCTGTCTCTCTTTTCTTTTTTGGGGGGGGGGCGGGGGAGGAGAAGGTCCTTTTTGTTTTCTTTTTGAACTCTGAGAAATAATGCAGTTTTACGTTACAACCTTCCTGGAAGAGTATTTATGTTTTCAATCTAACTTCTCTGTGTGTGCGCAGTGAACATAACAATGGTGGTAGTGATGAGACACAGCTGTGCATTTCTCCCCCTCTCTCTGTTGTCTTAGGGCTGCTGCTATTACAAGCATTACATGACAAGTCTCACCCTTCGCACTACTTTAAAACAGGAAAAGAAGAGAGAGTCAGACAAGGGAACCTAAATAAACAGTTTACATTCAGCTGCACATTTTGTATTATATATCATCATCTTTTTCAAAGCGCTGCAGTCCTGGAGCTGAAATGTCTCTTAGTCAGTTATGAAGAAGAGCCACTGCAAACCAAATATATTCCTGAAAGAAACCAACAAAGTGTTCAGATGAGAAATAAACAAAAAGAGAGAGAATCCAAAAACAAAAAGGGAAGGGAATAAGAGAGCACAGTTGTTGGTTGTAGACACCCAGCAGAAGAACTTCCTTAGGCGTTCTACTAAGGAGACAAGGCCCCAGGTCTTTATCACAACTATCTCATGGGGTGCAAAGTAACGTCAGCCCTCTCCTGAGAATAGGTGGATATACTTCTTGTCTGAGAAACTGTAAAGTATGCACCATTCTACCCATCTGCTCCCGCTTTTATAAACTGATTCAGTGAGATAATGTCTTCCATAAGTTTCCCACAACTGTTCCCACCCACAAAATGTAGATGAAGGCCTTCTTTAAAATTAGATTTTGTGACAGGCTGAGTGAAACATAAACATTAATAGAATTTTCTTACTGAAAATAAGTGAAATTGGCAAATATGTTGTTTCATGGAAATGAATTATTGCAGAAAAAAATCTAATGAAAATATGCATATAATTGTGGTAAAACAAAGAGTTTCCATTCTCTCCCTTACCTTTGCTGTTTAGTTGGAGGAATGCCAACCTGAATAACAGAATTAGAAATAAGAGTGAAAGAAAAAGTTCATTCAATTTTTAGAAAAAGAAAGATGGTGAAGTGTATAAAAATCACCTCTGCACTGTGAAGAATGTGTGTCACTGAACAAGGACTTATTTTGTCAGTACAGTTCACTTGGAAGCACTCATCCTTCCAGGTGAGCCAGAAGGTCACAAACTCATGTCCAATGCTAGACCATTTGCTAATACCTAAGGGGCTTGTCTCCCACTGACATATAAATATTGACACTAATAGAAGTTATGCTGAGACAGACACAAAGATACCAGCTGTGATGTGGTATTTTGCTACATGACCACTTGTTTATTTCAACAAGTCCTCTTATCAGGCATTAACTGTTCATCAACTCTTCATATATCCACTTGCTGGAGCTGAACCATTTAATCTGATGAAAGGCATTGTATTAAGTTATTTATCCAAGGAACAATAACACTCTCCTTTTAACCCTCTTACAAAGATTTCAAGGTGCCGGTCACATAGATGGGTACTGCAAAACTCAAGGAGACCCTAATCCTGTAGGGTATTGCAAGGTCCCATCCTTCACCTCTCCTCTAAATGTGCGTATGAATCCTGTAAGGGGAAAAGAGCATGATGGGTTGTCTTACACTTTCATTAGTATGCTAATAACACTCCTCTCTCTGTCAGTTTCATTAGACGCAGACGTTGTGCAGTATCTGTGAATTTTGCTATATCTGACCATAATCAAGATTGGCAGAAGAGCTAGCTGACTGAGGATCAGTTCAAATAAGACAGAAGAGATACTAGTGGGTTTAAGAACTATTTAAAGAACATGAATGTATATTTTACCCAATTGTGTAAAATAAATTGCTGTTTGAAAAAGACAAATATGGCATATCTGTTATAGCGATGGTTAAAATCTGTGTTTTGTTCACTGCTGTTCTGTAGTTCACCACACAAGATGGAAGAAAATGATAGAAAGATTCCTCATAGGGAGCATATTGTTTCCACACTTATCCTTTTATCCTTTAATTTAATATTCTCTATCTTCCACTGACTTTAGTTTGACAAATCACTGTCCTTTGAATCTATGGTGGATTCGTGTTGATTTCATACATGTTACCATGCAGCAGCAGTTTCATTGTGGGCAGGGTGTGCACAGGAATTTAAATTCCAGCACTTTTGGAGGGGCATGTTCTGAGCCCCCACCAGGGCCCCAGGGAGCAGAGGAGCTGTGCTGATTATTGGTGGGAGCAGTGCCCCCCACTTACCCCACCCCCTTCCGCTTGAGCATACCCCTGATTGTGGGAAATTTTCATTAAGACATACCATGGCTGAATGACCTAGGTTAGAACAGAAAATAGCCCAACAATAACTGTCCCAATTTCTTTTGACCATCTTAATTTGAGAAGTAGCTAGCATTTATTAATGTGACCAGAGCCCATCCCAAGAGTTCATGTGCGGATATATCATAATGGTGATAATTGTTTTCATTATTAATATCTCTCATACTAATTCTTCCCTGAGGGAGAATAGCAGGACATCATCATGGACACAGTCCAGCTCATGGGGAGTTAAAAGACACTGTCCAATACTAGGCATAATTTACTTGATTAGAAAGATAAGGGCAATAGCTGTTTGAGAATAACTCAGACGTCTCCTCTTATGCAAGCTTCTGACTTAACAGTACAAAATAAATAGACCAAATACAAATAAATAAATAAATATAGCTAAGTAAAATAAGTACAGTATTTAATAAGTATTATAAGTAAGTAGCTTTTAAAATGCCTAAGATATCAAAGTTTCAGTACATGAAAGACTAGATTTCATTACCAAAGAACAAGTCCATGATTCACACCATAAGATATCTGCATTTATATACATGGAGAAAACAAACTTGTTGGCCCTGGAAGACGAAGGGAAACAAAGGACTCATTCTGAGTAAAATATCATAAGATCATATTTGTTAGAGAGAGCCAGGATTACTAAAAATATCCTAGGTATTAAGCGCATCTTCCATAGTTCAGTTATCTTTTGAATATTTTGCACTTCCAATGTTGTGTGTGACTATGGCTGTTTGAAATCTTATGTTTTACTTTGTGATTTTTATATATAAAGTGTTCATATTTATTTATTATTTCATGGTTGGAAAACCGAGAATGTGTACCAACCATGAAATAATAAATCAATCAACCTGAACACTTTATATATAAAAATATTCTACTAAAAAGTAGTCTACTGTCCAAAATATTTACAGAAATTTGAAACTATTGTAGGAAACATTTATGTAAATAACATATTAGAATTCACTATTTATTCACTAGTTATTCAGATTCATAGACTACAGACGCTATTGGGTAGATCTTTATTTTGTGAGAAGAGTAACATGAAAATAGTGTCCTACCAATGTGCTGCCTTATTCAGATCACATCCCCACAAATGCCTCAGACCATCACCCGACACTGAAAACAAGATGAATTTGGAGTATCCGTGGCATTGAACAGCGATGCTTTCATTAACCACCACAGAATTCTGTTCATTCCCAATTATCACAGCTAAGGGATAATCAATATTTGGGGTCTCATTTTATTGGGTGCTATACAAACACAGGTATAGAGAGCACCTCAAACTCAGAGTTTACAGTCAAGAGATGCAAGAACCACCAAGAATTAGAAATAGGGATGTAACACAGAAGCAAACCAATATGGCTTGTGACAAGCTGGCTAGTCATATGTGTTGGGGAAAAAAAGGAAGGAAAGACCAGGGTTATCTAAATGAAGACATGCAGGACCAAATCCTTTCTCTGGTAAATCTGCCCTGCCTGGGAAACTGGGGCTTTCTGATTTCTACCTCAATATCCTTGCCCTTCAATTTCCTACCTCCATTTCTTTTGGTTTAGGCCTTTGCTCATCCACCAGAGTTATCCTAAAGTGTCCCCAATTTTCCCTTTGCAGTCCCATTTCACTCAAGTCACTCTTTCTCGTCCCCAGTTTCTATGTTGTTCCCTACTTTATCTTTCCTAAATCTTTGACCATCAATTCCCTCTTTCTGCACATCAAATCAGACTGCTATCACATACTCTGAACATGCAAAATGTCCTTGGTCTTCTAAGACTATATAAACTAGCTTCTCAAGCTTGCCCCAGATTTTCTGGAGTAATGTGGAAGTCCTGTAGAGCTAGAGAGAGTAGCCTGAACAAGCCACATTTGAAACATCACTCCTGCAATACTAGCAGGAATGAGGAGACCTACAACAGTTATAAAGACAATTAAAAATGGTAATTTCACATGAGAAGTGTTACAGTTGAGAGGCTTGTCATAGACATAGAGTGGGAAGTCTAAATAATTTGTGGATGCAATGGCACATAGAATGTTCATAGGAGCTGGGAAATATGAAAGGGGGGAGGGGAATCTGTTGATATTGGCTGCATGCAAGGCCGATGGTGTTCTATGGCTATGTAGTCAGAATAAATAGGAGGAACTTTGAACAGGCTGAGCAGTATAAATCGGGATGCTGACATTGTGTTTGATTTAAAAACAAAACTGCAGAAAGAATTAAATATTTATTTGTATATATTGTTGTCTTTCTTCAATATGGTTTGTATTAATTTAAATAGGATGCATATTTATGAATATAACATGTTTACAAGGGATTGATGAACATTTAAAAATGTCATACATAAATACTGTGATTACAGAAACCCTTTTCAAAAATAGAAAGGTCTTTGAGGAGATGGATGTAGCAGATATTTAGACCTTGCTCTATGCCTCTCCATTGGAAAGAAGGGATGTAATATCTAGAAAAATGAAACCTTGGAAATATTTATAAAATCCTCCAAGGGGAAATTGTTTTTCTCTCAGTGAAAAATCTCACACTGCTCAGAGCACCAGTGATCACATAGAGTCTGTCACTGGATGAACTTTCATCTTTGTGATGAAGATAAATTCCTATCTCTCTCCTCTCTAAGCCGCTTCTCTGTAAACAATCAGAAATATGAACTGTTGAAATGCAAAAGTACTAGTAAATAGATGGTGTTCTTCAAATCCCTGCAGGGTCCTTTACTCTGTGACGGGCTCCCACCTGTGCTACCTCTATGAAATGTGAGGCACTATCTGCAGTTGTTTGTTTTTTTATACCTTGTGCTTTTGCTATATCCTCACAGCCCTCATCCCATCACTGGTGAGCTGTTCGTACTGAGCTTTGGAATATAAATTTACTGTTGCACTGAAAAAGGAAAAGCTTCATCCCAAATTCCTCTCCATTTGGAATATTAACAAAGACCGGCATTACACTGCTCTACTTAGCATAATTAAATGTAACCATTCACAGGGAGCCTCGCTTACTTAAAAGTTTAAACTAGACAGAAATATACTATAGTTATATAATAATGCTAAAAAGGAGAGAAAAAGAAAGACTGTGTAGAAATGGGAAGTATATGTAGGAAAGTGATGAGAAATCAGGTAAAAGAGAACCTTAAAAAAATATGGGGAAATGAAAGTAGTGAAAGGAAACGTTACCTTTACAATAAAGGTGTTTAGATTTACACACCATGGGTTAGATCTATACAGGGCATTTAGGGTTTCTCTACACAGCCCTGCAGTTTAGATCATGGTGGTGTGACTAGCAATATGCAACAAAGTGCTGTGTGGTAACTCCCTGTGTGGATGCTGAGCACTCAAAGTCCCTGCTCTGAATCAACCATAGGGGTATTTGAACCCAGGTCTATCCCACATCCCAGGTGAGCATTCCAATTAAACAGTACATGAGGGTCATCTCTACTGCTTCCATTGTTCTTTGGGCAGGGCCTGCTCTAGCAGGCAGCTTCTGAGAACATCCTGCAGGTGACAAAAGTGGGCAAATGCCTAGCTGAAGCATGCTGCTGACCTGTTGATGGAATCAAGACTGAGGCAACTTAGCACATTGTTATTAAAAAGCCTTCTGAAGTGATTTAAGCACTTGGGGCCTAAATTTCATCAGTTGATGGGATTTAGATTCCCAAGTGCCTAAATCCCTTTTATAAAAGAAAGAGTATTCTACATCACTTAGATGTTGCATTGCTGAATTTAGCAGTGCCTAAATTGCTTTAAAAGTATGTATCTTGATCCTTTTTTGGATAGCCCAAATGTTGCTTCAAAGTCAGGTGATATTAAACATCAGTCATACTGTTCTTATGAGGAAAATTATCTTCCTAAAACTTCCTTTGGTGCCATGGGACTAAAACAAACCTGATATCATCAGTGATAGTGCAGCTAGTTTACACAAACTGTTGTGGGCCCTTGCTAAGCTATAACACAGTAGCTGGAATTTGTTTTAATATACAAAGGTATAAGACATGAGAATCACAGCAAGAAAATGAAACAATACATTTGAACTGATTAGCATGAAATACCTGATCTCTTTAATAGCAATTCTGAAAAATCCTGAACAAGAATGTCAGTCATTGATTCACTATATTAGTAAAGTGTAGAATTCTATGACTTTTCTATGACTATGTAAAACAGAATTTGGCTTCAGGAAGCTGTAACATGAGTCAGATATTCTGTCTCAAAAGTTGGAATCAGATTGCCAGTTTGATTAGCTTCCTCCAGCCACTGAAAATGGAGCCAAGTGAAGCTAGCTGTAATAATTCACCACTAAGCCAAGAAATCGGATGTTTTTAATATGTACTGTATCAAATCTAAATCCATTTTGAAAAAGAAATTACTAAGATTGCTCTGGCAGAAGTCATGGTCTCAAGTTCTGTGTTCATTATGGAAGAAATGAAAAAAGTTGATGAAAAGAAGAGCATATTCTGGCAACGCTGTCAGATTCATATTTCAAGAAGGCAGTGTGTCTCCAAACCAAAGTAAAAGTGGATGACAGAAATGGAATAAAATGGTAAGTGTTCATAATATCTATAGAGCAGAGAGTATTGCACTCTGCCAGATTCCTGAATTATTTAGTTTATTTTTAGATAGTTTGACATGCTTTCCTCTGCTGATTGTATAAAATCCTTTTTTCAAACACTGTAAACAAACAAAACTTCCATCTATAACACCATGATGCAAACTTTTCTGAGTCACTTGGCACAATAGATATTGTGCTACCTCATTCTTCCCACCTCACTTTCCCCCTAGCTCTATATCTACCGGTAGATTTTGTTTTTTTTATATTAACAAATCAGCAGAAACATCATGAAATTCCAGTAGAGGATTTTGTTCCAAATGCTGATTTGTGCATTTAAAAACTTCTCTATGATATTGGGGGTGAGGAGGGCCTGGTAAATCAGAATATCTTATCCTTTTAGTATCACTGGTCTTTAAGGTTGCAGTGATTAAAAGGATCATCAAGTGGCATTTGATTTCTTTTAGATTAAATAGCATGGCACTGGTAGGCTGTACTCCTTATTGTGTCTGTCAGGAGAGACAGAGAGAGGAATGCTGGAGTCAAATGGGATAACATGCAGAGCACAGACAGCAATTTACAAAAATCAAGTAATGGGAACATAGGACATCAGCATCAATGGACTATTGGTCTGATCTGGCATGGTAATTCCTATATCTGATAGTTGTCAGTGCTTAGAGGAGTATGTAAGGAACGCTATTATATGCAACTAGGGATATAAATTACCTACAGAGGAAGTTTCTTGCTATCTCCCTCAATTAGTGATTGATTTATGCCTTGAAGCTTGAGAGTGTATTCTAGATAGCTATAGATATCCCATCAAATGTAACTGCGTGTTGAATACCTGTAAAAATTTCTAATCCTTTTAAAAATATCGCTCAGCTCTTGGTCTTAATAATCTCTTAAAGCAAAGAGTTTCAGTTGTTCATTATGTTTAGTGTGATTTGTTTTTCCATTTTTAAATTTGCCCCCTTTCAATTTCTTTGAAGGCCTCCTTGTTCTACATTATGAGAATGGGTAAATAGAGTATCAGACAATTCATCAGACATTCGTTATTTTGTATAATTCCACCATATGCTCTCTTACTTATCTAGTTTCTGAAGTGATCAGTCCCAGTCTTTTCAATCTCTGTGTACAGATGTCTCTACATGACTAAATGTTATTGCCCATCTATGAACCCCATTTTTATTGCCTTTAAGATAAGATAACCAGTGCTTAACACAATATTCCAACTGATATTATTGATTAATATACTGGTTATATAGTATATATTTCAGTGGTTGTTTTATCCATTCTTTATACATCTTAATGGCTTGAATTTCTTTTTAACCGCCGCTATACATTTCACACAAGAGTATATTGAGCTGCCATAATGACACAAATCTTTTTCCTGTGCACTTACAGTTAATTTAGAACCCAACAAGGTGCACGAGTAGGCCAGTTTATTCCTTCCATTGTTCATTAGCTTGCACTTCTTATCACTAAATTTCATCTGAATTTTATGTTGCCCGTTCATCTATCTTTATAAAATTCCTTTAAGTGCTTCCTAGTCCTTTCTAATCTTGAATAATCTAAACCATTTTGTCATCTGTTAACTTTGCCACCTCAGTGCTTACCACATTTTCTAGCTCATTAGCCCTAAATAGAGAACCCTTTTAAGACATCTCTTTCAACTTTTGCCATTTTAACTCTTGACCATTTCTTTCTTTTTATTTGCTTTTTCATAGCCACTTTCAGGTCCATACCAGTGTTTGACCTCTTCCCCCATAACTACTTAGGCCAAAATTAACAAAGGTATTTAGAATCAGAACTTCCACTGAAATTAATGGATGTCATCATTCTACATACCTTTATGGATCTGGGCTTTAGTATCCTGAATTGCTTCTTGTGATGGTCTTTATCAAGGTTTCCCCATCTACCCCCAAATGCTAAAGTTTAAAAAGTGTTAAAGTGTATTAACTGATTCTCCTTTATCCTCTATCTTGTTAAAGAATTGTAGTAGATTGGAGAAGTGAGATTATTTTATACAGAAGCTACATTTTTATCATACCATTAATCTTTGGAAGAATAGATTTTTGATCATTTCCTTTTTCATGCTCAATGTCACTAAAGGGAGGTCCCTTGGGCTCTACTTCCTTGGCTCCCCCTGAATATCATTTTTAAGCTAGGGATATGCTTTATTTGCTGAGACGGGTATAGTGTGCTTACATTTAAAGAGATTAAACTAATAATTTTTGGCTTTAATTTCTTTTTGACTAGCTTCCACATATTTTTTCACATCCTAGGTGTGTGTGTGACCTGGCTAGTTTTTGACATGAATCTTCCCTCAACGATGTTTAACAATGAGATCACTGTTACTTAGTTGGTGGGCTATTGCTACTTTAGTCAGCTCTCCAGGAACTGGATCAAGTAAGTGGGCAGAGCAGATGGGAGGGAAGATTTTATTTCCCTAGTTGGCAACATACTAGAACTTGCAGGTGAAGAAGGCTATCAGGAGATACATAGAATCCCACGTACTCCCCCCTAGTGCTGCTTAAATGCTGTGACAGGCAAGAAAGTTACCAAGGAAAAACCATTTACCCTAATAGATTCTGGAACTAGGGGTGGTAGGGATGTAGCAGCACCCTCTGGCTTGAAGTGGTTTCCAATATATATATAGAGTTTACACTTTTATTCAATAGCTTTCAGCACCCTCACTATAAAAATTGTTCCAGCACCACTGTTAATGTCAGAATCCTAGGGCAGCCAATCCCCGAGAAAGACAAACTAGGAATTTTTTTTATTTGAGTGACTTTGGCTAATACAGCTGAACACAAGAAATGGGATAACATCTGACTTTCCATAAGCATGTATACGTCCTTGGGTAGAAGAGGGAGATCATTCCCGTAGCTTGTGTTTCCACTCAGAGACTCTCTCATATACTTGCCCCTTTCCCGCCAAGACATCATTTAATTTCTACACAAGGTTGGCAGCTCCAGCTCTGCACCTGGGGATGGGAGAAGCGGGGGTAGGAGGAATCACTCATTTTCTGCAGGAGAAGCTGTGGAGGGAAAAATGTCAGTACCCTCCCTCCCCGGCACTGTGCACTCTGAGTTTGGATGGTAGACTGACATACTAACTTTTAAAATGTTTGTGAATTCTTTAGAGGCCTAGATTGTTCACTGTTCACTTTTGGCCTATCCCACTATATAGCCTTCCACTAATGTTTATAAGTCAATCTAAAATGACATTTCATTTCACTTTTTCTAATGGGTTAGTTTTTTATTTTTAACTCAAAATTTTCTTATGGAAAATTTTGATTTGGTAGGTACTGCATTTTCCATTGAAAATTCATTCAGACAATACATTCTCTACCAGGTTGATTAAATCTCTTTGAAAAACTGGCCCTTGGTGTCCAAGAACACACCACACTATCTCTATAGCATTCCAAGACCACAACTGCTCTAGAAGCAACAGATAGGGACTGAAGAATAAAAATCAAGCTGGCGTCTCCCCAACCGTGAATCAGAGAATAAGTTTATAGCCAAGACTAGATACATTTTATCAGACCTACAAGTGTAGGAAAAAAATTAGGTTTTTCCCCGGTTCTCTCTCATTTTATTTTAAGAAAGAAAACCATGACTAAAATGGATTATGTTAAGAGTAAAATACACTCTTATGCTTCCTTTTGAGGTACACATTACTCATTAAGCTTTCTTATTGATTTATCCAGTAGAGTAACAAAGTACATTCACATACCAACAACTAATGAAGCTGCATTCTATAACTATGTTCTTCTTTCAGTGGTTTTCCAAGGGTAACAACTTGAGTTATTATTTTCAAAAAACTTAATAGATCTCAGGCCATCTCATGATGCCCAAGTCACAGTGCACATATTGGCACGAGATGCCACAATGACGAGCATGTTATAAATGCATAAAGGAAAAAATGTGAGGCTGTAAAGGACTTTTTCCACATCAAATAATTTGGTTCGATGAAGGTTGTAGGAGACTAAAGAGTTAAAAGCTGGACAAATGGTCAGCCTGAAGTTACAGGGAACATGGTTAAGGCACGGGCAAATCTTGTTTCTGCTAAGGGATATGAATTCTAGATAGAGTCTGTTATCTCTCTTCTTTTCCTCCCATCCTGGCCATCTGCACAGGGCATGAGACTGAGGCTAACCCTCAACACTCCTGCCCAAGACCTTTGGTGGGAACAGAGCATTATCTTCTTTCCCTCCCTTGCATATTGTATACTTTAAAGAATGTTAGTAAGTTTTAAAGTAACGTGGCTGCACTCTGTACAATAATCCTGTAAATAAACAGAGGCAAGTATAATTGTATTCATTATGTAGTTGCTAATATTCATTTTATAGGTGTCAATGTAGCCAAATAAGGGTCTATGAGGAGCTGCTGGAAATGTATATATTGTGGTACACCAGCCCCCCTTTCTGGCACTCGCCCACTGGCGACAGTCTCTGTAGGCTGTGGGGCCTGAGGTAGTCCCACCCCAGTCCAGGTAAGTCTCTGGATCTTCCCCTCTCTTTGGCCACTCCCTACAGGGCAAGCAGGTGCAGGTCTTTCTGTCAACCTGAGGGGCTGTCTCCCCAACCTCACTGGGGAGGGCAGCTAGCCTGTTTATGCCAGTGGCCCAGCAGGGTACCTGTTCTCCCTGTAGGCTGGGGGGTCCAGGATCAGGGTCCCCTTAGCTCTACTTCCCCAGCAGTAGAAACCTCTACCTCAAACTTCTCTCTCCAAACTTCTCTCTCCAAACTTCTCTCTCCAATGCTCCAGCAGCTCCTTCCTCTGCTCCTCACTCTACTACCTCCAACTGCCTGCTTGCACTGGAGGCTTTTAAGTGTTTGGGGTGGGGCTCCTTGATTAGCCCCAGGTGGCCTAATTAGTTAAGCAGCCCCAGCTGCAACCTCTTTCCTGCCTGTAGGGAAGAGGGCTTTAAGCATTCTGGGGTTCACATATCGGCCCTGAAGTACCCTGCCATAGCCATCTGGCTTGACTTTACCACAATATTTACATATTGTTATGGATAAAAGGATTGTAAAGTAACCCCCTCATTGCTCACCCGCAGTGTCAAGCTGGCACAAGCAGGCATTAAAAGGATCCGGCTGCCCACTCCGCCCTCGGGACAACCTATTTGGTTATTTCTAAAAAGGGTCTGAGTATAAACAATAAGGTGAGTTTTTCTAAGCGCGTTAGCCTATGATTACCCTTAAAGTCAAAACTACAACATTTTGCACACACATTTGCTGTAGTAGTACATTACCTAACCATCCTTGTTTACCTAAAGTTGCAATAGTTTCTTGAAATTTTAATTGTTTACTAATTTCTCAGATACTAGAACAAATTATATTCTTCTCACTTAACAGTAACCTGGAGCTTAGCAAATATTGCCAAAATATTTTTTATGAATGTTCTTTTGAATAATTACAGTAAATTTAATTCTCCTGCACTCATGTTTCCTTTTTGTTGCTCTCTGTTAACATTCATACATTCATTTTCCTGGCAAAAATATTGAATTTCAAAGGTATATGTGCAAATCTGAAACCAAATTTTAAATGCACATTGAGTATTTACCCTGAAAAGAAACTATGCACTCATTAAAGAGCAAACACACCCACAGGTAACATGAACATTCACAAGCAGGCAACACTTCTTGGATTCCCAATTTTTATGATGAAGCTGTAGGATTTATTTTTAAAACGTTATTCACCAAATAAACTCTAGGAAATAGTGATCTGCTCACAAATGTTCTGCAAACAGAAAGAAGTTAGATACCATTAAAATTTACTGTGGGTGTTTTTGCTCTTTTCAATGTTAGTGAATTTTGAGTTTTACAGAACGTTTTGTGGATTAGAGAATACAGCATCAATTTAGGCTATGGCATGATAGCTAAACATGCTGCCTGCACTTCAATGGCAGCAGATTACTCACACATTAGTTTTAGTGATAAAGATAGTAATATGAATAATATGTTCTCCTTCAGCTTGGAATATGCTTGCTATATACCAGCTTCCTGTGTAACAAACGTAATTGTAACAAAAAAAACCTCCATCACAAGCCAGTGCAAGAGAAATTATAATTGATATGGTCAATAGTACAACTGCCCAAGGATACTTACAGTGAAAGGAGTAGGAGATAGTTTTATGTTTCAGCATCCTGATTTATTGGGTGACTGCCTCCTATAAGTATGTGAACTAGAAGAAACTCAATTGCTGCTGCTTCTTTTAAGAAGTCTTCCTCTTGATTATGAGTCACGCTGATGCAATCACAGAAAAAAAAACCCTATGTAATTTGTGGTTTAAATTTCAAATACCGGCTATTGAATATAGCAAATTTTGCATTTAATACAAGAGGAAAAGATCACATGATCTAGCTTTTGAGGTAGGACTGGAGATACAGGTTAGATATTGGAGATAGTGATGTTTTCATCATTTGTCACAGTCAAATAGCCTTCTTTAGTTCAAAGAAACAGTTCACCTCACTGGCTTTATTATCTAAGTTAGAGAGGAACAGAACTGACTTTTAGAACTGTGAGGAAGAACAATGTTCAGTAGATGAACCACTCTGTGGATGGCCACACTGAACACTGATTGTGTCCACTGTTATGGGAGAGTGTCAATGCCTCCATTTGTTAGGGCAAAGAGTCCCATCTCTGACAAGCAATTGCTACTTCTTTTTTCAAAGTGTTAACAATGTCACTAAGTAACAGCTTGCCTCTAATTACTTTGTACTAGAAATAGTGAGAAAGCTGGGGTAACAATAACTCTGGGAGTGCCTCAAGAGGACATATTTTCTTGATTTATCAATTTGGCCAAGCCTGGGTATGGAATCAACTGCTCATGTCTTGTTCGATAAATAATTCTTCTTAGAAATAAACCAAGGTTAAATAGTGAGCTTGATAGAACTACAAGCAGCCTTTAATATTGTGGGAATGTCAATAGATCCTGGCAAGGATAGCTGGAGATGTGGTAAAGTAACTCCATTCCTCTTGCTCTCTCTAAGAGGCCCAAATCAGTGGTGATTGCTCATCTACCATCATTTTTCTGTCATACAGAGTACTGCATTATTCCATAATAATCCTCTTCTGTTCAACATTTCTGCATCCACTAAGAGAAATGTTAAGATGTTATGGGGTGCAGTATCATCAGTACACACCTAGCATGTAGTTTTCTGGGTCTGATTCATCCCATTTCAAAAAAGATATTAAAATTGGAAAAAGGACAGAGAAGCACAACAAAAATGATTAGGGGTATGGAACAGCTTCCATATGAGAAATGATTAAAAAGACTGGGATTGTTCAGCTTGGAAAAGAGACAACTAAGGGGGATATTATAGAGGTCTATAAAATCATGAATACAGTGGAGAAAGTTAACAGGGAAGTGTTATTTACTCCTTCCCGTAACACAAAAACCAGGGATCACCCAATGAAATTAATAAGCAGCTGGTAAAAAAAGCAAACAAAAAGGAAGTACTTCTTCACACCATGCTTCGCCCCAGGATCTTGTGAAGGCCAAAACTATAAACAGGGTTCAAAAAAGAATTAGGTAAGTTCATGAAGGATAGTTCCATCAATGGCTATTAGCCAAGATGGTCAGGAATACACCACCATGCTCTAGATGTCCATAAGCCTCTGACAGCGAAAAGCTGGGATTGGATGAGAGTGGATGGATGACTCAGTAATTGCCCTGTGCCGTTCATTCTATCTGAAGCACCTGACATCAGCCACTGTCAGAAGAGAGGGTGCTGGGCTAGATGTGTCGTTGGTCTGACCCAATATGGCCATTCTTATCTTCCCATCCTGCCCCCTCAAAAAATAAAATAAGCTTCTCAAGTTCTGAATGAAGCCCCTCTATAGTAAACACATAGCATTTGATATTTGCTGTACAACAAACATTTTGTACATCATATTAATAAAGTTTCACAGTCAATTCTTCAAAGTAGAAAAATGTGTTTATCATTCTCTGACATCAACTTTTAACAATGTGATGTGCTGCTGTGATTTCATATTTATCTTTAAAGACAGCAACAGAAGTTCTGTGGGAATAGTAACATCATTCACATGGTGATTATTCATTCTGAAAATGTAAGAAGATCAGGAGATAAAATATTAATAAGAGTAAGCTATATATGAAAAACCAAATTAGTTAGGAACAATGTTTCACTACATAATTTAACACATGGCTCTATCACTTTATTAAGTGATATTGAATCTGATTACATTCATTTGCAAAATCTGAAAAAAAATAAAATAATCACAACTCAGTAATTAAATGAGGTCCAGTAAAACTATCTTCTCCTAGCTACTTATTCAGCTACACAAGTCTACGGGGTCTACAGTACATATCAAACAAAGTATTTCCTCCTCTCTTTAAAAAAGTGGAAATGAAATAAGCCACTGTACATCTAGTGGACAAGGTTCTTAGCTAGTGTAAATTGGTACTGCCTCCTTGACTTCAATGGAGGTATGCTGATTTACTGCAGTTTAGGATCTGTTCCACTGGGCTTTAAAAGTATTATCTTTTGATCACACATCAGCAGTATTCCTGCAGGACAGCTGAATTATTTCCATGCTTAGCCTACCCCAGCAATCAAGCTGGCTAAAGGCAAAATAGTCATGGCCAAATAGTAGTGACTCTTAGAAAAATGTATGGAATAGTACTTGACTGCAATCCACGTGGTAGATTTTAAACAATATTGAGAGTGGTTTGTGCAAGAACTAAAGTGTGCAAACACATGCTGCAGCAAAAGCAATATAGTGACCATAATATGCTTTGCAAATGGAGTTTTGTTTCCTGTAGTTTGAATGCACTTTATTTAACCTGTGAAGGGCCAGATACTCAGCTGATGCACTCTCATAGTTCCAGTGAAATCAGTGAGCTCTGGCAGTTTACAGCAGCTGAGGATCTCACCCAGAAAATCCAGGGCTTTTTTCCATAGAATCCTAAAACCATAGGGTTAGAAGGGACCATATGGGTCATTTATTCTAATCCCTGCCTAGAGTGAACAGATAGCAAGAGTGAAAATCTGGGATGGGGTAGGGGATAAATAGGCATCTATATAAAACCAAGTCCTGAATATCGGGACTGGCCCTATAAATTCGGGACATCTGGTCACCCTACCCCTGCCAAGATGCAGGATTTGGTGTGTCTAAACCATCCAAGACAGATGGCTATCCAGCCTCTTTTTGAAAACTTCAAGTGAAGGAGCTCCTATGACTTCCCTAGGCAGTCTCTTCTTCCATTGTCCCACTGTTCTTACAATTAGGAGGTTTTTCCTGAGATTTAATCTAAGTCTGCTATGCTGTAGTTTGAAGCCATTGCCTCTTGTCCTGCCCTGTGGTGAGAGAAAACAATTTTTCTCCATCTTTTCTATAGTATTTTAAGACTGCTATTGCATTCTCCTTTAATCTCCTCTTTTCCAAACTAAACATACCCAGGTCCTTCAGCCTTTGCTCATATGGTTTGCATTCCATCCCTTTGATTATATTTTTGGTCAAATACAGGTTGGTTTATTTCATAAAAGCTCACCTTCAATGACATATACATATATTTCATATGAGCTAGCAAATTGGGGTCAACTGACAGGGGAGATAGTAAGAAGGAGTTGTAATATAATCGCTATGGTTAGGAAAGGTCAGATCACCAGTGCCACTCCTGTTTCCAGACAAAGAACCTAACCATGGATGCCTCTAACCAGATCTTGGATTTGCAGAGAAGTGTCTGCATTGCCCTTTCACAGAAAGCCAGGCTGTGGTGATTGGCCAGTGTGAAAGAGGTCTGCTGGTGGAATCTCTCAAGAAGTATGTGAGGAAGCTGCAGGGAGTGGCAAGGCTGAAAAGTTCCATGCCCACGAGGAATTCATCAAGAGTATTCATAAGGAGACCACTAAGGCTCAGGAAGCTCTCCACCTGGACAGGACTGCAGTCACAACTCTTGGAGGAATAGGATGTGGTTCTTGGGTTCCGTCCAAATCCTGGAATGAGTGTGTGCTCTAGTAGCCACAGATCCTTCTACTCCCATTCTCTCCAGCTGGTCTCTGTCACAGACCAGTCTCTTCCTCCACACCATAGCTCTTTTGGCCCAGTCCTGGCCTCGCCATCCAAGTCCCAGTCTTCCCTCATTATCCTTCCTTCTGGGTGGGAGGGGAAGGGGGAGGAACAGCTCATCAGAGCTGCTGTACATGCTGGACAAGCACTGCTCCCTCCTTTCTGCCTGCTAACTCTGAAGAAGGATGGCTGGGAGTGCTACTCAACTTCTTGACCCTTTAGTCTCTAAACTAACTGAGAAGTAGCTCCCTGCCAGCTCTCATACCATTCCAAGCAACCCAGCTTTGGTGTCGGTGAAGCTTCTGGTACTGTCCCCACCCACTGGGCTGAGAGGGAGTAAATACCATGATGCTAGCCCACATCCATACAGCCTGGGAGAAGAAGGATATTCCTGGTCCTGTTCCTTCTGAGGCCCTCATCTATCCCTCTTCAACCAATCCGTACCTCAATAAAATTGCTCCGTGAAAAAAAACAATGCAACACTTTAATAATAGTTGATGTTTAAGGTAAGTTCAAGAGCTGACATAGTACAATGCTTTTGGAAAGACATTCTTCCAGAGACCCTATTTTGGGGAATGACCAAGTCAGGACATCCCTTCATGCTGGTAAATAATGGCTCAGCTGACAAGTCATCCAACCTGTTGCTGATCCCACATCTTCAGGAATAATCAAAAATCATCCTCACAGCACTGGAGGCACCTTTATTTACTGGAGTACTTATCTAATCAAAGAAGATTTTTATTGAAACTTATCAGTAGAAAATCCTTGAGGCCATTTAGAACATTAACATTAGTATTTTCCTCTTATGATTTCGTGTCTCAGAAAATGAAATTCATGAAGCATTGTCATCTATTACTGCTTGAGATCCCAATTTAGCAATCTGCAAACATCTTCAAAGGCTATCATAATCTTAGCAAGTAATGTTTGAATTTCTCAGTAAAAGCTTACTTAAGAGTTAAGAAGAGTAAATGTACAGATACCGTAATTCTGGTCATTTTTCATAAGACTATCTATTACCATATACTATAGCTATTACAGAAAGGAAAAAGCAACCAAGTAAATGATAAAAGTATCTGTGGCATTTGCAAATTACTAGCTACCCCATTATTCTGATCATCTAAATTGTTTCAAGGTAGTTCTTAATATTTGTAGTTAATATTCTTTGGTAAATAGCTAGTCAGTCAGGAAATGCTTGTACCTTCATTCGTGCATCCGACAAAGTGGGTTACTGCTCACAAAAGCTTATGCCCAAATAAGTGTGTTAGTCTTTAAGGTGTCACAGGACTCCCGCTGTTTTGCTAAAAAAAGACTAATACTGCTACCCCTCTGGAACTCTTACCTTCAATATTCTTGAGCAGATGAAGCAAGGGAAGGTATTTGGACACAGCCTAATTTATCTCAAAGTAGATTTTGTGCGTGTGTGCACACGCATGCGCATCATAATCCATCCCATATCATTTCTTTCTAAATCTTATTACCCTTGATGCCATTTGAAATCTCCTCAAAAAAACCTAAACCACTGTAATTAGACAGCAAGTTCTTTAGGGTACTGACTGCATTTACCTATTTGTTTGAAAAGTGCCTGGAACAACGAGGCCTTGATCTCAACTGGGGTCTTTGAATGTAGCAAGATGTATGGCACACTTAATGAGACGGACACCAACGTGAGGAAAACAGCAGTTTATTATTGTCGACAACAGACTCAGCGGAATTATTTCCAAAGGCTGAGCCCCGAGTATACTGGGGCTTCACCTTATATACATTTAGGAGTACATGAATATGTATACATGATAATACTACTACATTTTACATAACATGATTGGTTTACATTGCCTTTTACTCCTGATAAGAGAATCTCCATACATTAGGGGTGTGTGAGAGGATGCGCAGTACGGTTTTCTTTGTCTGGGGTTTTAGGCTCTTGGGTAACTTCTTAGGAATGTATAGGAGTATGCGCAAAGGGGTTGTTTTTGGCTGTGGGCCTCCTTTAGCTTATCTTAGCCCTCAGGATGGACGCTGGCCCCTTGCTCCTCGTGACACGGACTGATAATGGTATCTTACATTACTTAGAACAGGTTTTTCTTTCTTGGAACGGGTTTTGGCAGGTTTATCAGTCAGGTAGAGTTGAAGTGGAAAACAACTCATGTGTGTTGGCTTGAGTAGAAAAATCCATGGGTTTTTGCTTGCCTCATGAATGTTACAGCTATACAAATAGATAATAATGACAAAGCTACCAGTTGAAGACAGTGGGCATGGGGAAGTAGCAGCAACCCTAGCAAAATGGAACTTCAACTTCAAAATGGAACCTTAAATAGAGGTGCACAAACTCATTTTAAGGCAACTTGAATAACGTGAATTCAAGAGTTTTGACCATTTCAGATGTTACTAGTCCACATACCACACTTCAAGTGACAAAAAAGTCCAAAGGAAACAAGGAGTAGAGAACAGGCAGAGTGAAACACCAACACAGATACTTCAGGGAAAGGAGCGGTGACAGGAGACAGAAAAATTCAATAGAAAGAGATATGACCCTATATATCTGGAGTAATTCAATTGAAATCAGTGGAGTAGAACAAGTATAAAACTGCTGAGAGAAGAATCAGTCCATTAGATATACTGTGTACCGCCATGCACTTCTCCCAGTTTGTAATGTATAGAGAACTGTATAGCGAAACCTCCCATTATAATCTTTATAAGAAGGGAAAACACATGGGTTTGAATTTTGTGGGGACGAAAGGTTTGTGAACTCAAATAGTTGACAAGGTTTTAAATCTCAGTTTCATTCATACAGTGAAATCATGATCCTACTGAAGTCAGTGTCAAAATTCTGATTGGCTTCACTGGAGAAAGAATTTCATCCAGTTTTCAATGCTCTGTGTCATACTATAAACCTCATTCATGCCTGAATTTCTGGGTAAAAATGCAACCACCAACTCGTCATGCAAACAGTATACAAGTTTCTAACCAGGAGACATAGCTCAGACTTTAAAACAAAAAATACATTTGAAAATAATTTGCACAATTCAAATAAGAGGCTCATTTGAAATAAGTAATTTGGTTCTTTTCTCTTGCTCTGATTAGGAAAGTTACTTCTCATTCCAAGCAAAATGTATTAATTTATATTACAACATAAACTCCAAGCAGTTCAGCAGTTGGATATTATAAAGCCACACATACAAAACTTATTCTTATATAGTAAAAATATTTTGTCTCAGTAAACATTTGCACTACCTCATCTTTCTGAGGCATCGGAGTTGGACAAAATACAAAGAAAGAGCAAAATATAAAATTAAAGCATCTGTTATTACCATGCTCCCTTCTGAATCCACTTTGCCAAGGCTGTCACTTGTGCCCTTGCTATTAAGAATGAGAAGGAAGTGTGCAGCTGTTATGTCTGCTGTGCTTTATCAGATGCAAGATTGCTAGCGAGAGTTCCTATATTTTATACTGAAATTAGCTACGATTGTCTGAAGGCTGCACTAGTTTACACCTGGCCATACAGAGCCCTTGGTAGCCATTCTGGTAGCTGGAACAGAAACTAGAATACATCTGTTAGGGCTACACTACAAATTACTTTAGTAGTAATCCTCAGGGGTGTGGATTATTCACATTGCTACACTGGCAGGAGAGCTACCACCACCTCTCTCGCAGACAGGAGTTCTTAAGATGACGGGAGAGCTCTCGCCTGTGGACTTAGAATGTCTTCAATAGAAGTGCTACAGTGGCACAGCTGCATGAGTGCAGCTGTAGTTGCTATAATGTAGACAAAGCCATAGTTTCCTCTCGGCTCCAAGCCTAGTTTGCTTTCCCTAGGCCAAAGGGTTGGCTGCTGCTGCACGGCATGTGTATCTTCCAGATCATTAGCTCTGGGCCTTCTGTTTGGGAGGCTCCATGAAGACTGTGGCCATGCTCAGAACAAGATGCTCTGTGGGGCTTTGGCATATGCTTAGTGCAGACAGAACATCCAGATAAGTTGGTACCAAACTTAACAATCTCTGCTGAGCACGTGCAAATTTCAAAACATTACATTTCAGCCAAATTTGATGAATTTTCAAGGGGACAATGAAAAGACTGTTTTTCTGATGTCATGCCATATTTCATGTTCCTTCCCCAAAGCATGGCGACACTGGTGTCCTTTAGAGAAATAGAATGAAAAGTTATTATTAATTTTCCTTACCCACATTTTCAGACACAGTAGCCCTTTTTTTTTCCTCCCTTAAACTTAAAAAATGAACCTGTGGCAGAGACCAAATTCATAGAATGCCAGCCAGAGTGCAACAAAGCTATTATCAGCTGAAAATAGTCTTCTAATGGAAAGCATTAGACATCTCAAAGACAGTGTCACCATGATGGCTGCTTAATGCTTGTATCAGATGTGTCAAACACCAGCCCAAATGTGTTTATTTGGTGTGCATGACATTCAGATCTTGCTGAAAATAAACTCTCATTAGTATTGAGCAACTGAAGTTTCTAGCCCTCATGGCTGTGAAGTTAGCCTTCCACACAGGAAGCAGATGTGACCAATGCAGGGATGTCTTGCAAAGTCTGCAGAGAGGCTGAAGTGACGATTCAGGTGTTTACTCCACTCTACCTACCTCCTCCCCCATCCATTAATCTAACTGGGTGTTAATGAGCACTGGAGTGTCGTCATGTGATTTGAGCATAGTGGGTTTAAGTGAGAGGAAGCCACAGAATGTACAACTCCCTAATAGAGAATGACATATTTATGGGAAAAGGACTGGCCTGTAGGTCTGGCAACAATACCCACCCTGGGGCTGATGGAGCCTGAAACACTGGCATGAGCTATGGTCCATCTCTGGAGAAGAAATGCTAGATCAATTTTTGTCTCACTGTTCTCCTTCCTCCTCCTCTGCCCCCCATTAAGAATGATGAAGCAATAGTGACAACATCCAGAGGAAGGGACAATGATGAGGAAAAGGAAATAAGGAAAAATACAGGGGTACATGCTAACTATGAATGACAAAAGATTAACATCAGAGATGTTAATTCTTTTGGATGAGTTTTTATATCAGAGATTGTATTCAGTCACATGGAGAGGAGACTCCCATTATTTAGAGGATACTTTGAAGATGGATTTTTGTGTTCTGAATTGAAACAAAAACAAAGTTTGGAAATTTCCTGTGGAATGGAAATTCAAAAAAAGTTAGATTCTGAAATACTGAAACATTTTGTTCTGGCAATGTCAAATCATAGTTTTGATAAGGCAAACACATTTCATTCTGAGATATGAAAAAAAATTGTTTAAATATAATAAAAGTAAAAACAAAAATCAACATGATCAAGTCAAAATGGCTTTTTATATTACCAAAACAGAAACGTTAAAATGGTTTGTTCAACATTTTTCCAGTGAAATTTTTGAAAAACTGGCACATCCCCTCAAAATGTATAGATTTCAGTTAATCGGAAATGATTTGCATTTTCTGATAGAAAACAGTTCTGGTGAATTTTTTGCAAACAGCATTACAAATATCAAAAGAGACACACTACCACCTCTCCACTCCAAAACTGCAAGAAAAGTTCTTTCTGTACTGCTCTAATTTGATAATATGATGAAGGTAATTTTCATCTAACATTTAGAGACTAAATTCATGTAATTCTCAGTACAGTCTATATGTGATTAGCAAAGCTAAGATCAATTCAGGATTTCCTGTGGCCTAGCGTCATCATGCTCAATGCATTAAAATATTCTGCTTTTGTCTTTTTTGACAATGACTTTATTCATTAACAAGTCCATTTGGGCAAAAAATTTTAAAATGCCTAATGGCCAGATTTATTTATTTCATTTTAAAATAAAATTAGTTAGGCATTTTTAAAAATCCGATTAGGCAACTAAGTGTTTAAGTCCCATTAAAGGACTTAAAATGTTTGAATGCTTTTAGAAATCTGGCCCTAAGCGACATAGCATATGTCTCTGCACTGCATTTGGGAGCAAGCCTCCCAGCCTGGGTCCACAGACTTGCTAAAAATAGCAGCATAGGTGCTTTGACAGTATGGTTCAGATTGGAGCTCAGGCTCCCAAGCTTTCGAGTCAGAGTCCAGCCAAAGCCTACTCAGCAACTTTTTAGCACACTACTAGCGCAAGCCCCACTAGCATGAGTCTGTGGACCTGGACTGGAAGGGTGATTCCTAGATGCAGTGTAGACACACTCCTAGGTGCACAAGTCATAATTTTTAAAATAACTTCGTCACCCCTTGACAGAACACCCAAGGTAAACAGTGTCTACAGTGCTACACCTGAAACACTTGGGCTATTTGTTTGTTAGCAAATATAGGTGATGTTGAGAGAATGGAAAACATCTTATGTATTATAAAAGCCTCTTAGTAGGCATGTCCAGCAGTCAAACTAACTTTGTCAACACTGTTCCCCTTCATAGTGTATATGGCAAAAATGTGTTTCGCTGATTAAATATTTCTAACACAACTGGTAAAGACATCAAATGTGGTGAGGGTGAGCTGGGTTGAATGTATTATGGGAAGAGCTTGGAATATGAGGGTCCTTGTTTCTTTATGGTAAAATCTTTCACTGAATTATTGGCCACTTCCAGGTTCAAAGATAAGACTATCTGAGATTTTTGTTCAATCCCAAATTTGCCATGCAAGAATTTACATGCTTTGATCTCAAGCCTGCTGCCTCACACATATGCATCCATATTGTGCTGAAGAATGCATTATTCATGTGAGTGGCTAAAAGCAACCTCTTGATCAAAATGCACACATTCATGGGTAATACCATCTTTCAGATTGTGTATAGGACAAACAAAAGTACCCAATATATTGGTGACTGAAAAACAAAACAAGGAAAAAAAAAGTAGTGACAGGCATAGGGAGGTTTTCATTAGCCCTACACTCCAGTTATTTACAGCTATTGCTGTACAAAACAGAACTATGACACTTTCTGAGCACGATATGATCCCGACAAAAACTGAGGTCAGCACTACATAAGAGCCCATTCTAAAACACAGTCCATTGGATCTGTGTGGGGGACAGGAATTTTTTGTTTGAAGGTGGGGGGGGGAGAGGGAAAAAAAAAAAAAAAAAAAAGACAAAAGCCTCACACACACTCCAACACTTTTCAACTCTGAGGTGCTAATGCAAATTCCACCACTCCATTGTATTATGTAGATCTAATGTTATATGATAGGAAGGTTAGGTCAATAAATCTTTTTTAAAATCCAAACCTTTGGTTTATTTATTCTAAAGGATTCTCTCTTCTATTCCAGATACTGTATGAGTACCATTCTTCTTCATTTAATAAGCAATTCAAGCATTAAGTTCTAGTTACAAATATAGAGGTATATGGAAAAGTCTATAACTTTCATTAATAAAATTGTTTTCCACAGCTTTCAAGGATGTAATATTTTTTCCGATGTATCTGTTTTCAAATTTCTAACTTGAAGTTGTGTTTTGTAGTTTCGTGCATTCAGCATTTTTGCTGTGCTAAACCTGTTAGCATGTTAACTAGATATTTCCTGAAAGCTGAGAAGACTTATACTGAAATGAGTGGTTATGCACTTGATACAAGTGCTGTATTTTCTCTCATCACAAATCTACTTTTGAGTAGATAACAGTACACAAAATTTGAGGGGGACAGAGGCATGATAGTGTCCTTCTTCCAATCCAAATTTCACCAAGGAACAGGTTAGCTTCTGCTAACCTCCTCACTTTAAAGTTATGATCCTCAGCCAATTGTGAACTAATGCCACATTATTTATCTCTTACAACCAACCCAGCTTAAAATGTAAAGGAGGAGTGAAAGTATGTGCAAACATTTTTCCCCATAACAACTTTCCACACCAATATTTTGCTGGAATCTCAAGTTTGATTTAGAAAAAAAAAATGTTGCAGTCTCAAACAAAAGAATTTTTAATGAGATACCTAAAAGAGAGAATAAAATATTTTTAATGAAAAGATTCAGCTCTACCCATATTAAACAAAGGCATATATTTAGAAACATCATGGTCGTATCTGCGCAACATCACCATCTCCAGTCTCTTATTCATGTTATTTTACCCACATATCAAATTACAACCCTTATATCATCAGCACTGAAATGTGTAGAGAAAAAAGGACTTTAAATGCAGATAAATAAATAAAGCAATAAATCAGGAAAACTTCAAAGCTACATAAAGCAAAATTTCTGAGCTTTTGTCCTTACATGGCTTATACAACTCAATCTACAACCACAGGTTAGAAGTGAGAAATTGAGGGCTATTTAACACTGAATGTTCACAGTGCATCAGCAGAAATTTATACAGCACAGGTGGTTCTGTAATTATTATACACTGAGAAATTCGATTCACATTCCTCAGTGGTTTTCAAATTTACATTTCTACTGGTTCAGTGCAACGGTCCATTTTAACAAATTACACAAAGACTACCTGGCTTTAAATTTGGGGGAACTATTTAAAAATCTTTGTTTTACTTTATCCTATGATCTTTGTATTTTCATTTATATGAAATGGACATGAGTCTGGATTGAATCAGCATGTTGCAAAAGGTGGGCTAATCATTCCAGATAAAAATTTTTAATGTATATGCAGTGGTAACAGAATTCCAGAATGCTGAAGAATTTAAGATCTGACACAGAACTTTTAGGTCTATCTTGCCATATAGAGTACAGAAGCCCATGAACTTATTCACAGTTCACATTGTAGATTTGTATCTACTATGCAACACAATCTGAAATTAATGTGGTTACTAAGTCACATAATAGCTTGAATAATCTGCAGGTCAAAAATTATTCTTGGATAAAGTTGGTGAATAATTGCTAATAAAGACTAGTCTGAGAATTACCCAGCCAATTTGCAAAGAGAAAAAAGGAAAAACATCATAGAATAAGTTAAATTGTGAGTTGTTTACTTGGTCACAAACAATGATGTGGCCTTTAGCTCTCTCTCTTTTGGTATTACTGTTCCAGGGCTACAACTGCCGTAAAAATGGTGCTATCCATGAGTGGCTTGTGAACCACCTGTTTAGGGAAGCTAGCCCCCAGCACTGCCCCTTGTACCTGAAACCATGCCCCTTCCATCCCCTCTCCCGTCAGAGCCCAATCCTGGGCAGCCGAAGTACCAGCCAAGCTGGCTGCATGGTCCCAGAGCCAGGCAGCCTCAGTGCCCCTGGAGCCCACACTCCAGTGCTGCCCTGCCCCAACTCACCCTGGCCCTAGGCTGGAATCTCATGTCCCAGCGCCGCCCCAACTGAGTGCCAAACAATCCCCCTCCCCCACTGCCAGAGTGCCAGCCCAACCTGACCCAGAACCAGTGTGGACCCAGCAGTGCAGCACTGAGTCTGCCTCACCGCAGCCCCCAAAGTGCTGCTGGGTTGAGTGCCACCATCTTGAATGCTCCCAACTTCCGGAGCACTGACAGCCTGCCTTGCCCCTTGGCTGACCAACTACCTGAGTGCCCCCATCTCCTGGGGTGCTGCCAACCTGTGCTGTGCCACAGCACCAGCCCAGCCTGCCCCTGGAGCGCCTCCAGCCCACCCTAGAACCAGCACACCAAGCACCGGCTCACCCCACCCCCAGGCTGGCCAGTCCACCCAAGGTAGCAGGGCGCAGCTAGTCCGAGTGCTCCCATGCCTCAGAACACTGCCGGCCTGGCCGGCCCACCTCCAGGTTAGCCAGTGGCTGGCCAGGCTTCACTGCTGGAGGGGCTACCAGCCCAGCGACACAGAGATGACCTACTCATCCCCGGATTGGCCAGTCCGTGCTAGCTGGGTGGCCTTCTGCATCTCAGTTCCCACCTACTTCATTGGAGAAGCTAAAACTGCCGCAGCCATTCACCAAGCCCATCTGATGCAGCAGGAGGGGGGAGGAGTGTGGGTGGTGCCAGGATGCTGGCTGTCAGGGAAGGGTAAGTCTTCCGTGGCCTTGCATACCTAGTGCCCATAGCGTTATCCCTAATAAATTTTCAGTGTTCAAAAGGTCACTGTTCAAGATGACCAGCTTGGCTTATAAAAGTTTCCTGTGAGCTTTTAAAACAGAAAAAGAAAGCTTACAAGAAGTGGAAGCTTAGACAAATGACTAGAGAAGAGTATAAAAAAAAAAAGATGCTTGAGCATGCAGGAGTGAAATCAGGAAGGCCAAAGCACAATTAGAATTGCAGCTATCAAGGGGAGTGAAGGGTAACAAGAAAGGTTTCTACAGGTATGTTAGCAATAAGAAGGTGGTCAAGGAAAGTGTAGGTACCTTACAGAATGGGTAAGTCAACCTAGTGGCAGATGATGTGGAAAAAATTGAGGTACTCAATGCTTTCTTTTCCTCTGTCTTCACAGACAAGGTCAGCTCCCAGACTATTGCACTGGGCACCACAGAACGGGGAGAAGGTGAGCAGCCCTCAGCACTGGAAAAAAAGGTAGAGGACTATTTAGAAAGACTGGACATGCACAAGTCCATGGGACCGGATGCAATGCAGCCGAGAGTGCAGAGGGAGTTGGCTGATGTGATCGCAGAACCATTGGCTATTATCTTTGAAAATTTGTGGCAATTGGGGGATATCCTGGATGACTGGAAAAAAGCAAATATAGTGCTTATCTTTAAAAAAAAAAAGGGAAGGAGGAGGAATCTGGAAATTACAGACCACTCAGACTCACCTCAGTCCCTGGAAAAGTCATGGAGCAGGTCCTCAATAAATCCATTTTGAGGCACTTGGAAGAGAGGAAGGTGATCAGGAACAGTCAGCATGGTTTTACCAAGGGCAACTCATGCCTCACCGACCTGATTGCCTTCTATGAGGAGATGACTGGCTCGGTGGATGTCCTATACCTTGACTTTAGCAAAGCTTTTGACATGGTCTCCCACAATATTCTTATCAGCAAGTTAAAGGAGTATGGGTTCGATGAATGGACTATAAAAAGGATAGAAAGCTGGCTAGATCATTGGGTTCAATGACCAGTGAACAACGGCTTGATGTGTAGTTGGCAGCTGGTAACAAGCGATGTGCCCCAGGGTCGGTACTGGAGCCAATTTTGTTCAACATCTTCATTAATGATCTGGAGGATGGGGTGGATTGCACCCACAGCAAGTTTGCAGATGACACTAAGGTGGGGAGTGATAGATACACTGGATGGGAGGGATAGGATACAGAGTGTCCTGGACAAATTGGAGGATTGGATTTAAAAAAAAAAATAGATGAGATTCTACAAGGACAAGTACAGAATCCTACACTTAGGATGGGAGAATCCCATGTACTGCTACAGACCAGGGACCATCTGGCTAAGCTGCAGTTCTACAGACCTGGGGGTTATGGTGGACAAGAAGCTGGATATGAATCAAGTTCTCTTGTTGCCAAGAAAGCTATGGCATATTGGTCTGCATTAGGAGGAGTATTGTCAGCAGATCAAGGGAAGTGATTATTTCCCTCTATTCATCACTATTGAGGCCGAATTTGGAGTATTGCATCCAGTTTTGCACCCCCCACCACAGAAAGGATGTGGACAAATTGGAAAGAGTCCAGTGGAGAGCAACAAAAACGATTAGGGGGCTGGAGCACAGGACTTATGAGGGGAGGCTGAGAGAACTGGGCTTGTTTAGTGTGCAGAAGAGAAGAATGAGGGGGGATTTGATAGCAGCCTTTAACTACCTGAAAGGGGGTTCCAGGGAGGATGGAGCTACACTGTTCTCAGTGGTAGTAAATGATAGAACAAGGAGCAAGGGACTCAAATTGCAGTAGGGGAGATCTAGGTTGGATATTAGGGAAAACCTTTTCACTAGGAGGGTGGTGAAGCACTAGAATGGGTTACATAGGGAGGTGGTGGAATATCCATCCTTAGCGGTTTTTAATGGGGAAGCTTGACAAAGCCCTGGCTGGGACGATTTAGTTGAGGTTGGTCCTGCTTTGAGCAGGGGGTCGGACTAGAGGTCCTCCTGAGGTCCCTTCTGACCCTAATAGTCCATGATTCAGTGAACTCATTGACAAGCATCTTATGTCCTGATCTTACACCAATGTTGCCAGTAGAACTGGCTCAAGTGCCTTAAAACATTAAATGAATCCATTCTTCATGGTATTTACTTTTGGCACCATTGTTGATTATTCTTAAATATAAATGTTGACTTTCTGTTTGAGGGCTCACCCTGTCAATACCTTCTTTCTAAAAAAAACTAATGTAAGACTGGGCATATTCTTCAAGCATATTATGATTTGTCACAGTTCACTCACTGCAGACACATCAATAGCTTTGGATATGAAAAAGTAAATATTTTTAGCCTTGAAACTCATTGAAATATATCTAAATCCATATTCAGTCAACAATAATGCTATAATGCGAACAAAAGTTCTGCTGCTTTTGCCTCTTCCATTTTGTTATCCTTTTAGTAAGTTTTGTAACATTTCTGGGGGCCAGAGCAGCACATTCCTTTTCTACCATGACCTCATCAGACACAGGAATCAATAGCATATATTCTGGAGATTTATACTGTGGCATTGTACAAGCATTTTACATTGCTGAAGTATCTATGCAGAGCACACATTGTAATTTCCTTAGCTTTTGTTGTCTTTCTAAAGGCTTTGGTTGGAGTTTTAAAAGTTCATTCACAGAAGCAAGAGGAACACAAGGAAAAATTGAAAGCTATTTTGTCTCTTTTAAACCTATCCAGATTTCTGGTGGAAAGACATGCCTAATTACTTGGTGACTGGATGGGCTACACTGTCACATGAAAGCAAAATACCACTCTATATTTGACACTCCATTATCTGAATTTTGTTTAAAAAGTTTGGTCTAGTTGTACCAGAAAAAAGAGTTGAGAGAAAAAATAAGCTTCCTGATAAACAAGAGGAAATGAAGCAGAAGGAACTCATCAGACTGATATAACCGAAAGTGAGGCAGTCATTAATTGATGTATTCATATTGTAAAATTCACCCATCTGAAGGACAGTGCATGGCCTGTGTACTACATAAATTCCATTTGGAAGGGTTGAGAGAGTTCTATTATGCATAGGTCTTGTGCTGTTCTCTGCAGAAGGGTGAATTTAATCCTAAATGCAATGTCTTCACTATACCACCACCCTGGAATTGCTTATAGTAAATACCCTATAAGTTATTTAATGTTCTTCATGCAAATGAATGATATTATAGTTTGAATACTTCAAACACAGTAGCAAGATGGAAGGCTTTTTGCTTTTGGCTGTCTTCCACATACTCCAAAAAGACATTGCTGATTAAGTTGGTAATCCTTACTCATAGAAAAAGGTCTAACTGTGCTCGGTTTCAAAGTGAGCTCTTGAGTGAGTACCACAAACTACTTATATAAGGGCATGAAGAATGGGAACCAAAGCCTGTTGTGGCAAAGTTGAGTCTTGGCCAGATCCTAATATCCACACACTTTCTTCAGACTTAAATTTCCCAATTTTGAAACAAATGTCTATTATAAAACCAACAAAACACATTTTTGCTAGAATTTTTAATTTTTTAAATATAAAACCCACCTCTGTAGTCACTATCGCTGAAACAAGTATAACATTCTTCACTCTAAAGTTTCTTCAACATTGTCAGTCTTACTCATCTCTGTCATGCATCACCTTCCAGTGCTTCACTCAGACTCTCCTCTTTGGCTTCTCAGGTTCCCAAACAGCTGCCCAATATAGGGCGCATGCCAGACATTCAATGGCCCATTTGCCAGAAATTGGTACTTGACATCTCCTCACACTAGTGTGGGGGAGGAGGAAAGGGAGGGATGGAGGAGGAGGGCAGAAATAATGAACTCTCATCATTATAATATGTGGCATAACAAAGGAAAATAGTAGTGGGATTTGAGGTGTCTCTTTGGTGTACATGAAAGATAGACAAAAGAGAGCCTTCCACCCTGCCACTGTGCTTGAAATATTCAAACAATGACATTTTTCATTTGCACCAAGATCATCAAATAATCAATAGGGTATTTACTATAAGCAAATTCCAGGGTGGCAGTATAGTGAAGACACTGCACGAAGGATGAAATTCACCCTCCTGCAGAGAACAGTACAAGCCTATGCATCATAGAAGTCTCACTTAACCCTTCCAAACACTTAAGACTTGCATAGCCCACTAGAAAGACCCAGGAAAACCAGAAGAGAGAAAATTATGATGCTGAACCCATTGCAAATTAACACCATTTGTGTGTGGTTGCAAGTGAAACCAGATTAAAAATGGAGCAATGTAATTACATAAATTATGTGCAGTCATTAAATGTTAATTTTGTATTAACATACCTTAATGCTATAAAGAAAACCTTTTGTAGTAAAATTATTACTATTTCAAGTTATATATGTTAAAATAGCAAGAAAGCAAAATGCATTTATTTGCATAGCAATGTCTTATGCCCAATGCGGTTGTTTATTAATAGTTCAAACTTTTATTGCATTTTCTCAAAATATTACTAATAATTAATTTTTCATTTCATACAATTATCTGGAAATTGTTCTAACAACTAAACAGGTTTTATGAGTATATTTTTGAGAAATATTGATCTTTAGCTGGATGTTAAAATCCAAAGAATTTAAAAGATTACTGAAATAGAAGTTATTCTGATAAAGTAATACTCTTTCATAATCTACAATAGTTGAAGGAATACAGTAATTATTTTTATTGTGTTCTTGTTGTAGTGGTGGTCCCAAGATATTAGAAAGACAAGGTGGGTGAAGTAGTATCTTTTACTGAACCAATTTACAATAATTCTGCCTAGTGCAAAAGCTTCTCTCTTTCACCAACAGAAGTTGGTCCAATAAAAGATATTACCCCATCCACTTTGTCTCTTATGATGTGGTTTACAAACACCAAACTGGAGAGCAAGGGTTAAAGGGTAGCTCTGGACCCAGGCCGCCCTGCCCAGCCACACCTGCAGAGCCTGCCCACACTGGAGACAGGGATTTTAAAAAGGCAAGCAAAGAAGCTCAGAGGGAGAAGACAGTACTGCCCAGGTGCGCCCTGCCTGAGGCTTCACTTCACAGAACAGTGAAGAACCTCTGAAGGACGGATAAGTACTGAGCTTGCAGATAAGAGACTTGAGAGAACTTAAAAAAAAATAGATGAGGAAGTGGTCCAGGAAGGGTAGTAGCTTAGCACCTCAAGATGTTAAGTGTAGCTTCCCACCCTTGGGCCCTGCTGAAGCTTGGTGGAGGTGGTGTGTCTGAGCTCCCCTACCCTTCACAGAAAGCAGGGAACACCAGGAACCTTAACCTAAGGTGATTGGCCTACTGGAATAGGCCTTGGCTACTCAAAAACCCAGCCCCCGATATCCATGTGCAGAATGGGAGGACTGGAAATCCTTGGGCTGTGGGCACTGAAAGGCAGGACTGAGTTTTTAATGAGAAGACAATCTGTTGACCCCTGCCTGACCACTAGGTGGCACTGTAGGTGATGGTGCACCTTCTACAACTCTATTGTTATTCGCAACACTTTACTATCGAATATTTATTGAATACCAATACATTTAATCATTTCAACTTCCTAAATTCTATTACATTCATCTATTATGGACACCACCACCAAAATGCTGAGGAAAAGGTGCCCCAGAACTTTACATCAATGGGGCAGTCAACAGACCCTGGACATACCAGGAAAATTATATGTGGCTCGCTTAAATGGTAACAACCAAGAATTAAAATGCAAGACATTGAGGCATTAATAAGCAGGATCATGAGCTGTTTCAGGCAAATAAGGGTCAATTGACAGAAGCTGCATCAGCCAGAAAAGATGATGGTGCTGTACACCTTAAAAGCCAGTCCACTGAACAAATCCTCGCTTGTCAAAGATTGATGTCATAACATACTGGATAGGTATGAATGTTTGAGTAGGTAGAATGTTTGAGTAGGTGGAAAAAAAGGTTTTCAGGAGTTTCTTAATCATCTCCATCAAAGCCAAAGCTCTACAGTGCCAGGAAGATGAGAAGAGTCCAGTGACAGCCCCTCAGTGTAATGTAGAGGAAGTCACTGTTGAGGAGATTTAAGGCACAGTTCAAGAATGGCCAAGCTACCTATATTTATGGGCTAGCAGCCAAGCTGAATCAAGCATGATAGGGATTCTGTCTTGTAGTAGCTGACCCATGTTATCAACAAAGTATGGATTCATGAGAAACTACCCTACAACTGGTGCCATGGGATTATTCTCCCATTCTGGAAAGAGAAAGGAGATATTCTGGTGTGTTCCAGTGACCATGTTGCTTTCCATTCCAAACGAACTGTTAAACTGACCATAAGGAATCTACATCTACAGGAAGCTGGGTTTATGCCCAGATTATCAACCATGGAGCAGATTTTTACCATTAGACACATCACTGAAAAAGCCCAGGAATTTCAATTTAGGAAGATTGATTTAAAAGCTGCTTTTGACTCTGATTATTGTTGCTCCCTTTTGCTCTGTGTGCAACCTGTTGGTGCTCCTGGCAAGCTCTTCAACCTTCTTGTAGAAATACACGACCAAAGTGAGAGCTATGTCCACTCAGATATTAGGATGTTTAACTGGTTGAGTACAATAGCAGCATTTGTTAAGAGTTCATGGCTGCCCCTGATATGTTCAACGTGGTAAATGACTGAATGATGGAAGCTATCATTAGCCACATACTGGGGGCAGTACTGCATGACTTCTATGTAACAGACCTCAGATATGCAGATGACAACTATATTCACAACCTCATGAACTAATCACAATGTTCTGAATATATTTATGGAGGAAGCTAGTAAGCTTGGTCTTCAAGCCAACTGGAAGAAGACCAAACTGATTAATGTGGCTGATGGGCCTCTACCAATGGACAAGAAGTTTAATTCCTCAATTCATTTGAGTATCTTGGCTCAGTTTTCACCATGGAGAGAGGCTAATCAGCAAGGCTATTAGTGTTATGCATACTTTTTGGAACCGTCTGGGACATTAATGCCATATAATCGACTAAGACTGCAAATCTATTGAGCAGCAGTGACTTCTACTCTTTTGTAAGGCTCTGAAAGCTGGGTTACCACAGACGCAAATGTGCCAGCTGGACACTTTTGATATGACACAGCAATGATGCATTGAAGGCATATGGTGGCTTCCTCCTGTTATGAACAGTCAAGCATTGGACCAATCAGCATTCAAGGTCTTTCCAAGTGATACAATGCTGGCTGGGGTGGCTTAGCCATGTACTGTATATGCTGAACTCCATAATAGGCTGCCAGCTTTATGATAGGGGGCCTCCCACATGCTGGAGGGATGTCAGTTTCTGACCTTGCCTGCCTCAGCATTAATATAGAACAGTCCGCAACACTGGCTGGAGACAGGGGTCTTTGGAAACAGGTGATCTGAAGTGTACACTCTGAGAAATTAATGCATTAATAATGTGTAGGGCCGCGGAAGATATTTGTAATGCATTTAATAGAGATAGGGGCTTGATGGGTCTGGTCAGAACCCGTTTGATAAGCGTTGCTCAGCTGGGTAAACAGGCTGTGCAAGGCCATGTGAATGTGTTTGTGGTGCCAAAAGAGGAGGAAGGGTAGGAAGCAAGGTCACATGCTGTAAATTTGCCAATGCTAGCTGTACCTTAGAGCTGGTATGTTATGCTGCATATAAAAGCTTGAAATGCAAATTGTGCAGTGAGACTGTGCCATAAATCCACTTAGACTGTGAGGCAAAATCCCCTGGCAGCCTGCTTTGCAGCCCGCCCTAGAGTCTCCCGTTGCTGTTTGGAGCGTGACCCATGATTAAAGATAAATGTATCTAACTGGTGTGGGTGTGTTTTTATTCCTCACCTGGTATCCAGAACCTTGAAGGCAGCCGTGAGCAGCGGTGGCTGGCATAACATAATGAAGGTGCAAGAGTTTAAGTGGAGATGGAGTAGGATCAAAAAGGAAGGTGATTAGCCAAATAAAGATACTGTGTCAAATTTTTCTTCTATATTTTCACATATTCAGTATGTGCTAATAAGAGTGTTATTGGTGGTAAAATAATCAGCAACTGTTCTGCAAGTTAATATGAATTTGTTGTAACATTGTTTCATTTTATAATTAAAGTGACCCAACTCCATTTTAAATTAATAGGAATATAAACTCATTGGACCAAAATGTAAAATGCTAACTGCTTTGTATCAACCCCCAGCCGGCCACCTATTGTAACAAAATCTCTGTGAAACTTACCAGCCCCGGGAGGAGTCCGCAGGCGCTAAGTACTAAAGGCAATGTAATCAAAATGTAGCCTTTGGAAAACCTGTTACTTCAAACCCAGTAAACTTCATCTAAATAGTATCAATCTCTGAGAAACTTCCTTTGAACAGTATCCATTCATGTAGTGTAGCAAAATCTCTGTGACTGGAAACTCAGTAAACTGCATTTGAATAGTGTTTAGACATGTATTGCAACGGGTGATTCTTTGTCAGCAGCAAACAATAGCTGGACAATTAAGAACAATAGAATCGGGTTTCTCTGTCAGTTCCGCTGTTTTGGGGTGCAGTCCCCAATTACCTCATCGCTCTTGGAAACTTCTAATTGGCCAAGTGGGCATATTGCTGTGTGGAAGAAAAATATAAAAGGTAGTCACAAACAGGAAGTAAACTGGAGATGTCCTGTACCTTTGGAAGAACAACAGAATAGTTCTACATGTAGGTGTGATCTACCTGCTGTCTCTCCCCAGCTTGCCACTCAAACCTAAGTATAGAGTGTGGGGCTGTGTAACCTGAGTGTGATAGTATTTTCCACTCAGATGTGTAACCTGAGTGTGACAGAATTTTCCACTCAGATGTAAACCCGGGAATTGTACTAGTAGAATTGGAGTGCTGCTTTGCTGCTAACAAATCTCACTGGTGCAGTGTAAGTATAATAGTATAAGTATAACCCTATAGTATAAGCTAGCTTTGTAAATATAATTGTACATTTGTAATTGTGATTGTGTTTTAAGTAGTTAAGTTGTTGTATTAAATAAGAATCAATGGTGATTTTTAAATTGTAATTATTGATGTATAGATTGTTGTCAGTAAAACAAAGTTGTATGCAAAGCAATCCTTGTCACTCCTTATTTGAGGGATCCATATAAATCGAACCTGACAGCAAGCTGGCCCTTGTTGTCACCTCAGAATTTAAATGAACAAATCATCACATTTAACGGGTATTCTCTCCTTGATACATTAACAGCTCCCATTAAGAGAGAACAAGTGATAAAAGCAAGAGATGGGGAAGTAAAGAAGCCTTGGTTATAGTCCCAGCTCTTCGTTGTACACGTCACACAGAAGGATCCTGTGGCTTAGTATGACCATTTGTAAAAAAAAAAAAAAAAAAAAAAAAAACAGGATAATTGTACTAACCTGCATCAGAGAAATTTTGAGTCTTTGAGATCTGGAAGCACTTTCCAAACTCTCAGATGAAAGAAAGATGTTATTAATATTTTACAGTTCTAATAGAATTGCACAGTGCTTTGAGAAAAACTGACATCTTTTTTCTCTCAAAAACTTTATACACTTTGCCCAAGCAATGAAAACAGTGTATTAAATTGTAATAATTATCTGCTGTGTTGATACCAGTTAGTAAATATCTTTTTAGTCTTTTGTTGTATAGTAAATTAATTTGCATTTTAACTATTTATTCGGAATCTTTACGATATTAGCAAAGTGTGTTAGAATTCTAAGGCCAGACAGTGTTGGTTTTTAACCTGTGAGTGACCCGTATGCAAGAACTTCATGTGATCGAATATTCTGATAGATTTCATTATTGCTAGTGCCTCCAAGTCTGTGGGAATACAAATGTCTAGGAAAAAGATCCATACCGACACTGATAAAGAATGTCTACAGAAGTATGGTATAAAACAAGATTAGGTGATTGTTAAGGGGGTGACTATGATTAATAACAGGCACTTGTTTCATCCATTTTGGAAAACATCTGCAATAAAGATCCATTGAAAGATGGATCTTTTACTCATTAAGAAATGCCGGTTGTTACAGCTGTCAGTAATGAGGACTGAATTAGAATTCCCTTTATTTTACTGATCATGTAACCTAATGATATCATAAAAGAAAATCCATAAGTAATTAGGTAAAACTAAAATGTTAAAAATGGAACACAGTGAAATTAATCATGGGGAAGCAATTTTCCCTCCAAAAAGGAGTTCCTTTTTCTTATATCTTATAAAATACTGAGGTCTTAAAAGTTAGTTTGGGGATTGCAGACTGCCACCATCCCTCCAATTGCAGATAAAAAAAATGACTCAGAAGCCAGTTCTTCACCTTACCTCAAGGGTGGTAACATATCTATTCTTTCTGTATAGTGCTGTATCAATCTCATTGATAATCTGTGATTACATAATTCTATTTGACAATCTGAAATTGTTAAATTCAAACATGCAATAGCTGTATGGTGTAACATCAGTCCTTGGAACATGGTCTCCAATACCTCATAAAAAAGTCAAAGTGAGATAGCATTGGCAACATAGTTTGAAATTCTGCCCCTCTGGTACCCTGATGGAAACATATGTCATATAGGATAAGATTTAACTAGTTGTGCCTTCATATACTTCGTAAACGAAGATATTAATGAATAGTAGTTAAACCTCTTCACATGCATCAAAATACAGTGTAGAATAACTAGCAAGATGGTCTGGATTGATTAAATTACAAATCTAACAGGCAAGAGCAGGGGTCGGCAACCCACGGCTCCGGAGCCGCATGCGGCTCTTCAGCCCCGGTAAGCTATGTTTTGCGGCTCCAGACTATTTTTCTTTAGTGGCTCTCTTGATAGTAAAGGTTGCCGACCCCTGGGCAAGAGGGACAAAGGAATGAAGATCCTATACTAGTTGTCTACTCTTCAGCAGAGAAAGATAAAATTTGGTTGCCATGGTGATTAACAACAACAACATGAAATAATCAAGAGATCAACATATCACACAGTATATGCTGTACACGGGATTTGCTATGTGAGAGTATCTGATGCTGATATTTTGAGAAATATTATGAGAAAGTGAAGAAGTTAATAGTTAGCAGAGCAGTTCCGACATAGGTTATTCTGAGGCTACCACTGAGCTGATCTTCACTCAAAGGAAAAAAAATGGTGTTTGTCACCAGAAATAAGGAGCAACATCTGAGCTCTGTCTGTTTTTGTATTTAGGTTCTATAGAATTGGATTTAGGTTCAGTTCTATAGAACTGAACTGGATAGTAAATACTAATTAAGCATTATATTAGTAACTATATAAGAATGATCATATCCTGTCAGACCAACAGTCCACGTAGCCCAGTATCGTGTCTTCTGACAGTGGCTGGTGCCAGATGCTTCAGAGGGAGAGATCCATCCCTGTCATCCGGTCCCAACTTCTAGCAGCCAGAGGTTTAGGGACACCAAGAGCATGGGGTTGCATCCCTGACCATCTTGGCCAATAGCCACTGATGGACTTATCCTCCATGAATTTACCTAATTATTTTTTAATAATCCAGTTATAACTGCACACAAGACATTTGTGCTATGTATGTATTTCCCAAACCCAATGGAGAAAATAATATCCAAGAAGAGAGTTTAATATTAAAGGCAGAATGTGCAAGGGGGCTGGGAAGAAACAGAAAACATCCAATTTTGTGCCCCTGATTAGGGGCCACTGACAATGTGTCTGAGGAGCACAGGACCTGCTTCATCCTATCACTACTTATCTTTAGATAATATATAATATAATAAAGATGCTGAAAACATACAAGAGCTAAAATTCTTTTCCCTCTGTTCTTCAGTGACTTGAAACGATCCTTGTATACCAAACACAAATGTTTGGTTGTACCTTCTAAATTCTAACAGGATAGAACAAATTTGTACTTCAAGTTCAAACATGAATATAACAAAACAACAAATATAAATGTGAATTTTACAATACAGTTGAAATCAATCACTTTAAATGAACTGAACTGTGAAAATCCCATATCCCCCAAATTAAATAAGAAATCTAGAAATGATTTAAA
Organism: Mesoclemmys tuberculata; assembly: GCA_007922155.1. Taxonomy (NCBI): domain Eukaryota; kingdom Metazoa; phylum Chordata; order Testudines; family Chelidae; genus Mesoclemmys; species Mesoclemmys tuberculata. The sequence goes on along the minus strand of ML675609.1, from coordinate 29,712,837 downwards.
TATGGTAATATTAATTATATTTGTAAATAACTGAATCAAGGCTTATTTCCAAATTCCACTCTCAGAATCGCTATATTTTTACAAATAATTTAACTGCAGTTATCAGAAAGGTTTTTGAATAGTTAGTTGCCTGTCATCTTGCAAACAAATAGGAAACCAGATTAGCAGTCAGTCAAACACCTAAAGGACATCACTAGGATTCAAGTGTACTTCCTGACCTATCCCTAATTCTTAAATCTCTGGCTGATGACCTGCTACAGAATACTTTGTGCATGTCAGCCAACAGAATAAATATTACTGGAGTAAACTGAATGGATACAACTTTGCCCTTTACCAGTGCAAAGAGACACAGATGGGTACATCAGATTGTATGCTCAAGGCCAAACCTTGCTTTTTTAAAACATGTAGTCCCATGGACTAGACTTTGAATCTGTCATTTATTTTCTCTAAAGTTTCTCTGGTTTGTTTTTTCATCTGTCACAACAATTACAAAGTCAGGAAAGTCTGGGTTTATATATAGCCTTCTGGTTTCTATTTCCAGTCACCAGTTTATTATTTGGTAACTGTGATATGATCAAAACTAGCTGAAACTGGTAAATTCACCAATTCATTTCATATGGTTTGAGTCCTCTGCTTTCCCTCTCACACAGATCATTTAAAGCCCAAAGAGATCAAGGACAAATTAAATAAGTAGGTTAATTCATCCAGAAAGTCCTTTTTGGCAAAGCAAGCAAGCAAGCAAGCAAGCTTCTTCTCTAATAAGAGACTATTGTAATCCCACTAGGAAACAATTTTATTCTCACAACACTGGTGTACATCCTTGAAGAAATAATTTGGCAAATGATTAAACAAGTGATCATATTTACACTGTATAAAATACTGCTTTACATTTATCATTTGAAAATGAAGATTGAAGCCCTGTCTCCATTTACCTTGGAGATTCGGTGGCAGACGACAGGAGTGAGGCAAGTTTTTTGCATAGCTTGTGTAACTCCCGTCAACTTCTCTGCTTCTGTTCCTGTGCTCCATCCTCAATGTGCTGCATCGACAGGAACTCTGTTCCATCGACACAGCGCTGCACCACTTGAGAAGGTGGTTTTAATATATTGATTTCTGGATTGACTGATCAGGTCTTCACTCAGTCAATCCAGAGAAATTGATCTGATGGTGGCGAATTTGCCGCTGTCAATGAAGACAAAGCCTCAAAGAAGTTGATAGAAAAGAACACAGTGGTACTTCTTGGAATTGCATCATAGTATCACTGAGAGATGTGATGTCATTGCTTTAAATACCATCTTTCAGAGACAATACTGCCAGTAATTACATAGGACTTATAGACTTCAAGGAAAGAATCATGATCATCTAGTCTGACCTTCTGCAAGTTGCAGGCTACAGAACCTCACGCACACACTACTGTAATAGTCTCATAACCTCTGACTGAGGCCTGGTCTACACTGCCACACTCTTATTGATGCTACCTTCCGCTTTTTGGGGAGGTGGACTAATTCAGTTGATGAGAAAGTGCTCTCCCATTGACTGAGCAGATCTACACAGACCTGCTTAATCAACGTTGCTAAATTGCTGCTTGATGCCATGGCAATGTAAACATGCCCTAAGTTACTGAAGTCCTCAAATCAAGTTACAGAGAATCCACTGTGCCAGTACTTAGGCTAGCTAGAGAACAGATTTTTCACACAAAGACTTCTGTGGGGAAAATCCACATTCAAAGTTTTCTTCATCAGGAAATACATTTTCTCACAAATTTTGAAAATGTGATAGAATAGTTGCCTGGTGCCTCCTCCCTGAAGCTTTTGTCTACTGTAAGAGTGGGGGAGAAAAACTGTCCACTTAATATTAAAGTAACTTAGAGCTCTTTAGCTGTTTTCCCAACTGGAAAAATCTGGAAAATAAGTTGTGGAGGGGAGGGAGCTAGTGTTTCAAAACTTTTTAAAAAATACTAAAAATATATACAACTTTTCCTGATTCTTTTTTTTTAAATCTTATTTAGTAAAATTTTTAGACAATGAAAATGTTGTTGAAAGTGAAGTTGTGAAAAAACAGCTGAACAACCCCTGTTATTTGACAATGTTTATTGGAAATTTTTTTACTAGCTTTAGTTAGTAGTTAAATGTCCAGAGTTTATGTTTTGACAACATATTTTAACACTGGCTCATTTCTTCTCACAATAACTAAACAAGGCAGAGCTGAGTTTCTTCTTTTTGTCCTGTTGGATTTCTACGTTATTTCAGTTAGTTTCTCAGTCTTATACCAGTGCTGGAGAACCTCAGGGTAGGATCTAGGCTAAAGCTATTCCCCAGTCCTCCTATAGACCACCTGCCTGGTAAGCCCTTGCTGCAGGACATGTCACAGGAGCCAACCTGCTTCATGTAGCACTCCTCCTCGATTAAGCTCTTTCAATCTTGATAGCGGTCACATAACCGATTCCTAGATGGGTTTGAAAATCCCCTCTACCAGATTCAAACATCTATTCTTAAAAGGGCTCTGCCTTAAAATAGGGCTGGTGGGGGCCTCTTGCCCATTAAATGGGAAGACCACCCCATTACAGTAGGTGTCAGTTGCAATGATCACATTATTTGGGTGCTCACTCAAAAAGCTTATTCATGTTTATCTGAACCTTTTAAAGTCTTCTCTCTCCTCTTCCCCCCCCCCCCCATCTACTTCTCAGGCTTCAGCATCCCTCCCATCATCTCGAGCCAGAGAAACATTTTTGAGGTAAAAGTTGGCAAAGCACATGAATGCTTCTTGGTATCTCCGAATTTGGGAAGCTCAGATCTGGATTTGAACTTTGCAACTTGTGCCCAGCTCTACTTGTACATGGGGCTGGCACAAACACTTTTTGAATATGTACCTAAATCATGTGATCGTCAATCAGGACTAGGATGACAACCTATTTTTCTTCTCCAGTTTTCTGCCCTAGTTTTCCCTGCAGACCTCATGCTCTATTTAAAGGATATTTTCAACAACAGATTTGAAATCAAACTTTCAAAGCCACTTGGGTGCTTGAATCTTATTGGTTCCTAATCAGACAAAATGGGTTCAGTAATCCTAGTCCTTACCAACCTAGATCCATTTTCCTTTTTAGACTCCATTTTCTTAATCCCGCACTCTAACTTTCAATAGCCTTCATACCCTCATCTAGTTCCCCCGACTTTCAGCTTCTCTTCTCTGACTCTTTAATAATTAAATAGCATCCTACATCACATTGGCGGTCTCTCAGGTTTGCTATGATTTTAGATAAAGCAGCAAACTGTAGCATGTCAGTCTCTCACATGGCAGGCCTTTCCCTGTTTAGGACCAAATCTAGAATTATATGCCTCAAACCTGGCCACAAAGCTAGAAAATCCCAGAAACTTGTTAGATTTAATGAAAGCCAAGAGAGGAAGGCATAGATTCTAAAGTCTTCTAAGACGTCAGAAGATGACATTGGGATAGAGGGGTGTTAACAGGAGGAACTAGTGTTTTTAGACAATTTTCAAACAGAGCAAAAAATAAAGTCAATTCTAATTTTTCCCCTCTAATATTTAGGCACTCTCCCCCTTTCTTAAGAGAAACCATTTTTTAACTTCGTGTGTATAAGAAAAAGAGATGCCTTATTTGACAGCCCTGGATAGTGAACAGTAAGTAAATTGTGAATGATAAATTTGACATGGTCAAGTATTCAAATAGAACTGAACTAGAAAGCACATTTGCTTGTTAAATACTCCATATGTATGCAAGACAATTCACTCAGTTTCTTAACATCTAATCAGCAAAAGTCTCAGAATGAAAGGAGCATAAATAAGGAACCAGATTTTGTTATGTGAGTGCCGTAGTAGAGTAAGCACACACAAGTAACAGTAAAGGGAGATTTTTTTAAAAAAAAAAAAAAAAAAAAGAGTCACATGCAGCCAGAGATGGCAGCTTATGAAGTTTGCCCAAGTAAGTCAGTTAACCCAATTTTGTTTAGGGTGTTCTTTATAGAAAAAAAAAAATTGAACACAGCACCTTCGTTTTTGATATCTTGAATGCTTTCACGTGGTTATTTGTGATATAGAACGGAACAGGCCAATATAATCAGCAGACTTGGGTTTTATTTTATGTGTAGCCAGGCTTGGTCTGGTTGCTTCTCTCTTAACATTAGGAAAATGAGACATTAATAAAAGTGAGCATGGGGACAAAAGAGGTTGTCTTAAGTGATTCCTGTATGTTGCAGGAATGCAGTCCATGGTTGTGTCAAGGGCATAAAATATACATCTGTTAAGTTGCATTTGCTGTAACGAATTTCTCTGTACAGTAACAGTAAGTTAAATATGTTTTTATCCTTTTATACTGTACATGCCATCAGTATTAATGCTTCAATTACAATAGGCTATAAGTCAATATGTGTATAACATGAGAGAGGACATCAGCATACCTCTAAAACCTAACTATTTTCTGCTCATTAGAGAAAGATTAATTTCTTTAGAAAACATTTTTATAGCAAAAACTTGCAAATATCTAACAACATTTTACCGTATTTTCTTCCCCACTCCTTTGTACTATCCCATTTGAGTCATCTGCTACTATCACTTTAGAAGGGAAAAAAAAAAAACAGCAGAAGGAAAATGTGTTCAGCCATTAGGGCTGCTGGAACATTACGGGGCATACATTTAGAATCAAAACAGAGCTTCCGGGGCTTAAGGTCTTCTTATTGCAGGCTAATGATAAATACAGTTATTGATGACATTACAAAGACTCTCATGGATGAGACTGGCTTAGCATGCCAGGATTTAGGACTGTTTCTGGGCTAGGGAGGGCAATCTCCTCCTTTCTCACTCAGTATTCCCTCCCTTGACATTCAGGGGCAATTGGCCCGCACTCCCATTGCAAAATTTTAGGGGAGGAGGAAGAGAGAACAGGCCAGTTAGATCTACCATAACCCTTACAAAGATTTTGAGGAGTTGAGCATAGTGCCCTCCAGTCTTCAAAGCCAAAGAACTAATAACATGTCTCACTGCTGCTTCCTTTTCAGGACTTTAGCATGCAGTTTTCTACAAAGTGGTTTTCCTAGCAACTGGGAGGGAAAGAAACAAAGATCTAAGTGGGAGCTCGTTGTAATAATATATAGTAATTTACATTCTTTGTTTTAATTGAAGTAGTCAATGAGTCCTGATTATCATGTGTGGCTAAGCTTGGAGTATGACCAGATAGAGGGTCGGCAAAGTACCTTACTTCATCTCCACTATTCTAGGATACTAGCCAGTAGACAGTTCAGCTTCTAGTGTAAGGTAGAGTAGCCTCAAGCCTGCCTTAACTTGTGCCCAGCTGCTTATGGCCTCAAGTGGCCATTATGGCAGCCAGAAATAGCTAGAAGTGCAATAGGATTCAAACTATAACTTCTTTAACTCAGCCATGTTCTCTACATGCTCCCGATGGCAGGGCTGAGAGTGAGGATGGAAGAGAGCTCCTATGGCACGAAGGGACTCCCCTCATGCTGGAAAAATTCCTTGATGACTAGATCCTCACTAGGTGCATGGCCTCTTTATGCTAGCTCTGCCATCATAAAGGACCTGTAATGTGACAAAGAGTCCAGCCCAGTGTCTGCAAGTAATTTCTTACTGTCTTGCTTAACAAAACAAAAGCCACACACTTATGGACAACTATAGGCACTAACTGCTGAAATGCACACATTTAGGTACAGATTTAATTCTGAGACCACACAGGACCCTAGGGTTTAAAGCTCAGGTTTTAACATCTTTGTTCCTGAAACTCTAGAGAGTAATACAGGAAATGGGTGAACATATTTGGCTCCCCTTGGTTTTCATGGCCACATTTTTTAATCGATTGAAATGTTTTCAAAAAGCTTTCTTTGAGAATGATGGCTAAGGAGTTAGAGTAATCAATTCTTGAGGAGACAAGGCCATGGGAAAGGAGAACAAAGGTCAAGAGAATTTGATTCTCAGGTTGTAAGAGGGGCTAATTTAAATGGGACTTAAATAAGGACTCTCACATTCCTAACATGTCTTTTGCCAGTGATCCCCATTTATATTTATTGGATGAAGAATCTACCTCCAGTTCCATAAATTCTCGGCTAACGAAGATGCTTAATTTTATTAGAATTAGAGAGGGCAGGATCTGTGTCACCTACTGTTGGGGATATATAGTTATTTGAATGAGAGGACCTCTGCACAGCCACTCTGACCAGTTGTAAGTGACAAAAGGATCGTACTTCTCCTGGCACCAAACCAGACATTTTCAAACGACATTGTACATATATATAAGTATGGCACATGCTGCCTAGTTCAACACTATGAATGGGGGCAATGGAGATTCTTGTATATAAGGGCATGTACAACAATCTGATAGAATATGTTGTTCCTGTGCAGCTCTTCTGTTTATATCACCAGAGTGTGGCACCTCAAGGAGTTTACACATGTGGAGGTTGGGTGTAGAAGACCTCTACATTCTGCTCATCACCAAAATATGCCCTTCTTCATTCCCTTATAACAGGTGGGGCTGGTGTGGCATGAGGTAGTCTTAGCAGACTGGGGAATCTGGCCCAATGACTTTTGTCTGTAGCTTTATGTGAAGTATTGCACAGTAAGATTTATCGGATCTCTCAGCAAAGGATGAAAATCCTGGGAGAACAAACAAATACCCATATTATCCTGAGGGTTTTCCATAAAGAAGTCTCCCTCTCTAGGCTACCATTTTAAAAGTTCATTAAAATCAACTTATATTAATTGGTCCATATAAATGATTGTCATGACAAATATTAATGGTAATCCTTTGAAGGGCTCCCCCCCCCCCCAAGTCAAAAGCTAAAATACATTGTTTCAAATAGAACCAGAGTGGTAGTGTTGGGAGTTCTTATGCCACTTTCTAATATTCATTTTCCAAGAAAAAACAGAGAAGCAATTGTATTAACCAATGAAACTAATCAGAAAGATATTTGTTTAAGGAGTTAAAGCTGAAGAACTTCTGAATTTCTACATTGCAAGTAAGGAGTTAACCCTTATGATGAAACAAACATTTCCAATGTTGTATTGTTTCCTTCAGTTTAGCATCATATACCGTTTTAAAGCTGAAACAGCTCTTGCCTTTAGCAAATTTAAAGTTTAACATATAACTGGGGTTTTGGAAGAGTAGGTTTAAAGGTAACTGAACTCCAATAAATACCACTATTTCTGAACATATCAAGAATCAGTCTTCAGAAGAAAAAAAAAAAAGTTAAGTTTCTGGCAATGTGTACAATATTGTCTACCATATTAAAGATTTAAGAACTAACAAGTCCCAGTAGAAAGAGAAACCTTAAAAAAAAAAAAAGTTAACTTGAGTATAGAGAGAGTGCTAAAGGCAACATTTCCAAACCAGCCAATCAACTGCTGCCAACATAACATTACAGCCATGCAAGGTTGTTGATTAAGCCATTGGGAACAAGAGAAGTAGTGTAGCAAAAATATAACCACACAAAGGAGCTAATTTAACAACAATTTGAGCAATGTCTCCTTGTAAAGAGACAATGCTGATTTGACAGAAGCATACAGGGAGTTTATCTGGGGTTAGTGAAATGCCAGTTGAGAAAGTCAAGATGTCATGTAAGTGACAACTAGAAGCATTGGCTTACTGAAGTATTTCAGGGAATGAAGAAATGATGTACAATTGGGAAAGAACATTGTTATAACAGAAAAAAAAAATACAATCCAAACTCAGTTTCTGGATAGGGTCAGCTAACCTATGATCCTTAAACCATGAGGGCAGTAGAAACATACCCCCTGAATTAGCCACTCTCAGAGAGTAGTAAAATTTCTTTGAACATGATCTAATTGGCTTCTCAAATTTGATGCTAGAATCTTCGCAGAACAATGGGTTTAGAGGAAGCAGACCTCAGTAAGATAAGTTTCTGAAAGAATATTCCTTTTTGGTGAACTATGAGATCTAAGCCAGGAATAAACAGGGAGAAAAACCAGTAATGCAGAAATGAACATGTTATTCAAGCTGATAAATGCTGAAGATGAATGAGGATATTTGAGTAGATCAAAGATGTTTTATTGTTAGTCAAAACTCATTCTTCTGGACTTTTTCCCCTAGTACTATTCATTTATCTTCACTTTAAGAAGCTTTATTTCTACAAGTATTGTGAGATACTTAAATTAGAAATAGCATTGTCAGCATCTCCTTTGCCACGATAGGTATACCCATGGAGAGAGAAGTAGTGCTGGAAAGATAATGGTATTATTTTTAAAAGATTTATTTTTGTATAGCATGATCAGTGCTGCATATAGTTTTGAAGGCCCTGGCGTATTCGTATCTAATAACTAGCAGCTGTTGTTTCTTGAAGAGCATCAGCAAGAATGGGTAACAGGAGTTGGTCCGCTTCCGTCCTAAACTCGTGATTTGTTTGATGCCTATTAAATGCAGGGCAAAAATGCATGCAAATTTGTGGGTGCTATTGACACATCAGTATAGGTCAGATGTCTCTCAGCAAACAAAATTATTTACAATCTGAAGATTAGGAGATCTCAATTCTCCTTTCACTAATGTTTCATCTACACTTAAGTTAGGTTGATGTAGCTACATTGACTCAAGAACGCTTCTGTCAAGACAGCTGTGTTCCTACACCCCTTCTGTCAATTCAGCATGTGTCTGCACTGCAGGGTTATGTTGGCATAACTATGCTGACAAAAATATGCCGGTATAGTCTCACTAGTGATGACACAGCTGTAGCATAGACATAGACTTGTCTACACTTGCTTTTATGCCAGAAAAACCTTTTGTTGCTCAGAAGGGGATTTCTCTCACCCGTAAGTGAGAAAAGATTTGCCGACACAAGCACAAGTGTAGACAAGCCCTATAGCCATACACCAATGTCAATGAAGTAACTCCACTGGTATCAGTAGAGTTCATATCGCATAAATGAGGAGACAATCAAACCCTAACATATTTAAGAAACCCAAGTAACTTTGCAACACATAGGCCAGTTGATTTACTTAAATCGAAGACTAAGAGGAAGAACTACTAGAGAGAGATGGCACATGAGAAAGTCATTTCCCGTTTTTTCTTCAGTACATTTGTCCTCAACTTCTGAGACTCCACTAAGGCTAAACTGCTTTTTCAAATCATATTTAAAAAGAGAAAAGGTTTTCCAGGTTTACTGTTTTATTAAAAGTTTCATTCCTCCACCCCCTGCAATTTTTCCCCATACACAATTCACTGGAATCAATGGGACTTGAGAAAAATCATCTGTAGCATCAGGTCTTTAATTGCTGCCAGTAATATCAGTGCTTCAGCAGCAAATCCAAATACAAATGAGAGGAGAGAGTGTCCCTGTGCACTTCAAAATACCCATTTGCATTGTTCCCATGCTTACCCATGTTACACAACACATTGAGTTTTGGGGTGATCTGCATTAGATCCAGGTGAGCAATTTGTAATGAGTAATTTTGCTATTCATAAAATGGTCCACAGACTGTAAATTTCTCAAGTGTGTTTGAAGTTGCCAACTTTCTTCAGAAAATTCTTGATCTGCAGAATGCCAATGAACAGTTCAGTATGAACATTCAATGTTTACAGGGTGCTGATTAGTTATATAAATGTCATTAAATTGTTTGTGTTCCCTGATTTGATATTTCAAGCACAAAGCAGAATGGATTTGCAATTCAATACTTCGGTATCAAATTTAAAATTGATACTGTTGCTTGGTTACCAATTCAGAATTCACTTTCTGTAAATATTTACACTAGTAAATGTCTGTCTACAGTACTTATGGAAAGTGTACACAACTGGGCTGTGAACACAGTAGAAGCGAGATGGTTTAGTTCACACCTTCAAATAAATACTTCTGCTTTTTTTGGTCTTGCTTAGCAGCACTCACCAATCTCATCCTCAGTTGAAGTCATTATATGTCTTTCAAAGCTTTAACTGCCTAATCTTAGGCTTGGTCTACACTTACCTTCCAGATTCAGCAGCAATCGACAGGAGATACGCAAGTGACGTAAAACACTTGCGTATCCCACCGACTTCGCTGTGTCTGTTCCGCGCGCCGTCCACACTGTGCTGCACCACTTACCGGGGTGGTTTTCCGGTGTCACTTGCTGGATCGACTGAGTGGGTCTACACAGACTGCTCAGATGATCCAGAGACATCGAACTGACAGTGGCGAATTTGCTGCCATCAGTATAGACCCAGCCTCAGAGTGGTTGAAATACAGTTTTTACTATCTGATCTTTTTACTCCCTCTCTCATTTTGAAAACATAAAAGATACACGAATGACTATAAACATGCAAACATATAAAGCCCAAACGTTTTTAATTCACATCCATCCCGTGAAAAGGCTGTGTATTTTTTGTGCAGGCATTCCATATTTTTCTAACAGATTCACCTTGCAGAACAGGTAGAATTCTGTGTTTCTGTATTGTTAATTACAATATATCCAAATAGCGAAAAGATCAAAAACCAATTTATGTTTAGTATATACACCTCAAAACAAAGATCTCAGCAAATTTCTGTTCTGACAGACTGGATGTCTAGATACTAGACTATACTATACTAGATAGAAGAATTTATTTCAGATTTCCGAGTAATTATGCCTGCCACTCTTGGATTGGGTTCAGAAAAAAATGTTTTCATTTTCCTGATGCATGCATTTCACTTGGAGTGTGTTTTAATATTGTGTTTGTCAGAACCAAGAACAAGTCTAAAGAACTTCAGATGACTTGTTGATCTATAAATTAAAAATGCATTTACTATATTTTAATGGTAAAAGGAAACTGCCTAGTCAGTCTGTAAGTAATACCGTATTTTTCGCTCCATAAGACGAACCTGACCATAAGACGCACCTAGGTTTTAGATGAGGAAAATAGGAAAAAAATATTTTGAACCCAGCAGCCCGCCAACAACCCTGAGGGGCTCGCGGGTCCGCAGCACGTGCTGCATGGCAGGCCGAACCTCGCAATCCAGGGGCCACGGTGATGGGCGCAACGTCAGCTGTGTGGCGGCCCTGCCCTGAGCGCTGCCCCCCACAGGGCGCTGCCCCCTGCCCCCCACAGATCCCCCCACAGGGTGCTGCCCCCCCAGCTGCCCCGGGTCCCCCCCACATGGCACAAACAGCAGGAGGAGCTGAGATCTGTAACAGCGGGAACTTGTGGGCTGGGGGGGGGGGAGGAAGGGAGTAAGCTGATTGGTGGAGGCGGGGGAGCAGCAGCAGCAGTTCCCCCTCTCCCTCCCCCCCAATCAGCTGTACTGTGGCCGGCAGACAGAGGAGGAGAACTGCTCTCGTTTCTCCTCTGCCCCCTCCCTTGCTATGGAGCAGACCAGCGGGCAGCTGTGTTGTAAGGATCGCTCCTGCGATCCTGCAGTAGTGCCGGCCAGCTTGATTTTCCACACCTTCGCTCTATAAGACGCACTGACTTTTCCCCCCCCACTTTGGGTGGGAAAAAAGTGCATCTTATGGAGCGAAAAATATGGTATATATATATCTTAGAGACAAGGCCCTTTTGTTAATCAGGTATATATTTCATAGGTCCAAATCCTTACTTTGTTATAGGTCTCAAGACCTTGGACTAAACCTCAAGAGATTTACTTTTTATTGTCAGCTCTGCCACAGACTTCCTACATAAGGTTGGAGAGATCACTTCATCTGCCAGGCTGTCCTTTCACTGATTTGAAACCACTTACATGAGCAACCAGCAGAATTTAGCCCCTCAACATTACATAGTAAGAAGTACTGTTTCTCTTGATAGAAAAGGGATCAAGAGGGGGGGATTCTGAAAATTATGGAGAAGGGCACCAAACCAAATTTAGTTTTCCTATAATGATTAATAATTTTTCCTCTGTTTTCTCTCCCTATAGAGTTAAGATTACTACATTGACTTTGGTGTGGTTCCATGGGGGTGCAGCAGTCCATCAGCATGCCAGAAATTGCAGGACCAGGGCATTAGTTGTTCCTGCATTTTGCATTTGAAGCATGCATACAAGAATTCTTAAGGCTCCTAGGAAAGAGAAATCAAAGCGAATTGCCTCAAAAATGGACGCTTTGCACTGCTTTTTCAGTAAGGCTATTTCCATGCTCAATTTTAGCTTTTTACCATAAGCACTTTCATCTGTTCAGCTATTCCAAAAAGGTTACACAGTTTTCCCTTTTGTAATGGGGAATGTACTTTTTCTATTTTTGCTGAAAAGCTGTAACTTTAAAAAAAGATTGCATTTGGGCAGAGACCAAACCTAGAAAGTTTATGCAAGTTACAACTTAGAACACAAATTATAATGGAAGCTGTCACGTAACTTTTTCAGACTGAGAATCAGAATCTTACTCATATGAAATGCATCATAAAGTATCTCTAGAGTCCTCTCCTTACCATCTGTTCACTTTTCTAGTCCCTTGGAGTAGAATCCAGAAAGGGACTTTGAGCATCATGGTGCTTAACTTTTAGTTGCCTTTAAAAAAATAAATCACAAAACATCACCGGGGTCCACAAAGACACATTGGATGCCTGCAATGAATGGGGAGAGAGGCAGATAAGAATGTGATCCACAAAAGTTAGAACACCAGGCAACTGCCCGCCTAAGCCAACCAAAGGTAGCTGTCAATGTTACACTTATGAAATAAACAGCAGGATCTTTTTCAGGGGGGGGATAAGGCAGTATGCCATGTTTATTATGAATACAGAAAATAGTTTGAAAATGCAATTGCTTAAAACACATGCTTCCTCACACACACACACACTTACACTGTTCTGCAGGAGAGAGATAGTTACCAGTCTCTATGTTGCTCAAGCTAACTCACTGGCCAGGTGAGTCAGACTCGAGGGAGGAGCCGGGCCCTGTCGTTCGCGACACGATGCTCCTGGGGATATGCAGAACGAGCCCAAAGTCCAGGTTTCTTCTTCTGATATTTATACTTATCCATCCCCATTCGGGTCTATGGATTTCTTCATATCAGATAGTCTTGTTTGATGTAGCTGTCAATTACGTTTGGTATCGTAAACGTGACAGCTTTCTTATTCTTTCTTCATTTTGTTTTACACTTTGTTTTCTTCTTGTAACTCCCCTGTTCTTTGGGGTTATCTTGATCTTCGGCCATCTGGGTTGTAAATGTTTTTTAAACAAAGCATCATCTCTCTCTTCTGTCCTTGTAGGCTGTCTTATCTCTCACACATTCACACTGCTTTCACTTCACATTCATACAACTAGAAATCATTACATTCTTATTTTATTTCATTGGCATACTATATTATATTTTCTTATTAACACAATACAAGAAAATATTTATTTATACCAATTTACCCATTTTATCAATATTAATTTGACAAAAAGAATGTGAAGATAAAAAGAATGTAAAGGAATTTCATTTGTTTTCTTATTGTCCTGTGATTTCCACATTAACCACATTCCTGATACGCATTGAGCACTTTCCTTCATTTACAAATTATGGTAGTTGGATTTCAGGATGTTTCCAAACAATTATGCTTAGATAGTTATGAGCGAGGTCTTAACATGTCATAAGTGTTCAATCACAAAGTGTTTGTGCAGGGTACTCTAACTTGAGTAACGTAAGTAGTTAATTCACATTGTGGAGCCGGGGGTGTCAGGAACAAATAAACAATTGGTTTGTCCGGAACATCTTATCTTTAACACTTAATTTCATTACGGTTAACATAAGAGTTTAACTCTTGAGCTCCAGCCAGCCTTAAATCCTTTGGTTCAGGCTGATTTTACAGTGCTGGGGCCTACATCAATGTGCTAAGCCCCACCCCATTTGCCCAAGACAAGCAGTTAAGTCCAGGCTGCAAGGTTGTGTCTAGCTCTTCTAGCAATTCACAAATGGAAATCCTCTCCTAGCTTAGGCACCTATGTAATTTCTTGGAAGTACAAGTCAGGCACATGCCTCCCTTTACACAATGTTTTGGGTAATGGTGCTGAGCTTGTAACTTTTAAGCCACTGCTTAGAGCGCTCACCTGTGGATAAACCAAACCAAAACCAAAAAAACCCACAAAACTTAAGTATAAAGTGAGTTTAGGCACTTACAGTATTTGGCAGGAGTTCTGTGGTTCACTGTGGGACACTTTGGTGCTAAAATAAACTTTGTGCAGTCGACCCTTACTCTGCATTTCTGGGTTTTCTATTCTAAAATAGTGTGGTAAAGGAACGAGCACAGGACTAAAAGGCAGGATCTCCCAAGTTCCAATCTCAGCTCTAAAACAGATGTAACGTGACTGCTGTGCCTCCGTTTCCTCAGCTGCAAAATGGAGAGAATTCCTATCAGTTTCACATAAGTTCACATGCAAGTGAACTAGTTAATTTTAGTACAGACTACAGAGCTAAGTGCTAAATATTATTTCATTTTAAACAGACATTAACAGCAGCTTTATATCATAGGATTTTCATTTATTGACCCCTTCTTAGAGCTCTCTTGAGCCTTCTTTCCTATGTCTTCTGACTGGCTAACTAATAGTGACTGTTATGCAGAACATGAGGCAGAAAGACATAGGCTGATGAAGCTGGTCACTACATGTAGCATTACCTACTCGTCAATAAATTTCAGGTGTGAGTATTGCAGCTACAGTCTGATACTGGACATTTTGTGATTAGTATGCCTATAAGTGAGACAGCATGCTTGATTTATAGATTAATAAGGTTTAATGTGTAAAATTTACACTAAATACATTAGTTAAATATAAAGCTTACAATTAACTACAATATATTATATTTATTAAGCTTGGAGAGCTAAGCAGTTACTCAGAAGGCTATATACAGGAATGGCTTTTTTTTTTGGTGAAAGGGGCCATGCCAGAAAGTTAGTGGATTTTTTGGTTTGATTGGTAGTATTTTTTGTGGAGTTAGGTGTTGATGGAGCATGCTTTTTTGTTTAAATAGTGATTTTTTTTGTGTTTTTTATTTATTATATATTTTACTTACTTATATTGGGTCTTCAATATATTTTATTTTTATTATGATAATTGGGGTTGTTAAAACATTTGGTAATAGGAGGGGTGGTGTAAAAGTATGCCCCTTGACAATAAAACTGTATTTTTAGACATTGAAGGATAACTTGTTGGTTTTATCATCATTATCTATGTGCAGCTGCAAGCATACAGTATTTGTATTTTATTTTGTTATGTGCCATGGTATGCAGAAACAGACATTTACAAGGTTACTCAGTAGTCCTATTTATTTTTGCCAACAGGAAGATGTCATGTTACTGGGATCAGAATAGCCAAGCAAGCAACTGAAGCTATGCTAGGCCTGTAGGACAGTGGTTATTCAATGCAAATTGTATTGGGCCCCCAACATTACCTTCCCTGGTAGCCGCCATAACTTATTAGGTCACCATGACGACTCATGGGTCCTTCCACCCAGTCAGTGATCAACAAATATGCAATTGGTCAGATCATCATTTCTACACCTCAGCCAAGAACTCCATAACTTATCTGTTTCATATCAGATTTGTACATAACAAGACTGATCTCCTCGATGGAGATTTCCTTGATTTCAATTTTCTTCTTTGTGCTAGAATACCAAAAGATTTAGCTCTGAAAAAGTCAATTATATTGTATGTAGAGTCACCTGCTTTCCAATTTGTTACAGGAGGGTTTCTCTTGCTCTCATAGTGGGCCACTAAGAGTATATATTCCCAGGGGGTAAAGAAAGTCTGCAGCTTACATGGAACATCAGACACTAGGCCTATCTTCTTCTCTATACTGCAGAAGGATAGTCCACTCTATACTCAGCCACAGCGAGGTAGTAGATCTTGTTCAGAAGCTTCTTGTTTCATCTTACTGTTGGTATCAACATAGAACTTGTATGAAGTTTGCTTGACTGCACCAAACCCCTATCATCAGGAATTCTGGGGTGAGATCCTTAGCCCCACCTTGACCCCTTTACATTGTATGAGGGCTGAAGCAGCAAAAAGGAGCTCTAAAATGCCCACATCCAATGAGAGGAGAATTCCCCTGGCATAGGCTCTGTGACATAAGGTTGTTTTCAGAGGATGCCTTCACAAACCCTCGTATGTGGAGGACATGATGCGTGTCAGGGCCTAGGCCACCACTCTTCTGAGATTCTAGGCAGTCCTTTCACTTGTAGGGCTCCCTAGGTTGCTGTTGTAATTTAAACAGGCCCTCACAGGGCTATGCAAGTTGTCCCAAGGGCTTCCTTAACCTCGAGAGCAGCCCAGGACCAGTAAAGTGAGAAGGTAACTGGAAATCATCTTAACTCCCCCCTTCACTAGGGCTACAAGTTCTGCTCTCTCATCCTCAGTCTCTACTCTCTTTACTAATTGGTCAGATCAGCCACTACTGGCAGTAACTGTGTCCTCAGGAAACATACCCTTTACAGGCAATTTGGGCCCATGCAGGGAACTTACTACCCAGTTTCTTCCATAACTCAGGTCTCTGTTGCGACAATTGTTGTGCTGAGCAAGGGACAGAGTTCTATTTCAGATACACAATTTGGACAAGAGAAATCAAATGTGTGCCTGAACTTTGGGTATATCCAAATTTCCACTGTATGTATGGAAACAAGTTCTGTCTAGTTGTACTTCATGATTCACAGAGGCCTATCTGAAACTGATACATTTCTAACAAATCCCAGTTAGTTACTGGAAGCCAGTTCTGTCATATTTACATAACTGGCCATGTCATAAGGGGAGAATACTAGGATACATTGAGAAACTGGTTTAAACCTGCCTGGACAGTGCACAACACTAGTTTTGCCTTACCTTCACCTGCAGCTAAACCGTGCTCAGTACTGGTTCATCTGCACCTTTCACTGATGCTGGTTGTCTGCAAAGGACATTTTTGGTAATGCAGACAATCTTTACAAACAGAAAGCTGCCACACATTGAACACAGCAACTTTCAATTCACTTTAGAGAAGGAAACATACTGCTGATTCAAGATGCAAGGACGAGATCCAGCTGCTACCACCTGTTCTGAGATTCAGGTCTGAACAAACTCAGTCAAAGAAAAATTCAGCTGAATCCACAAAGTTTCTCAGTGAAGCGACCTACAGCACAGGAAGGTGCATTTCTGCATTGGTAGGAAGATGGTTTGGATAGTCTCTAATTTCTACATTGCTGACACTATTTATTGTACATATTTCCAACTGAAAACCAGAAATTTTCCTTTGTTTGTTCAAAGCAGGCTCTACTCTCATGTGAAAGGACTGTGAGCCTTGGCAAGTCATTGAAAATAATCTGAATCCGCAGTTTTAACAAAGGCGCAAACTAGGTGATATTGTCTTGGGTTTCATTGAATTTTGCACAGCCTTAGCAAACATGTATTGTTTAAAATAAATGCAAGGACGAATGTAGTTTCATGGCTTCTAACATCTCTGCAAGGAAAACCTTTGGTCTTCTGCCTACTGTACAGTAACTACCTTTTATCTGTGTTGTGTTGAAGGGACCAATGTGATTCATGAACGGTACCACAGGTGCCTCATGTAATCTCATTCCTGTCTCTGGTATAGTTTGTACCACAAGACTAGATAGTGGTATAAAGTCTCAGCCCATAGTAAGGATTGGAGTTGGATCTGCACTTCCCAGAGCATGTATCTGGGAGCACCCCAAATGTGATGGAGGAAATAAAACCAGCTACACCCTTTCTAGGGCTGTGTTTGGCTCCCCACACACCTGGACAGCTCAGCTGGCTGACACATGGGGGACTGCAGCTATGGCTTTGCCTTCTCCCTGCCCCCTTGGATGCTGAGTTGCTCCCAGGGACTGCAGTTCTAGGCAGGCACACAGCCCACTCAAGGATTCTTATTTTCTCATTACTTGACTAAGGACACTCACAATCTAACCTACAACGTCCAATGGAATTCACAAAAACCCTTTATGTATTAACTTCTTAGTTATGTTTGAATGTCTACACAGTCCAAATCTCTCACTGTCTGTAAAAACTGTGAAAAGGAAGAGTAGAAATAGTTATCAAATTTACAACAGCAATAAATACACCATGGTTAACTTCTGTTACGTACAGGTACCAGGTATTGTATTTTGTTTTTGTAACCCTGAGCGTTTGTAAAATGCCACTAATGTCACTTTTCCAAAATGTGGAATTAATAAGGCAAATAGCTTTTAAGGAGCACTATTTTTCATGCAAATGCAATGGTGATGTGCGCAGAGGCTGACCACCAATGCGTCTATGGCTCTGGTGTTGTAACATCCTTACTGGAATCCCTGAATAGCATAGGCAGGATTACAAAGAATAAATCAATTTAAACCCAGGTGAACAGCTTGTCTTTTTGTGAAACGAATTTTCAGTCACATATGGAATTTCTTCTAATATGTGTGGCCTTGACAACTATTGGACCAACTTCTCTTGGTGAGAAAAAACAGGCTTTCGAGCTTACATGGAGTTATTCTTCAGATCAGCTTCCTGGACACTATGATCAGCTTCAACAATGGAACCCTACAGACAACTATATATAAAGAAGCCCACAGATCACCACACTTACCTTCAGAGATTCAGTAACCATGCCAAAACACACCAAGAGATCTGTAGGTCCTCAGATACTACAGAATATGCTTCAAGGAGAAAGTCTGGGAAACCACCTTCACCAAACAAGTACATCACATCATGCAACAAGTCATCCAAATACCAGATAACCTGCTTAAGTACAGAAATAAAATCTCCACACACCTCCACCTCCAGAAACCCTTGTCACCTACCATACCACATGGAAACCATACAGGGTATCAAACAAAGAAAAAACATACTGGATGGAGACCACATCCTGAAAAGATTCAATGCATGGAGCTCTGATATTAGTCCTCACTCCCCCCCTCGCAGACCCTGGGGGTGTGTGGAGGAGCAGTATTTGAGCTGGAAGCGAGCAGCAATATCAGCCACTCTGTGCAAGCAGGTCAGTTTCCTCAGGTGAGCACAGGAGAGGTGGTGCGGGAGTTAGGGATGAAGGGAGAATAGGGAGCCCACGTGGGCCAGGGGAAGTGCCCACAAAGGCAGGGGGGTTGCACTCAGAGGCCTGCTGTGTGAATGGGGTCACCAATACAAAAAAAATTGAGAACCGCTGGATCACGAACAGAATAGAGATACTGGACCACCAACACCCTTTTTTGACTACTGGGTGTTAACAGGCCACTTCACCTTGAATGGTCCCTTAGAAGATGTGTTAACTACTTCTGCTAAACAATCTGTTCCACTTTGTATTTAGCTGTGACACACAGAGTATGTTCCTGAAGAACAGCTCTGTGTAAGCTCAAAAGCCTGTCTCTCACCAACAGAAGTTGGTCCAATAAAAGATATTACCACTTCTTGACTGTTCTACTACTAGAAATTGTTTTTAAAAGCATTAGCTTTTGATGCTTGTGCTTAACAGATAGCATTAATAGTGCTGCTTATGCAGAATTACAATACACCAATTTTATAAATAAGTACAAGATTGTTTTTAAGTAGGCAGAAGAGAACACATTGCTTGCCAAAACTGTTGTTTTCATAAAAGATAAAAGAGAATAATCTGCTAGATTACAAGCAAGTCTCAGAGAGACTATACAGATCTGAACCACCAGGAACTTAGACTGGATACGTGAGGACCTCCTGATTTAAAATAATATTGTCATGTCATCTCCAAAGACTTGTGAATCATTTCCCCCTTTGAAAGCAAAGGCTGGCTATCCTGTTGAACAGCAACAGCAGGTCAATATTACACTGTGCATCAAAAAAGCAATTATTTTGTCTTGTTTTAGAACGTGGATACTTCCTAGCATTTGAATGTGTACTAAAGCCCCACAGCTCAACTTTATAAGATTCCAAATAGTGTGAAAAGAGGAGAATGTGTAAGAGTACCACAAAATAGGGGTATAGGAATAAACTTCCCAAATACACAGAATATCGCTTACAGCAGGGAATCTCAAATTGACTGCAATGACTGAAACTATACTAATTCTTCCTGCTCTGGTCCTCACATACCATTTCCTACCTTCCCACCCTAAGCTAGAACAGCAGCAGAAACACAACACGCCCTTCCATCAAACAGAACCTACCTTTTATAGCATCACCCACAGGACTGACTACATACCCCCACTTTTAAATATACATATTAGTCTTTCAGTAAGTTGATTTGTGGTATAGTAAATTGAGCACAAAGCCAGGATACCCATCCCAAGCAGTCTAGCAAAAAACAAACAAACAAACAAACAAACAAAAACACCTCTTCATCTTTAATGACAGCTGTTTGTCATATTGAGCAAATCACAAACTCTTTATGACCCAATTAGCTTGTCTGTACTCTGTGGCAATGTTTTACTCACCATTATTAAGTGGTTTTAGATTTAAGGGCAGGGGGAGAGGCAGATGCCGTGTGTGTGCAAAATACTATTAGCAGTTATTTTTCTGAGTCAGACTCTAAAGTATAGCAGGGAGATCTCTTTCAAATAGTGTCCATGCCTCAGGTATTGAGTCTATGTTCCTCAAACATTTTTGTTGGCTAGAAGATAAGGGCACATTAGAGCCAAAAATGCAGGGCCACCTGTGACCGTGTTGCTGCAGGACTTGTGACAAATCACTGTCTGGGCTCAGGAGGGACAAACCAACTGCGGTTTACTGAGGGCACTCATCTCTTTCAAGAGTGGGTGTCAACTGGAGAAGCCCCCTTCAGACCACAATCAGGCACAGGTAGAACATATGACAATACCCTGGGCAACAAAATAAACACAATATCCTGCAGCAGGTCTAGCCTTCCCTCAAGGAGGTTCCAGCATCTAGGCATCTGTGGCTGGGTCCTGGCTCCAGCCAGGCTTTCCTTCACAAAAGCACAAGAGACCTGCTTTACCTCTCAGACTCCTTTCACATGAGCTGGCTCTCTCCTTCTAACTGCCCCCTTCCAAGCCTGACAGCTCTCACACGAGCTGAGTGGGGCCGACTAAAACCACAGTACCTCATTAACTTTTCCCTGGCCAGTATCAGGTTTGTACACCCAATCACCTGCCTAACACTTAATCATATTTTAAATTGGTGTTTAGATTTTATATTAAACTGGTGATTTGGACCTGGATTATAAAATTAACTCCATGTTAGCACCATCATCTGCATAAGTGGCATCAACTGTAGGCCAAAGTTAAATCTAAACACCCTAATACACCTGCAGAAAACATAATGCATATAAGAAATACAATACCATTAACTAATCACTTCCCCAAACACACACAGATACGTCTTATTGTTTGGACCTATTTGACAGAATTTTATGGAGGACTGTCTCGCTCCTCTTGTGAGAGCAAGGTAGAAAAAGAAAACCACAGATCCAACAGTTGTACATAACAGTCAATTATTTTTTAAAATATCCTCCTCCCTGTAAGTCTCAACTCTATTCCTAGAAGTTTTACCATTACAAAAAACGTGTACATACATACATACATACATACTTTACAGCTTCCAATTTAAAAGGAACTTCAAATTTCCATGGTAAATAATGTCCCTCTAATTTATTCAGCAAAAGTATGACTATATCAGAATGAGTATTGGTGATACAGCTTGGTTCAATGACAGGTTAAACTTTTATCAAGACAGAAAATAATGAATATGCAGTTGACAGGAATCAATTATGTTCTGTCTTGCAAGAAAAGAAATGTAGTATATATCTACAAAATTTAGTCAGATAGTCAATATAAATTACCATACCTATGTATTCTTACCTGTGCTTTTATCATTCTCAACATATTTAAGCATGGGTACTTAGCAGCTGGAATGCCTAAAAGATACTCCCCAAACAATCACTTTTGCAGTAATCGTTTCTAGTTTAAGTATCAACTGTTATGAAAGTATATGGCAGTGCAATGGTAGCTAAGTTTAACACAATTTATTTCAGTGTCAAATGCATAAGTTTTCCCCAGAAACTTACATAAACATTTTCTAATAAACTTGTGATAATTAAAAGCAAATTCTGCTTTTAATACATCTCTGAAGCAACCTATATTCAACATTTACAACAGAGTTTGTCACTTCCAAAATATGCTTTAGACTAGCCAAAAAATAAATCCAATAGCAGTTACCTCATTAACATATGTTTAAATTTAAATTCCCATTTCATATAGCAAGCAATAGTTCGTTGTTGGGGCCCGTTAGTGTTTGTGACAAGTACAGACCTCGTTTACATGAAAACGAATATTAGCAAAGTTGGAAAGTATTTTTAGCTGTTTTTTAATTGGATTCAACAGTCTTTTTAAAAAAAGGAAAAAGTTTTAGTTATGGGATGAGCAAGCAAATGTAGCCTACACGACCAACCCAATGTTGCATGGACTCCTATTGGTCAACAGGTCACAGATTAAGAAGCATTAAGTATTGTTCCTTGGAAGCCTATTGTCTATTTTTCCCAAACTCCTTCATTTGTAAATTTTTTTATTATAACCTTAATTATAATCCTCTTATACTACATTAGCTTTGTTGAATTGTCTCATATGTTGGGTGAATAGGTTCTTGTTTAATCACAGAGAGAACACTTTGTGAATGAGGTTTGGGAAAATTATTACATCCTCTGTGAGAGAGCTGAATGAATGAGGTCATGGAGACACCCCCCTCTTACCCCAGTCTTCCTTACAGAGCTGTTGTGACCCTGCAGCAATATGGTATTCTGGAACATGTAGCAGGTAATATTTCTAAAGCCTTAAAACATTAAGATTGAGGTGCTGATACAATGAACAAACATATAGGAAGAAATAAAAGCAGATTGGCTGATATTGTTCAAGATGCTGGGAAGACATGTTTGTTTTTTCTTTTGAGGTTACTGACATTGCCCCATCTCAAAAAAGATATACTGGAATTGGAAAAGGTACAGACAAGGGCAACTAAAATGATTAAGGGTATGGAAAAGCTTCCATATGAGGAGAGTTTAAGACTAGGACTTTTAAGATCACAAAAAAATGACTAAGGGGGATGTGATAGAGGTCTATAAAACCATGACTGATGTGGAGAAAGTAAATAGAAAAAAGTGTTGACTCCTTCTCCTAACACAAAAACTAGGGGTCCCATAGTAAAGAGCTAAGTACATTCCACAAGACTCAGATCTGGGGTCTGTTGTAATAATTCAGCCTACAAATTCACCCTAACAGAGCTCAACTGCAAAAAGCAAAAAGAAATACTTCACACAACGCACAGTCAACCTGTGGCACTCCTTGCCAGAGGATGTTGTGAAGTCCAGGACTATAACAGGGTTAAAAAAAGAACTAGGTAAGTTCATGAAGAATATGTCCACTGATTGCTATTAGCCAGGATAGGCACGGATTGCTGTTTGCCAGAGTCTGGGAATAGCCAATGGGAGAAATCACTTGATGATTACTTGTTCTATTCATTCTCTCTCAAGCACCTGTCATTGGCCACTGTTGGGAGACAGGATACTGAACTGGATGGACCTTGGTCTGACCCAGTATGGATGGGTATTGGTCTGATGAATATTGATCTGACCCTGTATGGCCTTTCTTATGTTCTTAAGTCAGTTATCCCAAAACATGCAAGCATTTAAACAAAAAACAAAAACCCCAACATACTTCAGATTCCAAGTTAACATAGTAAGGTCCCAGTCTTGCACTCCCTATGTATGGCAGTAGAAATTCTCTCTGAGTAGGAATATAAGTGTGGCTTGTATCTCTCATATATAAAAAGATTCAGTGTTTGTTACTGCCACAAATGCATGGCATATCCAACTCCACTGCCTGGCTTGCAAATATCACCTGGCATATGTCTTCTTATCTGACCATAGGAAGGATTATGAGGGCTCCCATAGCAAAGAGTTAAGTACATTCCACAAGACTCAGATCTGGGGTCTGTTGTAATAATTCGGCCTACAAATTCACCCTAACTAACTGAGAGCTCAACTGCAAAAAGCATGGGAATGTTCATAAGATGACAAAATAGATATAAACAACAAATGTTAATGAAAAAAAGATGCATATCAAGACAGAAAGAGTGAATTAATTTAAACAGAACAGGTTTTACTAATACCTCTCAAGGAATGTGTTAAAATTATGATTAGTAGACCAGACACGTAAAGGACCAGAAAGCAATGAAATCAATCATCAATCAATTGCTTAATACTTTACATTGAAATGCTTAAATTGTTTTTCCTATATCTTTAATCAAACTGAATGGTGTATTTGCCACAGTACTAAGTAGGCTAAGCTCTGTACACCATACTTCAAACCTCATTTCAGTCTGTTTAATGTTGGAAAGTTACAGACTTACTTTAACACCTTTGATTCCTAGGGCCTATCTATGCCATCCAAATGAATACAACAGCCCACTTTTTAGTTTACTACTCTGTATTCAGTCAGCAGCGCTAGATCCCTGTGATCAGGAAAGAAAAGCTTTTATCTGGCAGAAACAAAAACTTAAGTTCATTTCCCCTCCCCCCACATTAAGAAGTCCCATTCTGTGTTTCTCACTCACCAAACGGTCAAAAAGGCTGTACTTCCCCATAGAATGCTCATCCAACTAACTGCTCACAAGTCTCACATCCATAGGATCCTATTCCAATCAGGTTTAAAAGAAAGAGCTCCCTCTATCTGTGTAAATGACTCTCTGTAAAAGACTTTCCCCAGGTGTGGTATATGCAGGTGGGCCATGCTCTGGGCCTCGGGAGTGAGAACTCAGATTGTCTCCGTTCCCTGCTGCAGCTGCTCTGGTAGGTCCCAGGTGTTCCCATTACAGTATCTGCTGAAGGTGTTGCAAATGCTTTCACTATAGCAGTATGAGCCAGAATTAGAAACTTTCATTTACTAAGTTATTGCTCTGGTAAACTATCAAAATTTTCCTGAGGAAGGTAAGCAAGAAATGGAAAAAGGTGGGTTTTTATCAGTTTATATCTCAGAAAAACAAAGGAATTTCATGGGACAAAGAAAAGGCATTTCCCTACCCTAAAGTTATCTTCCCTGTTGAATGTCAAGGTCTTATGCAACATATGGAGGTGCTAAAGTGTCTCAAAAATAAGGTAGGAAGAATTCTTTATAATAGAAGATTTTTGTCAACCCAAATATAAAGGATGGTACCAGCTCCCTCTATAAAGAAAGGTAAAGAGATGGTAAATCAGGCAGGTGTTTCTGTTTAGCCTTTCAGGCTGTACAAGAGGAGGAAAGCCAATGAAACTGATCTAAGGAAAAAGGTGAAGGTTTTTTTTTTTTAAACACAAGATAATTAACTTGTGAAGCCCGCTGCTGAGGCATAAGGGAGGTCAAGAGTTTAGTACGATTTAAAAGAGGATTAGACATTTATATGGATAATGAAACTTGCATGGCTATATTTGTTTTATAGTATTAAAAATTTATAAAAGGGCTATAAATTCTTACGCTTCAGGGAATAAGTGAGCACTAACTACCGAGGGCTAAAAATAAGGAAAAAGAACAAATGCTCCTATGGGAAGGTTATCCCATAATTAGCTATAATGCGCTTTGTTGCACTTTCCTCTAAAATCTGGTACTGACCACTGTTCCAGACAGGCCCCTTCTGCCAAAACCATTTGTATTTCTTACAGGCCATACATTTGCTTCCACTGAAACTCATTTAGTTTAACCCCAAAATATTTTTGTTGGATTAAGCAAAGCTGTTAGAAGCCTGAACTTTGCTTTACATAAATATTTGTATGATTCAAATTTTTCTTGCATACGTAATCATGAACTGAAATAAAATTTTGTATTTACAAAACTTTCAAATAGTAACATAAGAATTGCCACACTGGATCAAACCAGTAGTGCACGTAGGCCAGTGTCTTGTCTCTGGCTCTGTCTGATATATCAGAAGCATCTGAAGAAGGTACAGGAGACTCTGAGATAGGCAGTGATAATCAGGGCCCTTCCATTTTGATTTTTATTCTGTTTAAAATTTCCCAAGAATTTATTACAAAAATTTAAAAAATGGGCAAAAATCATTGCAAAAAATTAACTTTCCAGTTTTCCAGGTAAAAGAATCAAGGTTAATGTTGTGGGGATGGGCAGACTGAAACAGATGGTTTTGGATTTCCACCTAGATTTATTTATTATTACAGTGGAACCTCAACCTTGGGAATGGAGGTTGTTCTGAAATGTTTGCAACTCTGAAAAAAAACATTATGGTTGTTCTTTCAAAAATTTAGAACTAAACATTGACTTCATATAATTTTTAAACTACTATGCAGAAGAAAAATGCTGCTTTTAACCATCTTAATTTAAATGAAACAAGCACAGAAACAGATTCCTTACTTTGTCAAATATTTTGTGTGGATGTGGTTGTGGGGTCTTTGCTGCTGTCTGATTGCATACTTCCGGTTTGATGATGTGTTGGTTGACTCGTCAGTATGTAACTCTGCTTTCATAACTCTGAGGTTCTACTGTAACATAAACATATCTATCTAATGTAATTTACTGGATTTTCTCAACGATTGGTATTTTCCTGTATTTGAGTGGTCCAAAATTCAGGTGAAAATCAGTAAAAATCAAATAATAGCTTTGGTAAAACTTGGGACTTTTTCATAAAGATCAGTAGAATCTGAAAACAAAGAGCCTTAGGGATAACCCACCCCCAGAGAGTGTTGTCTCCTAAACTCCAAGATTTGGAAGCTGGCTTATGCCCAGAGACATAAAATATTTTATTCCACTTCTCATAATTCATCCAGCACGAGTGCAGACTAATGAGTTGAGTTCTATATCTTTTTTAATTAGCACTGAAACTAACAACATTTATATTTTAAAGAATGTTTCACTGATAATTGGAAGCATTTCTGGTGTGATCCACAAATAATACAAAAATAGATAATTTGCTGACCTGGGTGTTTACAGTAAAGGGCTAATTCTATTTATTTTATCAATAAATAAAATAGACGTTCACCATTATCTGAAACAAAAGCCTTCATTGATTATGTAGGAATCTTTCACAGCTATGCAACAGATTTGCATACTAAATTATTTCCAGCACAAGCAGTAAAGAACTTCTGGTCAATGTACCATCTTTATTGCAGAAAAATTCATGTTTGAACTTTGATTTATGTATATTGTCTTTGATTTTTCTTTAGCAGCAAAATAATTCCCCTTGAAGCACAGCAGAAATGTTTTAAAAAGCAGGCTAAACAAGCACCAACAAGCTTTAAGATGAAGCTTATGCCCATGAAATTTTCATGCTTCAACAGGACAGCAGAATCTGAAGGCCCCATTTCTGGAAATGTGTTTTATATAGAAGTTCATGTTAATTAGTGTGGCTGTATCTTTAAGTAGCACTAGCATGTGCTATGGGGCAGATAAAAAACAATAGCAAACTAATGCACTCCAGCACAAAGTATATGTCTAATTGCGATTCTTTCCCCTTTCCTTTCTATTTTTGCAGCTACAGTAAGAAACAACTCTCCTCACCCCCATAACCACTGCCTCTGGAAACCTGCATAAAATTGTTTCACTATATCCCTGATGTTACTAATGTTATTCCAGAAGTTCAGGGGGCCTATTATCACCCTTATGATCAGTTATAGGCTAATTACACTCACTACCTTAAAAGGAAATTTCTTGAATTTCTTTGGACAAAAGCCACTTCCCCTTTCACTCACCAAAGGGTAATGAACTATTTCTAGAAAATCATTATAATAATACTTAGGAACCCTCTGTAGATTAAAATCTTTGAAAGTTGCTGTAATCCTTCTGAGCACGACTGTGTTTTCATTGTCTTGCATTAGTATTCTGACTTTTAGGCATATAAAAACCTTTAATCTCCTTAAACCCTGGGAATTTATCATTGTATACAAATAACTAGAATGGTGTGAACCAGTCTAAATATTTTAAACCACTTTAGCAAAGTAATTCTAGACAATTTGATTATTGGGCTCGATTTCTCTCTCCACGTGGGCTGTGGCACTTAAATGGGGACTAACCCTTTGGGGAGGACAAGTGCCGGGATCCCTGCTGCCCTGTGGGGGAGGAAGGCAGTTTTAACTTACATCCAGGGCTCTTCAGGACCACAGCAGGGTTCCTTACAAGATGCATGTTGACCTGTCCTTTTCCCAGCCAGTTTTGGACTCCTTGGCTGAGAATGATAGATCACTTACGCCACTGCTCCTCCAATCCAGGTAGGCTTTCCATTATGAGCCCAATACCAGAGCTGTGCTAGCAGAAGCATGATATTTGTTTAACAGCAGAAAGATCCCTTTTACATTTAAACTTCACACAGGCTCTGTAATGTAATGCCTTATATAACTAAAGTCCAAATTTGGCTAACCTTACTCAAATTCAGTGACATCTTGTGCCACAAGAAGTCCCACTGATGGCTGGGGGACAGCACAACATGCTACCCAGTGTCAGGGTATCAGAATCTGGCCCTAAGTGAGCAGGTGAAATTGCATTAATATACATTAACTAGCACTAAGAATACGTGGGCTTATGCCAGCCTTATCACACTGGGCTATGGACAGAAAAAACAAATGCATATAAGAGGCCAACTTTCAATTCCTTGTGTGCCCGACCTGCAGTCCCAACATAGACAAAACTTCCATCAATTTTAGTGGAAGTTTTGTCTACATACGGGCAGCGCGAGGAGTACTCTAATATTTTCTATGCAATTCTCTTTGTTTTTTGGGCCATGTGTACTCAGTGGTGGGGAGCAAGTCATTGTTATTTTGAAGACGTTCTAAGGCCTGTGTTACATAGGAGGTCAGTGGTCCCTTCTCGAGTTGGAAGCTATGGAAGGTCACGTTCACCATTTTGCTTCAATCAGAATATTGTGGATCTCTACAAAATACACAGTCACGTCATGAAGACTTTGAGAGAGAAGAGAACCAGCCCCCCGGTGTTGTGCCATACATTGCTGCACTAGAAAGAAAAACTAAAATATACCACCATTGAGAAATTTGGCTTCTTGTTGGAAATGATGATCATACAATCAGACCTTATACTCATCCTCCATTACTGGAAAATTACCCAAGTAATAAGCTCTCACTGTTTCTTGAACAGGATCAGTTGTCATTGTTTATGGCATTGTATGAAACAAGACAATTTTAGCAGTTTAAATACAATCCAATTCCAAATTCTTCCTAGCGTCTAAGGTGGATTTATGGGTAGAAGTTTAACCATATGTTGTGAATAAGAATTTATTGTGAGCTGGCAAAATGAAGCATTTTTATGAAGGACACCCACAAAGCCCTGCTCTACAGCTTGCAAAGTAGAAGGGAAAAGAAGTCACTATGTGTGTGACCCCTACACTGTCTGGATGTCCCACAGACAACTGTTCTACTGTTTCTGAGCCCTTCTGTTGATATATCACAACAGGGAAGACATTTTCTTTAAAGAATAAAATGAAATAACTTTTTAAAAGAAAATGAACAGATCTTAAGACCAATTTCCACCCTCAGGTATACACAGGCAGTTCCCACTAACTTTAATGGGAACTGTACATATACATCTAAGGGCAGAATTTAGCACTTACATAGACAAAAGAACCAATTTGAGAAATGCCTTGGCATAAAATGGCAAGAAAGGCAGATAAAATAAACAAGATACAATAGTCTTGAGGCTTTTCTCATGTAGACCAATGTAAATCAGGAGTGCCCTCACTAAAATCAACAAGTTACACCGGTGTAAGTGAGAGAAGTGAGGTGACAACAAGAACCAGCTTGCTGTCAGGTTCGATTTATATGGATCCCTCAAATAAGGAGCGACAAAGATTGCTTTGCATACAACTTTGTTTTACTTGCAACAATCTATACATCATCAATTACAATTTAAAAAATCAACATTGATTCTTACTTAATACAAGAATTTAACTACTTAAAACACAATCACAATTACAACTATACAATTATATTTACAAAGCTAGCTTACACTATAGAGTTATACTTATACTATTATACTTACACTGCACCAGTGAGGTTTGTCAGCAGCAAAGCAGCACTCCAATTCTACTAGTACAATTCCCGGGTTTACATCTGAGTGGAAATTACAGTCACACTCAGGTTACACAGCCACACGCTCTATACTTAGGTTTGAGCGGCAAACTGGGGAGAGACGGCAGGTAGATCAGGCCCACACGTAGAGCTGTTCTGGTGCCCTTCCAACAAAGATACGGGACATCTCCAGTTTACTTCCTGTTTGTGAACACTTTATATCTCTTCCTCACAGCCATATGCCCACTTTTAGCCAATTATGAAGTTTCTAAGAGCGATGAGGTGATCGGGGGCTGACACAGCGAAACTTGATTTTATTTTTCTTAATTGTCCAGCTGCTGTTTGCTGTTTACAAAGACTCACCCATCACAATACATGTCTGAATACTATTTAAATGAAGTTTACTGAGTTTCGAGTAACAGGTTTACCGAAACCTACAGGCCACATACTGATCTTCAGTACTTAACACCTTCTCCCGGTGCTTATCACAGAGATTTCTGACAAGACAAGGCTGGATGTTGTTACAAAGCAGTTAACATTTTACATCCAGGCCCAATGAGTTTATATTTCTATTAATTTAAAATGGAGTTGGGTCACTTTAATTATAAAATGAAACAATATTACAACAAGAAGAAGACCCAATAATTTCAGAGAAAGATAATTTAAATGAAATGCATCAGAATGGGATAGGGAGGGGTGACAGGTAGAAATTAGGTAGAATTACTAATGTTGCAGGATATAAAGAAAAAATATCGAATTTAATAAAAAACAACAACAAGAAAGGGAAAAACACGAAAACACAAAAATAAATGGAATGAACCCAACAGCAGTCAGAAATCAAACATAAAATAGATTTATAAAGAACTTCTAGAAATTAAGTAAAATTTAAGGGAAAAACCGAGGGCCAGCAGAAATGAAGACAAATAAAATGATCGAATCTGAAAAGGCAACTGGTTTTTTAGGAGTTTGGCCAAAGGAACAAAAAAGAAAACATTCTTAATCTTACTTTGTGCAAGTTGAATTTCTCTTTATAACTCATGATATACAATAAAGAAACATATTGCTCTCTTTTATAATTTCTCCCTTCCGCCTGCACTTTCCATGAGTAAAGCCAAAATAGTCCCGTGTAATCTAGTCCAACTGCTGGAGAGGTGACAGTGGGCAGGATACTGAACTGGGACTAAGGAGATATGGATTTGATTTATGGTTCAGCCACAGACTTCCTATGTGAACATGGGCTAAGGGTATGTCTTCTCTGCAGAGATAACTTGAATGATCAGAACCTGGGTTAGTATAGCTCAGGTGTGAGCAGCCACACCGCAAAGCTTTATCTGAACTAGTGCATCCTCATTGGTGCCGTGCTTATGTGTGTGTTGCTAGAGTTTCTGAGTGCATATTCCATGTCTTTAGGCTGCACTAAAATGAGCTGTTCTGATCCTTTCTCAGTGATTGAAGAAGAATCTGTTTGTCCTACTGGGCACACAAAAAGGAATTGTGGGGAGGCATTGGAGGTGTCAGCATTCAAGTGACTTAGGCTGCATCCTTACTACAACGTGGATAGACTACCAGCCCAAGTGTATACAGCACTCTCAGGTTTTAGTTTATAAGCCCAGATAAGCCAGCTAGCTTGTGTGAAAAGCACCAGCACACTCACGAGAGAGCTTTCTCTGTCTGAATAGGAGTCAGGCTACAGAAACACCTCAGCATGATCCCAGGTTAACTCTGTAGTGAGGATATACCTTAAATCATTTAATCTACGTGTATCTCAATTCTTCCCTTCCTCACAGGGGTTGAGGAGTACAAAATCCATTAACAAATGAAAACAACAAGACTCCTGTAGCACCTTAAAGACTAACAAATTTCTGCAGGCATAAGCTTTCATGGGGGCTGCAAACCACTTCTTCAGAAGCATGAAGTGGAAATCAGATCAGGGTATATATACTGCCAAGGGAAAGGAAAAACAATGGGGAAGATAGGTAAAAGCAAAGTCCATACAGTTAGAGCAGCTGAGGCCTATTCACAGCCATTGACTTGAAGGTGAGAATGTGTGAAGTGACAATTATTTCTTGTAATGAGAGAACCATTCCAAGTCCCAATTCAAACCCAGTTTCATTGTGTCAAGTTTGCAGATGAGTTTGAGCTCTACAGTTTCTCACTGAAATCTGTTTTTGAAGTTTTTTCTGTAGAAGTGTGGCAACTTTCAAGTCAGCTACAGCGTGTCCTGGGAGATTGAAGTGCTCTCCTACTGGCTTATGGATGTTACAATTTTTTATATCTGATTTGTCTCCATATATTCTTTTGCGTAGTGACAGTCCAATTTGGCTAATGTACATGGCAGAGGGGCATTGCTGGCACATGATGGCATATATCACATTAGTAGATGTGCAGGTGAATGAGCTCCTTGATGGTGTGGCTGATGTGGTTAGGACCTGTGATGGTGTCAGTAGCGTTGATGTGCGGGCAGAGTTGGCAACTGGGTTTGTTGCAGGGATAGGTTCCTGGGTTACTGTTCTTGTTGTATAGTGTACAGTTGCTGGTGAGTATTTGCTTCAGGTTGAGGGGCTGTCTGTGAGCAAGGATAGGTTTGCCTCCCACGGCTTGAGCGAGTGAGGGATCATCTGCTAGATAGATTGTAGATCCTTAATGATGTGTTGGAGAGATTTTAGCTGGGGGCTGTAGGTGATGGCCAGTTCTATTGTTTTCTTTGTTGGGTCTGTCCTGTAGTAGGTGACTTCTAGTACCCGTGGAGCTCTATCAATTTATTTCTTCACCTCCTACCCCTCTGAAATTAACAAGTGAAAAACACTCAAATACGATGGTGACAATAGTTATATAAGTAGCCAGATAGATCTGTAAGAGACAGTGGCTTAACAGTATTTAGAGAAGGTACTATACCATTTGTAGAAGCTTCTATTATATCAAACTGAGTTAACAGTGGACTGAAGTTATGGCTGCAAGTTTTATTCCCATTCTTATAGTTCAGGCATGATACTATGCAGGACAGAATACTCAGAGCCATTTACATTTTGTCATGTCTGTAATCAATCCTATTTAGTCCAGAATAGCATTTTAGGGAATACCATCATTTTACTGTGATGGAGTTGTTAGCCATCTGAATAGAATTGATTAACATTGTGATGAAATATAAAAGGCTGAAAATGTTCTCCAATCATCACTATTAACAGAGCAGCAAGATGTAAAACAGAACCATCAACAGCAGTGGAGTGACAGTAATAAGAGCTTAATGGAAAAGTAAGCTCTAAACTGCATATCATAATGAATTATTTGTAATTACAAAGCATGACAAATACTGTACTTTGCTGCACTTATTTGAAAAAAGTTAAGTAAAACTTTATTTAATGTCAGATTTAACATTATACCTGGAGTATTTATAGCCTTAGTTATAAAGCAGATCTAAAAATGTGTGCATCAATTATAAGACTTTGGGGATTTGTGAACATTTTCATAAATACCCAGCAAGTGTCCAAATATTTAAAAATAGTGAAAAATACTGACTTAATTAATACTTAACTTACTTGCCTTTCATTGCATTGTTTCATCAGTGAAGCTTGGGGATGTAATGCATAAAATGTGCATGGCATTGAAGGTCTTATTCTTGAAGGAAAAATGTATTTGATCTTCAAATTGTTTAACCCTGAGAATATTGATGGCAAATATAGTCAGTTTCAACACCCTCCCCCTCTCAACACAAGGCCAATTCCACCTTCTTAATCCTCCTCTAACTCTCTGTTAAATTCCGCAAACCAACCTTGCCCATAGACTGACCCTTTTTTGCTTCTCCACCTCTCACTCGTCTGCTACTAGTAGTATGTCTATATATAAACTGCTACAGTGGCACAGCTACACCACTGTAGTGCTTCAGTGAAGACACTACCTATGGGAGGTTGGAAGGGGATGTCACCCGCTGGAATAAGTACTCTGCTCTCAACCTAGCCTTTTCTATTCCAGGAATTAAGTCAGTTGAACTGCATTACTCTGAGATGTGGATTTTTCACACCCTTGATCAACATAGTTATACAAGCCTAGTTTCCTAGTGTTGACAAGGCCTAGCATTTCTACCTGCTCCTAACTAGATAGTAGTTCCTTCCTTGACCCTCTTTCCCAAGCTTGTGCTTCTAATGACTTGTCTCTCCCTTGCCTGGTGTTTCCAAGACGAGTGCAAAGACAGTAGCAGTTCAGTTCAGTCACATTAGGATTGTAGGCTGGGGATGTGGATAGCATCCAACAACAAAGGTATACGTCACTGTTCCTGAGTTAACTGCCCATCTGGACTGGTTTGTGGACTCCTTGAGATGTCCCAAGGACTCCAGCAGTCACATTGCAAAGTAGGCCCACAACTCTCTTCCTCTGTACCAGCAATTTACACTGCAATTTCCTGTGCAATTCCCTGTGATCACCTCAGCAAGGCTATCCTTAGTTCACCACCTGCCCATCCTGTTCTCTGAGGGGATGTCAACACTGCAATAAAACATCTGCAGATGACTCATTGGGGGTGGGGAGAGAGGGGAGGGAAGGGTCCTAGATCTCAGACACTAACCTGAGCCTGAATGTCCATAGTACAATGTTATAGTCCTGCAACATGAGCTCTGTGATCCTGAGTCAGCTGACATGGCCAGTTACAGATGTTTTATGGGTGCAGATATACCCTCAGAGACACTGATAGGCAGGCTTGAAAAAAACAGTATGCAGCCAATGCATTTGCAGAGCCCCCATCTAAGGAGACCCCTCTGACCACTCAGGAATAAAGACCAAAAAGACAACCCATTTCTGGGAAGAAGGTGGAGGGAAAAT
Organism: Mesoclemmys tuberculata; assembly: GCA_007922155.1. Classification (NCBI taxonomy): domain Eukaryota; kingdom Metazoa; phylum Chordata; order Testudines; family Chelidae; genus Mesoclemmys; species Mesoclemmys tuberculata. The sequence goes on along the minus strand of ML675609.1, from coordinate 29,678,204 downwards.
CCTGCCTGAAGGCTGGGTGAGAGCCAATGGCTGGAGCCGGGAGATGGACCAGCCCTGTAGGACAGGAGCTGATGCAGGGTGAGTGCAGGGCAGGCTTGCCCTCACTCACTCACTTCTGGGGCCTCTCCCACTCTTGGAGTCAGAGAAGGTGGAAGGCCTCCCAGTTGCCATAGTGCATAGGACCCCAAAATTCTTTAATCTAGGCCTGATGACAGGGTTAACCTGTCACCAGCCCGCCTTCATAGTGCAAAGTATTATTTATTCAAAACAAAAGCATTACAGAGAAAACTTATCTTAAACGTATTTGTTCATCCTGATACCTTTGTTGTTATATTTATTTCTTGTTTTAATACTGTATATCTGACAGATTCCAATAAATTAATGTTGATAATAATGCTTCAGCTTGCCCAACAATTAGCTGCAACTGATTGGTATTGAAAAAAGTTAAGAGGGGGAAAGCTTTTGGTAGCATCCTGAAAGTTATTCATAGTTTCTTTAAAGCAAAAGCTATTGTTGCAATTAAGCAACTACAATTATTACAGATCTGTTTCCATGTAAGTTTATGCTGTCATTTAGTACATTTTATTTTCCTTGCATTTCACAGGTTCTATTATGGATGCTATTCTGAAAGAGAAAAAAACCCAGCATGTGGCTCTCTCACCTAACTGCTGTTCAGCTTTTTATGGAGGCTTGAACAGTTTAATGGGTTGTAAGTCGTACAAATCCCCTTAGAAACGGTTCTTTTTCATACAACGTCTGTTCAGCTGTAACCCGAAAAAAATCAATACAACCACAGCATGGCAACAATTGAAATAATTAGGTGAGGACTAACCAGCATGAAAAGTGAAATATGGTATCCTCACTTGTGCTTGTATATTTCTTTGGCATATAGTAGTTTCCCATTAGGCTATGTTGTAGGTATTTGAAGTTTTACACATAGATATAATACACCTATGTTCTTCTCTGTGGCAATCTGGAAAATGTAATCATTTGGAAAACAAAGCACCCATCTGATATACTTTAGTATGGGAAGACTACTGAAATTGGGATAAGGGCTATCCAAATAGCTTAGCAAAGCTAAGGAGATGAAAAGGGAGCATAGGAGTGGTAGGGCTATCTGGGCCAATTCCTGGTGTAAATGAGAACACACCAAATGGCAAATGAGTTCTAGGGCCAGCATCACAAATTTCAGGGACCTGCTGCCAAAAAAGGAAGCACCTGACATTAAATTGAAATGCAAATAAGTTCACTATGGAGAATTCCCCATTACGTGGAGATCTGCAGGAAGGCCTTTGCCTTTATGGGACACTGTCCTGGGAGAAATCTTGGAGCAGCCTCGCCAGTCTACTGTACAGTTAAAGTGACCTGAAATGCATATGGTGTTACTGAGGGGAAGATCAATTCACTCGGGAGAACGAGAGGACTAGAATTCCTTAAGGGGGCTTGGTTTCTCATCCCACCTAGTGGTTCAGGTTCATGGCTACTGCCATCAGACTTATGAGGCCATTGTTTTCTCTGATGAGCCCTCTGAATGCTAAGGCAGCCAACCTGACAAACTGAAGCTAGAAGGCTTTTATGTGGAACTTGCCTTCCGTTAGAAACTGCATTTCTAAATCTGAAACTATGTCTACATTGCAGCGGGGGAGGTGTAATTCCCAGCTGTGGTGGACATACACTGGTTAGCTCTGCTTGAGTTAGCATAATAAAAATAGCAGTGTGCTGTGGCAACACAGGTGACTACTTGGGCAAGCACCCAAGTACAGCCCCATCCAAGGATTTAGGTAAGTACTTGGGCTGCTAACCCAAGCTGCCACCCATGCTGCCACACCACACTGCTATTTTTAGCATGCTAACTCGACGGGAGCTAGCACCTGTCTGTCTATCCAAGCAGCGGTAGTGTAGATGTATCCTGACTGAGCTCCTCATCCCATTTGTTTTGTTTTGAGGTGATGTACCTGCTAGGTACGTAGTAACTGACTGACACCTTCCAGCACAGACATGGCTACATTGGGGTGGTACTATATTTAATTTAAGTGATTTGATATCCTTCAAGATGAAAGGAAATAAACAAATGCAAACATTACTCCATTTATACTTTAGCCAGTTTATTCAGTTTAGGCTGAATTTAAATTGAGAAATGACATTGTTTATTCTGTATCAGTCTCCTTCTGTGTCACAGATATGCAAAGAACAATGCCTGGATGTGCTATGTACCCAAGAGTTATGAGTCATGCTTGTTTTGTAAGACAGCACTAAATAACTGTCATTCATGTCTGAAGGACAATAGTTCAAGAATTATTGTTGGTACGTATGAAAAGTGAAATTAAAATAAACACAGAGGAAAACAACAGAGCAAATATATCATAATTTCTCCTTGCAAATAAAACACTGGATAAAACATTATCATCAGATCTTAGAATTAGCACTTCATATGAAAAAATAAATAAATAAATAATCCAGTTAAGATTTTCTTAGGCTGTCGAAATAATATGGCAAAGATGTTCCAACATAGGAGACTAAATTTACACACCTAAACAAGTAGTCTGATTTATTGAGTTGCTGAGCATCTTTTGAAGTCATCTCTGAAAATTCTGGCCAATTAGGGTCAGATCCAATGAGCACTGAAATCAGTGGAAAAGTATCTATTGACTTCAGCAGACACTGGGTTGGGCCCTTACTTAGAAATCTGTATTTAAATAGGCACCCATGTTTGAACGTTTTGACTAATGTGATAGTGTCTTATAGAAAATAGCTACTTTAAGTACTGTTCATTTTCCTTTTTAAAAAGATGTTTCTTTCTAACAGACATTGTAAAGACTAAAAATTTATTTCAGTTTTGTCATTTAGCTAATTACATTCACTCATGGGTGGGGCAGGAGGTGTTAATTGCTAATGAAGTCCAGTTTGAACTCTGTCTTTTACAAATCAAGTAAAGCAATTACATTTTGTTCCTTCTGCCTCCAAATTAAAATGACCTACATAATCCAAGAGCTATGCCTTTGACAAACTACATTCTTTGAACTTTGATCACATTCCAGCGCAGCCTACCTCCCTAATTTCCACTTGCCTCAGCTTGACCCTTGAAAGAACCAGGTCTCTCTCTCTTTCTCCCTCTGTGAACAGCTTTAGAGACTAAAAGATGTTATAATTACACAGAGCCTGTTGTTGTAGTGCAGGTATGTTAACCCCAGAAATGCTTTGAAACCACAGTAAAAAGTGTTTGCTCGACATTAGCAACATTTACTTTATTTTCTTTATAACTTTGTCAAGTCCAAGTGATTCTTTATATAACATTTATGTTCTGTTATTTAATCTTTATTTCTATGGCAAATTTTTTTAAAAATAAATAATTCAATGTGTCAAATGTTAATAGTTCTTGAATGTATACTTCCCTGCATATAGTATATTTCTACTTTGTTACCGAAATCTCAATGTTTAATACTGTCCAGAACAGGCTAGAGCAAAGGTTTTCAACCTTTTGTTGAAACTCTACCCCTATGGTCTCAAGGTTTCACCTGAAGTACCACTTCATTGTTTTTACTCTACCTGATGTTACCATGGTTGCAATAAAAGGCATAATGGCCTAAAATCCATTCAAGATCATTTTCTATTTTTTTTTTTTTTACTTTTACACTTCTGAGTCTTCTTACACAGGGCCATCCCTAGAGGGAGTGTGGGGCCAGGGCAAAACATACTGTGTGGTCCCCTTGCCTGGCTCCACTGGCATACTCTGGGTCTCCGACACCCAGGGATGAAGCCTGTATTTGGGCACGCTTCACACATCAGGGCAGGAGAGGCCTCTGGCTCCCACAAGACGGCACCACACCCCAGTCACTGAGAGTCTCACAGGGTCTTTTTTTTGTTTTGTTTTTTTTGTAATGACTTCTTAGCCTGCCTTTACCAAATGGTGCAGGTTTTTGCCATGCTGTGTCTCTAGAGCATAGATGTCAAACTCAGGCCCACGGGCCAAATCTGGCCCGCAGTGTAGTTATATTTGGCCTGCAAGAAAATACCAAATGTCTACTAGAGCTGGCCCGCCGGTAGACAGCGCATGCACCGCTAATACTACAAATCCCAGAATGCTCTGCTGGTGCGTTGGCGCGTCAGTCAGGACCCACAAGCGCCCCCTCCTCTGTTGACATTCATTAGCGACCTCCTGCTACCAGTCACATCGGGCCACCCCTCCCAAAAATGGCCAAACGAAAGATGGAAAACAGAAGCTTTCTAGAAAAGTGGGAAGCAGAATATCTGTTCACAAATGTAAAGGACAGACCTGTTTGTCTTGTATGCGGAGCCAATGTAGCTGTAACCAAAGAATATAACATAAGAAGACACTATGAAACGAAATACCACGACAAGTACAAGGACCTGGACATAGCCCAAAAGCGCCAGAAAGTAGAGGAGATGAAAAGAAGTTTGGTTTCACGACAGACTATGTTCACAAAAGCCATATAACCAAGTGAAACTGCTGTAAAGGCTAGTTTTATTGTGGCAGCAGACATTGCAAAATCAGCCCAGCCCTTTAATGAGGGAGAGTTTGTCAAAAAGTGCATGATCAAAGTTTGCAATGTCGTGTGCCCAGATAAAAGGCAAGCATTTTTAAATGTGAGCCTTGGCAGAAACACAGTAGCTGATCGTGTATGTGATCTTGCCACAAATCTACATGAACAGCTGATGGAAAAGGGAAAAGATTTCATTGCATTCTCCCTTGCTGTGGATGAGAGCAGCGACACATCTGATACTGCCCAGCTGTCAGTCTTCATCCGTGGAGTGGTCTCAAATCTGTGCGTTACAGAGGAACTTTTGGGATTAAAATCAATGCATGGCACAACCACAGCAAAAGAAATCTTTGAAGAGGTTTCCAAATGTGTAACTCAAATGAGGCTACCTTGGGATAAACTTGTGGGACTAACGACAGATGGTGCGCCCGCGATGTGCGGTCAAAAGAGTGGATTGGTGACCAGGATTCGGGAGAAAATGCGGGGGGAGAACTGTGCAGGTGAGCTAACTGTTTATCACTGCATCATACATCAGGAATCGTTGTGTGGCAAAGCCCTGAAGATGGAACATGTTACGAGCACCATAACACGAGTAGTTAACTTTATAAGAGCTAAAGGTTTGAATCACCACCAGTTCAAGTCTTTTCTGGCAGAGTGTTGTTTGGAATATGCAGACGTGCCATATCACACAGAGGTGAGATGGTTAAGCAGAGGAAAAGTACTGAACAGATGTTTCGAGCTGCGTGAGGAAATTTTTCAGTTTGTAGAAAGCAAAGGGAAAGACACAGCAGAGCTCCGGGATAAAGAGTTTCTGTCTGAGCTGGCATTTCTCTGTGACATCACGAGCCATCTCGATATGCTGAACCTGCAACTTCAGGGGCGGGGCCATGTCATCACAGACATGTATGCTGCAGTGAGGGCTTTTAAAACGAAATTGTGCCTGTGGGAGACTCAGATGCTGCAAGGAAACCTGGGCCATTTTCCTTGCTGCCAAACCATAAAAACGCAGAGTTCTACCGCCATGTTCCCAAGTGTACAGTTTGCTGAAAAACTCAGTGTACTCAGTGATGAGTTTACCCGGCGATTTGCCGACTTTGATGCCCAGAAATGTAGGTTTGAACTGCTTAGTAATCCGTTTGCAGTTAACGTGGAAAGCGCACCAACTAACCTCCAAATGGAGCTGATTGAACTCCAGTGTAGTGACATGCTGAAGTCAAAGTATGACGCTGTGGGTGCTGCACAGTTTCCACGTTACATCCCTGACACAATGCCCCAGCTCCGTACCCAAGCTTCTCAAATGCTCTCTATGTTCGGCAGCACATATCTGTGTGAGCAACTATTCTCCTTGATGAAGATGAACAAAACACCACACAGGAGTCATCTCACTGATGAACACCTTCACTCAATCCTGAGGATTTCCTCAGCTCAGAGCCTGACCCCAAACATTGATGAACTAGCATCCAAGAAGAGATGCCAGGTATCTGGCTTGGACCAGTGTGCGTCAGAGTAGATCAGAGTGTAGCAAACTGAGCTTGAATGAATGTTTTCTTTATGCACTTTTACTTGCTACACCAAGGCATGGACTTGAATGATTGGATTTTCATTGAAGGAAATTATTATTATTATTATTATTGTTAGCCTGTGAAAAAAAGGTTACCATTGAAATTTAACTCAGAAGGCTACAAATAGAGAAAGAGGCATAAGATTTTTTTTTTTAATTTTATTTAAGAAATGAATGCCACAGATGTGTCTTTTATTTGACATTTGATTTCACATGTGTTTATAGTATTAAGCTTTGCTTGTTCCAGATTCAATGTTTAAGCAAAACTTAAGTTTGTTTCCATATGAAAAGGTTCATCGTTATATTTGATGAGAAGGAAAAACTTCCTCAATTGTAGACATTTTTTCAATAAGTATCAAGGTTGGCCCGCGACTTTGTCCAAGTTTTTAATTTTGGCCCACTGTGTATTTGAGTTTGACATCCCTGCTCTAGAGGGACACAATCATCTCCAATATACTGTAGTCCACTTTATACCATAGCTCCACAGTTTTTCAACTGTTAAATATATTTACTTGCAAAAAGATTAGTTTTTAGTAAGATATGCTCACCCCAGTGTAGGCCAGGCACAAAACTCATATTAAACTAGCCTTAAGCGCCTTGGGTGAAACTCAGGAAGTTCACCACTAAAATTGGAAAAAAAAAAAAAAGGATGCTCAGCTGCTGATAAAGCATTTCCACCTCAGGAATGTCCCTAGCGAGAATTGTAACAGCAAGGGTTATAAGATAGATACACCTAGGTGCTGGGACATTTTTGGGAGGATACAGAGAGACCCAACAAATAGTAAATAGATAAAATAAGCTCTGACCAGAAAAATTTAGGCTGACTATCTGCACAAACAAAGAAGGTCATACATAATTTACAATTTGGACATGAGAGATAAAATGGAAAAGATTTGGGCAGGGAGGAAAAAACATAGGTGCCAGTGTGTGATTGGTTCCTTTTTTTTTTTAGCCTAGGGAGATTGGACAATGCGATGGATTTGGTGGACTTAAAGGAGGGAACTAGTGAATCAAGTCTGGGCTACAGTACAACAAGAAGCTGGGAGACATCATATCCGTGATGTGTGAGGGCACCGGGAACTCCAAGATGAGTGGATCTTGACTGGCCATCAGGTGAAATTTGTCTGTATGTTGGGAGGCATGGAGCATAAGAGATTTGTTTGGTCTATGTATTGTGTGTGTGTGTTACTAATAAATATATGTTTAGAGCACAGCTGTGTAAGGCTCTTTTCACTGGGAAAAGGTACCACAGACCGACCGGTAGAACCCTGAGCCCCATGGGGAAGGGTGGGCACCTTACACCCCGAGCCCTCCAAAGAGAAAGGTGGGGGTGTTTAAATCGACCAGGTCATGCCTTGGGCCCTTGGTAGGAACAGGCAGGGTGCCCTAGATTGTTTACATAACAACAGTGAGTGGAAGCTGGCCACATGTTTCTTCTGATAGTTTCCAACATTGTCTAGAACTACCTCATATTCTATACAGCTCCCAAGAACTGTATAATTACTTAAAGATATTTATTTTTACTTCATTTTCCTTACAGTTGCTTTGGAAATTTTGACAGCTATCTAAATAGTCCATTTTGGAAGACTAGGGAAACCCTTGCCAGTTCTTCTGATTTTCATCGTATTTCCTACTTTAAATCAAATATCTCTCCATTTGCATGTGCAAAGTTAAGTTCATAGGCAATTTTCATATGAAAAAAAGCAAACTGTTTAAGTGAAACTAACTGTACACAAAGGGTTATCAATTGCACAAAGTGAAAAAACTGAAAAAAACTCCAAATAATGGGCCCACTTGTCAGTTGTACCCAATAAACACAGTTGAAGGTGGGAAGAGCAGCAGCAAATAAACCATTTGTGTATCCCCAAATATGGGGCAGATTTTATGCCTCACATCATAACTTCATCTGCTGGCTATCGCTTCTAGGGTCTGGGATGTCAGCAAGAGATGCCTAGAGCATAATGGCTTTTTGTTCACAGTTTTTTCCTCCTAGGCCACGAAGGAAGTTGGGTAGGAGTTCGCTACATGGCTTCCAGGGATTCCCTCAAGCCTTGGAAGAGTCCAGCTGGCTAGTTATGCTAGTTTTGTGACTCTTTTATGTTGTTTTAGTGGTGCAAAGGTGTCCACGTGGGTCAGAGAATCTGACTCAATAAGATTTCCTCGTCTCTTTCCATTATTTCTTAGCTGTTACTTACGGTAGTAGGAGGTAAGGAGTTTTCAGACCAGAGTGTTCAAGTCAATGATGCCCCTTTAAACTTAATGTAAAATATTTGACTAAACTTTCATGCTACCACTGCCTTAATATTGTCTAAGGTGCTTTACCCCATGAACACTTGGGCCAAATCCTGCTTCAGTACATCATTGCACCAGGAGTATAAGAGTAGAAAGAGGATACAAAGAAGCTCAACTCTTACTCCTCACGAGCTGTAAAACAAGGCACGATTCTTACCTAGTGCACAAGGGAGTGCCAGGAAGGAGATCCAACTTCTGCAAAGCCGAGCCCCAAGAGGGTGTGTGCTCTGAAGACTAGGTAACATGGCAAAGCCCTGGGTTGGTTAAGGTGTATGCTCTGTTTGACAGTACATGTTTGTGAAGGATGTGCACTGCTCTCTCTTTTATGCGGGGGAGGAGGGGTTATAGCAATAGAGTGCACTTGAATCCCCATTCCCTCCCACCATCTTGCACCAGCAGCATGGATTTTGGACCAGACATATGGCCAATACCACTCTTTCTGGTTATACTCTTCCCTGTCCTAAAGGAAGTTTTCTGTGCACTTCAAAGAGAGAACGCAATGCACTGCATGGTCTGTAAGGCATTTCATACAATACTTCAAATCATCTTCATCTTCTAGTAAGAAAATATTCTCCATCTCCACCTGTCTGGGGTTACGTTAGTGAGCATCAGCTGATGACATTGTGTGGATATATGGGACTAATAAATAATTAAAGTGGCATGTCTCCTTACTGATGCTGTGCTGGCATAGGAGAATATGTACTTTATTATCAGAATGCCACCACTCTGATGATGTATTAGTGTAAAATATCAGCAGCGAGTCCTTTCTCTACAGATATACTGTTCACATAGTCTCAAGTAGCAGGCACAAATTCCAGAAATGAGGCTCACATGACTCTTTATTTTTTCTAAGCTTATTTCAAAACCCAAGAGCTGCGGGGTTAGTGAGTTAGTAGTCTCCATAAAGCTTTGAGACCTCGTACATACTGGATTTCTAATATATGGCAAAGTTTTCCACATTGTCACAAGACTATCCCAGAAAAGATCCAGAGTTGAGGAAGGATGAGTTTAAGTATCAGGACTTCTACTAACTCTAATTGCAATAAACAGCAATTTATGAATACAAATCACATTAGTCTTGAGAAAAGAAATCTCAGAAGTATTCTTAGTTACAAGACATTAAGAGATAGCTCTGAAAGCTTCTTACCTAGAAAACTGTAGGGCTGAACTTACACATATTCTCCAGCTGAATTTCTTCCTTGCATTCATACTGGAGGCCACTTTCGAAACCTCCTATCTCCTAAGTGTGTAATGTTATCATTTGCAAATCAAAAGCTTTCTTACAAAAGCTTGTCTTTTTAAATAAATTAGGAGAGGCTCCTGATCTGTTCATAAAGTAGAGTCAGAGAATGGTATTATTTAGGAAAAAGTGATATAGCTGATAATACCCAGTGCTTATTCATCCAAGAACTCAAAATGCCTTACAAACCTTAATGAATTAAAATCACAACAGCGCTATGAGGTAGGTAATTAACCACATTTTAAAGATGGAGAAACTGAGGCACAGAGTGGTTGAATGTATTATTCAACGTCATACAGTGGGTAAGTGACAGAGCCAGAAAAGGAACCAAAGTCTTTCTCCTAGTCTGTCACTCTAATTTGTAAGTGACACTTCCTTTAATATAGATAGAGAGTAATTCTGACCAGAAGCTTGGAAGGAAGAGAGAAAGACGACAAGATGCTCAGAACTTACTTTGCTCTGAAATATTTGCATTGGCAAATAGTCCAAAAAAGAGTCAAGTTCACTGTCCCCCAATAGTCTCCACGTGTTATTTCAATTATACAGGAACACAGAAGTTCAGAGGAATTAACAGTTTGCAGCAGATGCAACCACTTTCTTACATGTTAGCACAATGCAAAACAAATGAAAATGAGCTAGAAATGAGAGAGTTTTCCTACTAGCACCTTCAATTTGTCCGACAGGAAGTTGCATACATTGCAAAAATCATTTTAATTTTTTTCTCAGAACTATTGACTAAAAGGTGGAGCCAACTGTTTGACTACACGTGTGTTTCATTCTTAATGATGTCCAAGAGATAAGCAATAAGCTTTTCTAATAAGCAAACTTGGCTAAATTTATTGTCTAAAGACAAAACAGTGCAATACAAAAAGGAAACATGCATACCCTCCTTCCAAGAAACAAATTCTCACAGCATTTTCACCATACACAGAAGGTGTGCTTTAAAGATACTCAACTCAGCTAGTAGAATTTATAGTATGATTTTACAAGTTACAGAATCCTTTACACAACACTTAAAGTTAAATTTAAACCACTAGTTGGTGCCATCTTTGTTCTTGGTGCCTCCTCGTATTTTCCCATATCTCATTCTGAATACTACATCCCAAGTGTTAGTAGGCCACAAAAGGACTCCCTAACTGTATTTGGCACAAAGTATTTTTGCATCTTTGCTCTAACAAGTTTCCTATTTTTCTAATTCCAAATTTGACTTCAGCTTTGTAAAGTGTTGTGGGATGCTTGATGTGGGTGAACAGAATTGTGGGGAGAGCATAATATATTCAGTTAACACCCATATATATAACTGTTTAAAGCAGGACAGGCACACATCTGAGATTTTCAAAGGCTAAAGGATATTAAGCAGTTGAGTCCCATTGAATCCAATGGAAGTTAGGTTCCTAACTTTGTAGGCTCCTGTGAAAATCTCAGTTATATAGGGGAAATACCAGGGAAAAGCACTGGAAAAAAACTTTCAAATTAGTACAAACATTTAAGGTGTGTCCAGAATATTTGATGAGGATGCCATAAATCAGGCATGAACCAAGAAGTGGCTGGGTGCCAAATGTTGATGCAAGCTCTCCTGAATGGCTATATATTTTCAGTTTCTTCTGCAAATTCAAAACTCTGAGGTCATGAGTCTTTTTAGCATAAGGTGCTTATGGGGTATTTTATAGCCACCACAATGTTTTGAACAAAAATATTTTTTTAAATGCAGCAAAAAGCCAGAAACCTTGTATTTCATTTGATGAGGCAAAACTCAGGATCACATTCTGCCATCAGAAAATGCAGTTATTGATGTTAAGATAATAATGCACTTATGAAAGTAGACTAACCCTCTCTGACAGATTTTTGGACTGGTTTAATGTGTACAGTACTGGAAAGATTTCCAATTGCTGAACTGCACCCTATCCTGGGGAATCCAAAATAATCAAAGCACAAATTAATTACTCCAGATAAGAAAATAAATCTGGAATAGTTTTAATTTATAAAAGTGCTGCAGAAATAGATCAATTCTAAATCTACCTCTCCCATACCCACCTTCCATCTACCGCTATAATCACCAGCACACATCTCTCTAGGTTTTGTCTTTGTTTTGTTGCATGTGTGTGTGCACATAGGTGTCATTTCTGACTAGCCCCCTTGAAGATTTTCAGACCCAAGAGATTACTATTCTAGCAATTGACCCTTTTCTGTTCCCTGGGAAGTATTTTGTCCTTGAAGGTCAAAGACTCTATTTGGAGAGCTTGTAATGAAAAGACATTTGAGATTTCAACATTTCTTAGTGCTCCAGATCAGCTACTCTCCAATCCTCATACTGACAGCCTGTATTAAATTCCTGCACTGTGTGACTTGTGTCAGACGGTTGTGAAGCGAGGCAGGCTCAGCAACCAGGACAAAGAGAAAAGAACAGTTCTGAAAGCATTAACATTCCCAAGAAACTCCCAAGAGATTTTGACTATCAATCAAGGGGGTGGAGGAGGAGAGAGGAAGGTTTTCAGACAGATCCCAGACTAGTACACAAAAATGTGAAAAGTGCTAATGACCTGCTAACCCTTCATCTGCCAAACAGCATGGGGGACAAGGCCTTGGAGCAGAAATGTAGGTGAATTTCACAGGACATGCTCGTTTGCTAGGTGAAGCATGACTCAAACGGTGATGGATACCTGCACCTATTACGGATGAATCTCTTCAGTTGAGAGTCACCTTTCAGCCAGCTACCACACAAGCCTTCATATCTGCATTCCTCTGAAGCCATCTTGAGTATAAATGGCCAAGCAGAAAAACATTGAACATTGGAATACATGTTCAAGGATTTATAAATAATACTATGTAGACTTGTCACCTCATTGCCAGCCCTTTAAGGAGGTTAGTCCCAACCCCACCTGTGGACCACTCATACTCCTTCATCTTGCTTATTTGGATCATGTACAAAATGCCAGAAGAGGGGGTGGCAGTGGTAGTCCCCTGATAACTTTTAGCCCACTGATTAGAGCACTTATGCAAGACGAGGGAGATCCCCGTTCAATTTCCCAGTCTGCCTGAAGTGGAGTAGGGGTTTGAACCTTCTCTCTCACTAAAGTGCCTTAACCACTGGGTTATGGGTGATTCGGGGGCGGGGGGGGTGGCAGGGATAGGGGGGAAGAGGGTGCTTTTTCAATCTCTCCTGTTGAAGCTAGTCCATTTTGTATAATTAAATAGTCATTGAAGCGAAGAGTTGCATGGGGGTTTCCCACATCCCCAGTGAGTGTACTAAGCACTGGGCTATAGTCATTCTCACATTTTCTTTGACTCAATGACTATTTCATGATTTATACAAAGTGGAATGGCTTCAACAAGAAAGATTTAGGAAGATTTCCCTGAGCAACGTCCCATAGCCCACTGGTGAGCACACTCACATAGGAGATGGAAGATGTGCATTCAAATCCTCACTCAACAGCAGGGGATCTGAATCAGTGTTTTTCATACCCTGGATGAGTGGCTGTAACCACTGGGGTAAAGGGTTGGGTTTAGGCCCATCATTTCCTATTAGCCAGCTTAAGCAACTTCCCACTCATATTGATGGCTTTCTTAAATGCATAACTCTACCCATGCATTGTGTAGGGAGCCTTGATGTCCAACTTGGGACTGTAGATTCAGATACGCAAAAAGATGCCTAAACATTGGGCCTTTCAATATTAAGTCTAAGTGCCTCTTGTGGAATTAGTCCCAAATGACCTCAAGTTTGGAGCATGTTTGCATAAAATTACTTGCACTTATAAATCCCTTAATTGCACATGCTCGTCAGCTATTGGGAGCTCACCCTTAAAAACATGGGCATACGTGAAGGATTCCCATGTCAAAGCTCATTGTTAATCACAGATAAAAACTCAAAGCTCTAAAATATGTGGTGTGGCAAACTGCCAACTTCCCCCTTGTGGGTCTTGCGCTTTACTTTCCATGTATGGCCAGGGCGCCCCCAACTACCTCCTCTTCCCTGGCTGTAGCAGAGCTCTGTCTCCTGACCTGGGAGAGAACCTTCTTCTGCAGCTGCCCCACACCTTGGGGCAGCTTTTCCTGCTTGTGTTCCCTCCCCTTCTTTTAGGGAAGGCAGGGTTTAAATACCCCTGGCCTGGCCCTTCTTTGGGTCTATGTGCTGTTAATTGCCCTGCTGTGCTCTTTCCACTGCCTGCCAGGCGAAGGCTTTTTAACTCTTTCAGGCCCTCAGACCAGCCCAGGTATACTCTTTTGTAGCCATTTGGCCTGACTTTACCACAATGGGTAAGATTGCCCACCCAATACTAGGGATAGTAAGGGGTTCTCTTTGTATAATTTTTGCCATATACAGACACATCATCTTTCCAGAACCCCTGTGAGTCCCTTTTGCATGGTCAGGGTACACAGCTGAGGAAAAGATTGGTCAGGGTCAGGATAACCTTCATCATTCTCTCCCTGACACTACGAAAAACCCATCGAAGAGTTAATGCCAGCTGGGGCAGTACGGACTCTTTTACAGCCTCTCCCCACACTTGGGAAGCCTCCACTCCTGAGCGGGAAGTTGTGGTGGCTGGCTATGGTTCTCAAAGAAGAACCTTGTCAAGAAGGGAGTCCGGAGTGTAGTGGGGAAGAACAAGGCACCTGCACAGAACAGTCTATTCTGTTGCAGTTCTTTCAGGATCTACAGGCCCTGGGAACAGAATTGCCACCAGTTTATAACAAGGGTATATGTGGAGGTGCAAATCCTGTCCCCACATCCAATAAAGGGGTACTTGTAGTTGTGTCATCCAAAATATGTTAAGGATCCCTTTCTGTTCTGAGCTAAGCAGCTGCCAATCAGCACTGGGCTCAGAGTATGAAGTGCAATAACATTTCTCTTCTATCTAGTTAAGATGAATTTCTAATTTATATTTGCCCATCAGTCATCCCAGGAGGCATTGGTGAATAAAATGACTAATAAAACAAATTCACATTCCTAAATTATGTCCATGTTTACAACCAACATAAAATGTTTAAGATGCCATTTGAATTGATCGCACAGACTGCATGGAGATATTATTACTGAAAATAGAAGTATGGGGAAAATATTGAGAATTTATGAACAAGGCAATTTTATTAGTCCTAATAAGAGTAACTCCATGATTTTTAACAAATGGGAAATCACTTGACTGTCATATCACACTTGGTGGCATCAGATGTATTTTATGACATAATAGCAACCTCTGTAGGGACCAAAGAGTATGTGTGTCTCCAAATTATTGTCCTACTCTAGTTGTAACCTCAAAACAGCAGTAGGACTCATTCATGTCTTCCTGTACTTGGTCACTCTCTCCACCTCCAACTTTCTCCATGAAGTCAGAACTGTTTTAGGATGTTTACTCAGGTAAATAAAGCCAGTTCTGTAGATTGGACAACTAAGAAGAACAACAAATTAGTGAAGTCTAATTAAATCTAGTTTCACCTAATCAATATGCAACTACAATATAAAAAATGGGATGCATGTATTATGCATTCTTATGTGCATCTTTTTCCATATTGTTGTCAATGAATAAATGTTGCAAGCAAACCAAAAGTTGAAAGGCAAAGACTAATGCTTCTGCCTCATCTTTAGTGCTGGTACTGAGACATGTTTTAGACGCACAATGTTTTAATGTTTACAGTTCTAAACCCAAAACAATTAAAAACATAATATGAAAATCTAAATAACCCTTTAGCTAAAATACTGGACCAATCAGCACTGCAGCACATGAAACATCTAAAAGGCCTGGGACTCAAACTATTTCCGTGGTGCTCTCTCTCTCTCTGGCTCCATCTACACTACGAGCTTGGGGTGTGATTCCCAGTTCACATACACATACTCGCATGACCACTCATCTGGTATACTAAAAAAATGGTAGTGTAGTTGAGGTACAATGGGCAACAGCATAGGCTAGCTGCCCTGAGTACAAAGCTCGCTAAACCCCATAGGAGTACACTTGGGTGGCTAGTCCACTGCCCATGCAACCATGGCTACACTATCATTTTTAGCATGCAAGCTCAGATGAGAGCTAGCACAAGTATATGTATCTGTGCTCTGAATCACACTTCTAGCTCGTAGTGTAGACATAGCCTCATTGACCCATTATAGCAGATATGATTACATCAGTTAATTCAGCTGATATGCTCTTACTATCTGTCCCCAGAGCTGAACTCTTGGAAGTTGGTACTGGGAGTCTGAGCTGGTACACATCAGGTGAAGATACATGGCTGTGGAGTTAGCTGTCTCTTGCAGTTCTCTATGACAAAAGCCAGGCAGTGTTTAAGATGCAATGTAAGACATTTATTCAGCATGATTGTCTTTAGGCAACGTGGGTCTGAGTACTGATGTGGAGAGAGCAGCTGGCTTTGACTTTTTAAATTGAAAAGGAATTAATGCAGAAGGGTGAGACACTGTGGAAATGAAGACTAGGAGGCAGTTCCATTTTTATGCCCATATTGTTTGACTTTAAGTATTAAATTCCATCAGGGGGGTTTCCTTTCTATGGACCAGACTTTCTAAAGAGCTCAGCACTCAACATGCAAAATCACGGGATGAGTCTCATAAAGGGAACAGCTGGTCATTATGCAGGTGCCTAAATCGGAGCTGGACTTTTTTGTGCATGCTGAGTACTTGAAAATCTGGCTTTCAGCACGTATGAAAATCAGGTCCCACGTTTGTCCAGCACCAGCACACTGGGGCCCTAATCCCAAGTAAGGCCTTTATTTTAAACTGCTATTGATCTTCACACAGTGAATTTCTTCTTTGTGTCCACAAAATAGCCCAGTAATAAAAATGCCATCACATTTGCCATAAGTAGTTATACATATAGGATAGTGTTGCTAATTATACAACCTGAATGGTTACTATTGTAATATTCTTAGGTGCATCTTTCTATTGAAAGAGAATAGATAAAAAACTATCTAGGAACTGAGAAGACAATATAAAATATGTAATATCTGACAATTCTGGACTCTAAATATCCACAAAATAAAATCAAGTTTATTAACTTGAGAGTTGTCAAAATAGAACATGATTTAAAAAATGAAGGAGAAGAGTGAGAAGAATGTTGGTCATCATTATTATGATTAAAAGAAATGGAAGTAGTTCCATAAATCATAGGTAATCAATTTCCCTATGTCATGGCAAAAAAACTCTCTTTATTGAATAACCATATTTTTATATTTGAAAAAAAAGTAATTTAATATCCTTAAATAACTTCCTTTTCCACAAACATTTTTCTGATGGAATATTTCATTATAAATCATTTTCGGAGAATTTCGTTTTTTATTGAAAACAACTTCTATGATATAGGTAATGAAAGGGCTGGTTTGAAATATTCCCTATTAGACAGACATTCCTCAGGAATCCTATGTTCCCCTTCATTGTGTAGCACTTGGATATCATGGCAATGAGTATGGACTAATAACTTAGAATAGATAGAAGGAGCGCCGCCGCTGTCGTGCTCCCCCCCCCAAAAAAAGGAACAGGTTTGCTGATGCTTAATTCACCAAATGGAGGAGTGGTGTTTATGTAGCATGTTCCTCACTTTATGAGATAGAGGCTCAATGAGAGCCTAAACACAAGGGATAGAGACAGGGACTGGCTGCCCTACGTAACTTGCTTACCTCCTCAAGAACTTGTGGATTTCCCAGTGATAATATTCACAGATGTTAATGCAGCATTGTCCCCCCGCCACCACGCATGGGGCTTCCACATCACTTACAGAGTTGCTAGTGCTTAGAAACTGTGAGGAAGCCAATGACAGTGCTTCACCTGAGAGTGAGCTATGTTGTCAAAGGAGGAGGGACCAGCAAACAGGGCAGAGGGGATGGCTTCCTGCGTAGATGCTCAAAGACTGCTTTCTCTTTCCTCGCCTATCAGAAGACATCAACAGAATTCAACTCCACTTGCCCTTGCATGGCTGCAAAGGATGGGTCTGTTGGATTCTTGTCATATACATCACCAGTTAATTATCTCTATTTTATGGATATTTCTGTCAAAACCAATTGCTTTGTCTTCCTCATTCTCCAGGGAAATCTGATACAGTATTGCTGAATTTGTGACATCAAAATAATTTCCAATGCTACAGACTATCCTGTCATACTTCATCAAGCAAAAAGAGAAGTTAGGTGGTAAAGATAAAACAAAACTAGCAGGAAGATAGTTATTGGCAATATGAACTAATGATTTATACACAAAATATTTTAGTTTCCTCCAGTGGGAAAACCCCATTTTCATGAATAGCTGTAACTTTAGAAGTAAAGAGACAGAATCTCAGCTGATGTAAATTAGTTTATGTCCTTTCACTTCAATGAATCAATCAATGGACCCACTTCAATAGACCCATACTAAATACCAGCTGAGGACTGAGGTGACAACAAGAACCAGCTTGCTGTCAGGTTTGATTTATATGGATCCCTCAAATAAGGAGTGACAAGGGTTGCTTTGCATACAACTTTGTTTTACTTGCAACAATCTATACATCATCAATTACAATTTAAAAAAAATCACCATTCATTCTTATTTAATACAACGATTTAACTACTTAAACACAATCACAATTACAACTATACAATTATATTTACAAAGCTAGCTTACACTATAGGATTATACTTATGCTATTATACTTACACTGCAATGGTGAGGTTTGTCAGCAGCAAAGCAGCACTTCAATTCTATTAGTAGGATTCCCGGGTTTTTCATCTGAGTGGAAAATACCATCATACTCAGGTTATACAGCCACACGCTCTATACTTAGGTTTTGAGCGGCAAACTGGGGAGAGACGGTAGGTAGATCAAGCCTGCACGTAGAGCTATTCTGGTGCCCTTCCAAGATATGGGACATCTCCAATATACCTTTTGTTTTTGATCACCTTATATTCTCTTCCTCACAGCTATATGCCCACTTTTTAGCTAATTATGAAGTTCCTAAGAGCGATGAGGTGATTGGGGGCTGCACCCTGACAAGGCAAAACCTACACAGCGAAATTTGATTTTATTTTTCTTAATTGTCCAGCTGCTGTTTGCTGTTGACAAAGACTCACCCATTACAATACATGTTTGAATACTACTTAAATGAAATTTACTGAGTTTCAAGTAACAGGTTTACCAAAGCCTTCAGGTTACATACTGATTGCATTTGTTTGCTTTCAGTACTTAACATCTGCTGGGGTTCTCCCAGTGCTTGTCACAGAGATTTTGTTGTAATACATGGCTGGAGGTTGTTACAAAGCAGTTAACATTTTACACCTCGGCCCAATGAGTTTACACCTCTACTAATTTAAAATGGAGTTGGGTCATTTTAATTATAAAATGAAACAATGTTACAACAAGGATCTAGGCTCAAATATTTTAAACAGAAAATACACTAACAGTACAAAATAAATTATTCAAATTGAAATAATGTTTTAAAGTCTGATTTTCTGGTCGCTGGTAGTTTGGCATATTAGGGTTTGTTGTTGGTTTTTTGGGGGTTTTTTTTGCCATCATTTCTCCACAAAGCTCAGACAATAAACAGACTGATCAGTTGTAGTTTTGTTTATAGCCAATGAACTGACTCCTGAACTAAATTCACCCTAACCCAAAGTATATATCCTTATTTTAACAAGATCCGAAGTGCTGGAAGAGGAGACTTGCTCCTTAGCCATACTGGCGAGGAGGCTAAAGAGATGTAACTGGAGGTTTTGTTGATACAGTACTTTAGTCAATCAATTCTTGCCCTCCCAGGCAGCCACACCTAGTTTGGGGTCTATTTCATCTTTGCTTTCCTCCTGTCCCACTCTAGAGAAAGTTATAGCCACTTTCTGCTGCTGCAGTCTCACCCATGCAAATATTGTGCTACCCAGGCTCTGTCAGCACAGACTCCATTAAATTAGTCCATTTTTTATTTATATTCTCAAAGCAGAGTCAGTTTAAAACGTTCACTAAAACTCTGAGCAGTCTTTTGGGCCAGGGAACACTTTTGACACTAATGACACCCAGGTGAACGTTCTTTTTTACAACTATTGTATCTGTGTGTCAAGAAGTGGGATTCATGATCTGTTAACCAAGCAGAGCCTTTTTACAGAGGGATAAGAAAGAATTAAAGCCTATATTTGTTTAAGCAACATATGTTTAATACTTGTAACATTCCTTGGCTCAGCTCCTTCTCATACAGCCCTCTCCTTCCTCCCCCCCACCCCCAATTATTTCAGTAAGTTTAGAAAAAAAGAAGCCTCCAAAGGAAAATACCTATTTTTCTTCTGCATCAGTTGTAGCTATTGGCGCTTCCGTGTGCTAGTTCCCACAGGAGACAGTTGAAAAAAAAAGTGACAGATGACTCATTTTTGACAGACTAGCAAACAAAAGCACAGCTCTTTTTCCTGAGGAATTTTCAAAGAGTTAGACATTAAAACTTAAAGTTGTTATATTGTTGAAAAATAATGCAATCTAAAAAGTGTTTGTCATGCTGCCTGGAGTGGTTCACAACCATGAGTGCTGACCTCAGGGCACATTGTGAAAAAACAGGGCAGACACCTCAAAATAGTGGTGTGGTCTATAATTAGATTTCACCACGTCATTGACAAATGTGAACTCCTGGATCATTATGCCAGTCTTACCAAGGAGTCTCAAACAGACCCTTTAGACTCTCCAGTCTATCTTGCCACTCAGACAAACTGGACTTTGTTATAAAAGGTCACTTAAATCAAACATCACATCACATTTAGGTTGCTTCCAGTCCCATGAGACCGGTCACTTACTCCACATCAACTGATACTCTAATCTTACACCAAAGACAATGCTGGCAGCCAATTCTACAGTAAACTTTAGGCTAGTCTATACTTAAAACTTACAGTGGCACAGCTGTGTAGCTGTGGCCCTTATGTAGTCACTTTATGTTGGCAGGAAAAAGCTCTTTCGCCATCATGATAAAGCCACCTAAATGAGTGGTGTGAATCTACAGGGTGTGAATCTACAGCACAGTAACTTGCTGTATGGATACTGCTACCATGCGCTAAAAGTGTAGTAGTCTAAGCCACAAATCCAAGACTTTTATTGTGCTGCAGGAGTGTCCTCATGGCATGTTGGTGCATGGCAAGCTCATGCACTGTAGATTTACACCCTGGCTTGTTGCACAGTAAGTCATTGTGTAGACAAGCCCTCTGTGCCTTAGTTCTTGCATATGTGGAAAGTTTATTCCTTTTTCCCACCATATGTCTATCTTGTCTATTAGGCTGTAAGCTCTTTGAGGCAGGGACTTTTGCCACCGAAGTTTTTGTATCCCATATGATCGTTGATTGGGTAGCAGCATTTCTTGATGAAAACACAATAGGAAGGTGGGTTTAGTGGTTTTGGACAATGCTTGAACTTTCCAGGCACCAGTGTTACATTTGCCACCAACGCACAGAATACCAGAATGGCCCTTCTGCAAGGCTTCACTGGTTATTTTCACCTGAGCTTCAGAGGAACTCTTGGCCCGATCAGCTACAAGAACATCTGAGAAGATTGTTGCAGATAGTCACTTCAGTATGAATATACTCAACATGAACACACTGACCCCAGAGGGCAGTAACACTCCTGCAGCCCCTTAACTTTCCCTTCAGGTCTCCTAGCTACGTACTGGCCTATCCTGCCCTGGATAGCTTGTGAGATCTGATGACTAGAATTGGGTAAAAGACTTGTTTCAGTTTACTGGTGATTCTGGAAAATAAAATAAAAATGGTTTCAGATCAAGTTTTTGATTAATTGAAAATTCAACCAAAAATTTGGGAATGAATAAAATGTTTCATTTAGTCAAAACCAAAACATTTTCTTTGGATTTTGAACATTTTAAAAAGTTTTGATTTAAAAAAACAACTTACAGAAAATGTGAAATGAAAAGTTATTTCAGACTGAAAAACTGACACATTATATCTTGAACATGTCAAAACTAGCTATTTTGAATTGTTTGGGATTTTTTAAAAAGCTTTTTTTCGTAATAGAAAATGCAACAAAGTTGACATGATTCAAGGAAAGTTTCAATGTCAGCAAATATGCATGTTTTGCTGACAAAAAGTTTTGTAAGAAAGATTTGCCCCATCTCTACTGATGAGATCAAAGTCCAATTTGGCATGGAGAAAACATCATATTCTGGTCTGAAAGCAGGTACGGAAAACAAGAACCATTGCAAATCAATGCATCATTAGCCTGGTATTTCAGGAATGAGAAGGTATGAAGTTCTTTGCATCTGATGATCATTTTAACATCTGTGACTCGGGGTGTCACTAGAGCTTCAGTGGAGACAATGACAAAATTCACTTCTACTTGAACAGATCAGAAACTCACTACTTCATAAAGTCCTCTGGCAACGGGCTGACTTCACTAAATTCTCTGTAAATATTTTTATGAAATGGCAGTTACTGGGAGCTCACTGCCCTTCTTGTGATAAATTAGGGCAGCAGTGGACAACTTTAGAAATAGCAACATCCATGCTGAGAACAGTTGTGGCCACATTGAAAACAGTTGCATGTAGCTTTACATGTTCTCCTTAAAGGGATGGGTGATTTTTCTTTTTGTGGTCCCGATTCACTGTTGTCCTGCACCTTGAGTAGCTATTTACACTGATAAAAAGTGACTGTAAAATGCTACCAGATCAAAAGAATAGCCACTTAACATTTATTTTACTATCATGAAACTAACTATACAAGGCAATGAAGAATGTGGTCCAGCCTTTGACATGTGGCTGTTGGGAATCCAACTGTCTTGACTAGTAGAGGGTTGGGGAGATTAAATATGCACTGTTAGGGCTCAATGCCTCTCAGAATTGGGCCATATCCTTGTTTTTATGCTGTTTACTAGCACACAACTGATTAAATGAAGCCTGATTTTGATTCTTTCAGCTATATTTTAGATTGAGAGTCCACACCAGAAGATGTATCCATGCATCTCCGTATCACCACGCAAGACAGTAATGTGTAGATGGAGCTGTATGTCACAGGAAAAGAAGTGAGAAGCAGCTTCAGCTGAATTAAAAAAGTAACAGGTCTGGATGCCACAATTGAGCGGTCTGCTACTCTCACAAAAGGCAGCATATTTATCAGTGCTGTCATGTAAAATAGGAGTAGGCATTTATATCTGTTTAAGCCAATTATTTATTAAATGTTCTAGAACACACAGGTATAATTTCTGTCCTACGAGATTAATTTACATTTTGTTAACACAAAACATTTCAGAACCTTGGCAAAACAGAAATGAACCCACACTGTCATTGCTACTGAACTCAGCATTTCTATCCTGCAAAGAGATTTTTTTTGTTGGTGGCTTGGCAGAATTAAAATTTACCTTCCAGAGAGTAAATTTTATAGATGATGGATTGGCAGTGCAGGATAAAAAGACAGAAGAAAAGTGATGGATGAGGTATTCTAGGAGAATTACTGACAAAAGATTATCCTTCTTGAAAAACTTATTGTTTTCCTCCTCATTCTAATGAGACAACAATATGTGTATGAAACATGTTGATTTAGATGAATTGAGTATGGGGACCAATAATTAAAATATCAAATCGGAGTTTATTGGTAAAAGATGCTATTATCTTAATGCTTTTTTATTAGGTATTAATGCTAAATGTCTGGAGAATAGTTTTCAGTACTAGTATGGGGAAACTGAAGAGAATGCTAGTGCCATTATTTTAAGATGAGTCATAAATACCTAGGATCTGATTCTCTCTTGCCTTACACTTTTTAGTCATTTACACCTGTGCAAGTGAGCATGAAATATTTCCATATAAAAATAACAGGTGTGAATGACTTCAATGTGTAGGGCAGTAGGGAATCAGGACCATAATATGATTCTGTTCTCTTATAAAAAATCTCAAAAGTTAAAAGAAAAGGACAGCTCATCTGTGCTAAGTACTGTCTTTTGCTATGCAGATGTATATGGGTGATAGTGAGAAAGAAATGTAATTAGCTCTTCCTGTGGGTGAAGGAGAAAAAAGGCTCCTGTGGAATGGCTAGCTAAATGGCCAGCCCTGTGCCCCAGTGCCAAAGGGTTACAGGTGTTCAGAGCTCTGAAGATAAATATTTAGTTTTGGTTTGAGCAAAGTATTTCATGTGACCCCAAAATAACTTTTTTGAAGAGCCAGCCAGAGAACTGAAAAATCATTTATGTTTCATTTTTGAACATTTTTAAAACTCAAAAAAAAAAAAAACACCCTGAAGTACATATCTAATGAAAAAAATGTTTTGAATTGAAAATCTAAAATCCTTTGTTTTGAAAAGGTTGAAATGAAACTTCATTTAAAAAAAATTGACCAAAACAATTTGATAAAATTGACAGTTTCGTAAAATGTTTCAGTTAACCTGAATTTGCATTTTTCATTCAAAAGTTTCAGACAAAAGATTTGGACTAGCTCTAGTCAAGTCCATCAAACTAATTATTATGTAAGATAGGTCCACCAGCAAATGCTGGATGGCTGATGGTAAACATAGCCCTCTCTCTTAAATCCTACCCTGGCCAGTAGGATCCCTATAGTGTCTAACATGTAGGAGGAGCACATTTGTTGCACCATTTCAGGGGGTGCCGCATTCTTCCTTCTTCCATCTGGAAGCCAGATTCTTCCATCTGGCTCCACACTTCTATACATAGACAAATATGTGTAAATATTTACAAATAGGTAAATATGCCCTGTTGCTTTCTAAATTGTGAGCTGCACAACACTATGCCTATTTAAACTGTATTATATTTATTTATAATATAGTGCAAGGTGAATATGGTGGAGACTTGCTTAGTTTCTGGGTGCCCTTGAATAAAAAGCGTTTGTTTTTTGTTTTGTTTAAATCAATTTTGGACTATTCTTGGTGGGAGATATTTTTTTAAATCTCCCCTCTCTCCTCCCCAACCCTGATTTTTAACATTTGACACTAAAAGCAAGGTCACTTCTGTAATCCTGCTTGACTATACAGGGAAATAGGAGGGACTGAGTAGGTAAGAACAAGGGTGGTCCAATGACTAGGATGCTAGACTAGGATTTGGGAGTTGGGATCAATCCCCATGGCCTTCTTGTATGATTTGGATCACTTTAGTCTCAATGTCTCAGTTCTCCATCTGTAAAATGGGGATAATATTACTTCCCAAACTCACAAGGGATGTTGTGAGGACAAATACATTAAAGATTGTGGGACACTCAAATACTGTGGAAATGGAGGCCATTTAAATACATAAGGATTAGGATTCTTGTCATGAAATAATGGTTTTAGGGCCACTGGGATTGAGATCCCATCTGTAGAAGTAAACTTCATTAGTGATGATTTTAAATTTGCAGATGTTCAAAAGACTGGGTTAGTAGAGAATAATGAAGAAGAGGGCAGGTCACTGATACAGAGTGATCCTGATCTTTGGGAAGCTAGGCACAAGGAAACAATGTGTTTTAATATGGCCAAATGTAACATTACATATCTAGGAACAATTAATGTAAGTCATTGCAGGCAAGAGAATTCTATTCAGTGACTCAGAAATAGACTTGGGGTTCATTGTGGATAATCAGTCAAACTTAAGCTCCTAGTAAGATATTACGACCAAAAGGGCTAATGTGATCCTTGGATGTACATACCAGGAAATCTCAAGTGGAAATAGGAAGGTTATGTTACCTATGTATTTGGCACTGATGCAGTTGCTACTGGAATATTATATCCAGCTCAAGTGTCCACAGTTCAAGGAGGTTGAAAATTTGGAAAGGGTTCATAGAAGAGCCATGAAAATGTCTCTAAAAGAATTGGAAAACATGCCTTACAGTGAGAGACCTAAGAGCTCAATCTTTTTTTTTTAAATTGAGAAGATTAAAGGTTGATTTATCACAGTGTATAAGTACCTATGTGGGGAACAAAAATTTGATAATGTGCTCTTCAGTCTAGCACAGGAAGGTGTAACTCAGTCCAATGGCTGGAAGTTGAAGCTAGACAAATTCAGATTGGAAATAGGACATTCTGTTTTCAAACAGTCAGGGCAGCTAAACATTGGAACAATTTACCAAGATTTATGATGGATTCTCCACCACTAATAATTTTCAATCAAGATTGGATGTTTTTCTAAGGGATATTCTCTGGTTCAAACAGGAAATAATTCAGGGAACTCCTGTGGTCTGTGTTATGCAGTACATCAGACTAGATGATTACAGAGGTCCCTTCTGGCCTTACAATCTATGAATCTCTCTGAGAAAAGCAGGACTATACTCAGTATATTACCGCTGAGGAGCAACTCAGTGTGAAGAAGCACAAATAATGCTCACAACCATGGCACTGAACCACCTCTACTTCCACACACCAGATAGTAAGGAGCACTGAGCTGCACCGTAAAAGGAGCAATCACACATTTCTCTCTTCCCCACACACCCCAGTACATCCAGGGGCAGCCTTGTTGCAAGAAGTGCCTCTGAGGCACAATGCCCCTGACGTCTGCCTGTGACTGCGCCTAAAAGCACAATCTAGCAATGTCAAGGCCCACATCCCAAAATATAAGATCAACAAATATTTTTTCTCTCTACTTAACACGACTTTGAATAGTTTAAGACAGAATGTGCTTTGTAATGCATTTCCTTTCATGTGTCCTTTTTAAACACTTCATAGGTAGTTATTAAAAAATCTCTTAAGCTGCTTCTACGACTGAATTATTATACTGATCAGTGTTATTGCTTCCTATTCAACGTCATATTAACTTTAGACCTTTCTTCACGTCTAACAAATTTATTTTCTATAAACAATATGTAGTGTGGCAAGGTGGGGCAGGGGAGGGTAAGGTACTCCGCCCCTGTGGG
>ML675609.1:29533287-29651848 GCA_007922155.1 Mesoclemmys tuberculata | reverse complement strand
CGGCCTTCCAGCACTCTGGCAAAGCCGTCAGGCCTGGCTCTGTCACAGTAGGTACATTAGGTGTCTATCCAGCAATGCCTTGCATGATGCACACCAGGGCCAACAAGGTGGCTGAACTCCAGTACAAGTATGAACAGAAGTTATCCATGAACACAAGTAAAATTAAGCACTAGGGTCTTAGTACTCCGCATTTAGGAGTCTTGAGGGTTTGGTAAATGTATTTTCAGAAGTTAGGCATTGCATTTTACCACACAGTTGAGAGTTTGGGTGTACTAGAGCTAAATATATATAGTTTGCAGCAAGAGTACTTGCTTGCCTCTTTGTTGCATATTCTGTTCTTGTTGTGCATAGAGAACGTCTGATGACATCAATAGGATCATATCCCACCTTCTTGTTCCCTCTATGTAAACATTCTGAAACACGAAGAATATTGAACAGGTCTAATGCAGAGGGTATGGCTTCACAGAAGCATCTAGTCCTTGCTCAAGGCAAGAAGAGGGAGAGATGTCTTGAGAATGCCCTCCATATGCAGATCTTGGGGATACAATCACTCCCTTAAAAGTAAAATATTATTGTTATATAGGACCTTTTAACTAGAGCGCCTCATTTGTCTCATAAGTGTGTTGTATACAACATATATTTCAGTTGGTAGTTTGTGTCCAGATTCCTTCCACTTCCCTGGATGTTAATCTACCCAGACACAGTGCAAGCAACTCAGAGAAGGAAGTTGTACAGCAAACACTCCTTTGTCTGATGCCACTAACAGGTAAAATCCTAAACTGTTATCCCTACATCTATTACTTACATGAGCAGCAAACACTTTGTTTCAAATGCAGCTGTCAAATGTACTAAGAAAAAAAATGAAAAGTGTGCACTAGACTTCCATCCAACTTATCAGTTAATGGTCTTCTGCACCAACACCAGCATAATCAATATGATGTATTACACATGCCTGCTTGAATTGAAAATGTCATCTTTTTTAAAAGTCAACTGTGCTTGCAATATCAATCTCCCAATAAATGCATGTGAAACACATCCTGAATTGACTGACCTGATCACTGGATGTCACTGTTGTTGCACAGAAACACAGATGCAAGCACACAAAATGGTAATCAATAAAATATCTCATTGGGGCAGAAAAGGAAGATAACTGTTTCAGGACTTTTGTATATATCTGATTTGAGTGATATTTGTTTATTTGCATATTGTTGTAATACTGTGATGGAATACATTCCTGTATTCACACCCTACTGTAATTATCTGTCTCTAAGGTATACCTTGTAAGTATCATTTGAAAACTCATAATTTGCTGGCCAGTATTGTCCTGGTAAAAATATGCATGGCAATATTATATAATGTGAAGTTATAAGATTCCCTTGTATGATGGTATTAACACATGATCCAAACCTAGGCGGAATTTGGCAAACAGGGGTCCGTCCTAAACAAAGCAATGTCTGCTTGCCTTAATTTGCATTTAAGCAGTAAACAGAGTTATCAAGCAGGGAGAGAAAACAGAGGAAGCTCAAACAGGTGAAAAAACCCAGCAGGGAACATCCTTCCACATAAGCTCTTTGTCTTTTGGTTCTCAGCTGGAAAGGTTTTTCAACAGGGGAATTGAATCTATATGAAGGAAGTGCAAACACCCCCCATGGCACTTCTTTCTCTTTCTCTGCCTACCCATTGCATTCTCCTTTCCTGAGAACACAAAAGGAAACACTGTTGGACTTTGGGTAGTCATCCTGATCTGAAGAGTTTGGTCAGTAATTCTGCTGGGAGTATGTGGTGAGAGATTTTGCTTGAATCTAATATAGTTTTTTAAATTAGACACTAGTAAGCATTTTTTTAACCATTTCTGAATTTTATGCCTCATTACTTGTACTCATTTAAAATCTTTCTTTGTAGTTAATCAACTTGTTGTATTGTTTAATCTAATCCAATATGTTTAAGTTTAAGTGTCTGGGTAACTATTTAAAATAACCGACTAGTGTATATTATTTCTTTCAAGGAATAACAAACCTAATATATTTGAACTGTCCAGGAGAAGCAGCTCAAAACATACATTTCTGGAGAAATATCCAGGACCGGGAGTATGCTGGGGTCATCCTGCAGTATATCCCATGCTGGTGAGAGCCAAGGTGTGACTGGCAGGCTGCAGTTACACAATCACATCTAGGAGTGATCTACCTGCTGATGGCTGGTTGTGAACATGCTAATGGCTTGGGCGGAGGCTACAATAGCAAGGCATTGAAGGGCTCCCCAGGTTACAGGGCAGGAGTGACAGCTCCTCACTCATCTGGATTGTACCCTGGAATGTACTAAATACATTTCAACAAATAATTTCTAACCTACAGGGACAAGTATAACAAATAGTTTTGCATGTTAAAAATGAAATTTCTGGATATTTTAGAATGCATGAGTATAGTTGACCATCACTCCCTGCACTAAAACTTCATTATAGAGGTATAATAGTGAATAGGAACTTTGAATAGAATTAAAATAAAGGTTTATACAATAGAGAACATCAAGGGACTGGCAAGGGAGTTGAAGCTGATAATTTAATAAACCTTTTAAATTTTGTGAGTTTGTAAGTAATGCTGAAAGACATACTATAGCCCCTGATTTTAAAATAGACCCAAACAACTGTATCAGATCTTCATCGACTACACAGATTTTTAAAAAGAATCAAAATAGACATTAGTGCAGGTACATTGGGCATGAATTTGACCCAATATGTCCAAACGATGCTGTGGGTTCTTCTCTGCCCTCTACTAATATCACATGAAATCTATATGCAGCAAAAAAAATGAAATAAAATCAATACAATTTTTACAATTCCATAGGATTAGTGGGCTCAATTCACAGTGACTTAAGCAAGGGAGGTTCAGTTTGTGCTCTGCCTCTGAAGCTAGTGAGAGTAGTTGAGACTCATCTGGGGGCTGGCTTCTGGGGAGGATTGTTGGTATTGCTGCTATCCTCCCCTAAGACTTCTACTAGGGAGGGAAAATTTAAGTTTCAGCCAGGACTCTATTTGAACACCTATCAAGGAGTCTATATGGGAGATGTACTGAATTAATCTCTTTCCTGGCCTGCCTCACCCCATCACTTTCCTGGGTTGCACTGCAGCTCTTCCTCCTCATAGAGGAAGAGGTTGCAGGTGGTTTGTGCCATTCAGTCTCCACATCCGGCAGATTTTCAACTGGAGTCTGCAAGTTTGCATCTGCCGGTGCAGTGAATTGGGTCCACTGTAAATATGTATTTAGGTCTTCAACTCGGAGTGGTTAGATTAATAGATTCCAGGGCCAGAAGAAATCATTATCATCTGGTCTGACTTTCTGTAAAGCTTGTTACAGAGAACTTCCCCCAAAATAATTCCTAGAGCAAATCTTTCAGATAAAACATCCCACTCTTGAATTAAACATTGTCAATGAGAGAGAATCCACCATGGCCTTGGTAAATTGTTCCAACAATTACTCTCACTGTTAAAAATTTATGCCTATTTTCCAGTCTGTATTTGTCTAGCTTCAACTTCCAGCCTTTGAATCATGTTATACATGTTTCAGATAGAAAACTGTAAAGTATCTTATTAAAATCTCATTTTAAGAACTCACATAGCCACCCTAACAACTCTCATTCTCTCAATTGAAAGCAAAAACTCTTGTCATGGGGCTTCTTTGATTATCATTCCATCATTGGGCAAAGCTCCTAATTCTATGAGCGTGTGAGACATCTCTTGCTTTATTGTTTGCATAATTTCTACAGTTAATGGTGCCAGTCTGAGCCCACGAGCAGTGCTGGAGATAAAGAGCTTGCCGGAGGGGAAATGCAAAGAAGCTGAAGGATAGTTGCAGGGCCATCTTCACCCAACCCAGAAGTAGTACTCAGAGGATCACAACAACCAGGCAGCAGCCAACAGATGGTGTATGGGAGAGAGTAGAAGATATAGCCTAGCTCTCCCTCCCCTACACTGGTTTGTCGGTCTAAAAATCCATGCTGTGCAGAAACTCTCTGTCATAGCTCAGAGTCATCCACAACATGGCCCAGACATTCCTGTTTCCATCATGGGCTGCAGGCATGCACTGCAAAGACCAGTCTCCACAATACACTGAGGAATCTAGAGCCCCACTTTGTGGTCTCTGTTACTTTGATCCCCACCTCTATCCCCCAGCAGACAATTCTTCTGAGATGCTTTTGGTCCTTTTGCAGGGTTTGTTTGTTTGGTTTGCTTTCCAAGAGATCAGCAAAGGCACTTAATATTTTCGTCATATTCCAAGTGAAAACAACAAATAAAGAGACACTTACCAAATAGTCCATTTGTATTATAAGGCATTGCCCTGATACATCCTTAGGGGGTATCATCACAAGTGCTCCACTGCCCAGAAGTCTCAGGCACTGGTCCAAGTTTTGAAAACCTAATTTTTCCCAATGGCCTATGTTGTCTGCTTCTTTGGGAAATTAAATTTAAGTCTGTTTAAGTTCCATCTTGGTGTCTGTTTTGCTAATGCTATTGACCTCACGTTGAACAGATTTCTGCATTGCTCAGTGACACCTACCCACGTTTATTAAAGGTCCGTGACTTCTATCTGATGCTTCACGCTCGTATTATAAATAAATTGTAAGTAATTCCATATTGGATTATGAGTGTCTTCTTAGAATTAGATATCAATCATTTTCCTGCAGAGATACCAGGTTTGTCATTGCTGGTAGCGCTAATTCTTTCTTCAACAGCTAGCAGCATTATGCCTTTTATATTTGTTTTGTGCATCAAATATCATTATGCAACTTGTGCAATTAAAATGCTACTAATATTTTTAAAAAGGGAAATCTGCAAATTTACAAGTACCTCAGTTTTACAACATTCAGGTGATAGTACGCACTTGTGTGTTCCCCTTACAGCTTTCTCTCTGAGAGTTAACACAAGTATTTATAAAAGTCTAGTCACTGGCAAACTGCACATTTTACTTAGGTTAAAAGGTACCAACTTCATCAAAATAGGAAACACCTCACCTCCCTGCAATCTCCCCAGCAATCTTATCACACAGCTATGACAGTAGATAGCAGCTACTAGACTAAGTGACAGGAGATTCCCAGGCCTGCAGTTAGTGGAAAGCCTGACTAAAAGGAAGTCAGAGACACCTTGCAAAAAGGGCTCTGTCATAGATGCAGTTGGACCAAATTCCATAAATTTTTAATGGAATATTACTGTGAAATAATGCCCTCCCTCTAGCACCTATGAGCTTTACATATGGTACAGATAATCAAAGCATTTTTACTGAGAAAAGTTCTTACAGTTGGGCAAACTGTTTGAAATCAGGAAACTCTGAATGAACCATCCTCTGGAAACATCCAGGAAAAAAATATCCAAAACTGTAGTCTCTAAAGGATAATTCAAAGGGGAAGTAAACGAACGTTTTGAAACAAGAACAAAGGGGGAAAAAATCCTGCGGGTATGTCTGAAAATATCATGCCATTAAAGGAATTGACTTTACTGCCTCATCTGGAATAATGAGTTCGGTTTGGTCACCCCATTTAAAAAAATTTTTTTTAAAAGGAAGGAAAAAAGAAAAGATGACAAAAATGATTAGCGACCTTCTACTTAAGAAGATATTTATAAAAATGAGGATTATTCAATTTAGAGAGTAGATTAATAATATCAATTAGCCACTCTTATTTAGCTTTCATCAATTAGCCACTCTTATTTAGCTTTCATGATAATACAAGAACAACAGTGTACCCCAATGAAATTAAAAAGAAACACCATTTACAACTGATAAAAGGAAATATTTTCTTACAGAGTCAATTATTGATTTGTGGACTCAGTGTCACAAGTTACAACAGAAGGTAATGAGAATTAAAAAAGAAAAAAATATCCTCATTACACTATCTGGGATAAAAATAATTACAAAAGGATATAAGGACATAAATCAACCACTAAATATCTGGGTTAAGCAGAAAATTCCCCCATAGACATGTCATGGCATAACTGTCAATTGTATGGGTTTTCCAGTTTTGAAGCATCTGATTTTTACCACTCTCAGAGACAGTACACTAGACTAGATGAACTATTAGTTTTAGTCAATAATGGTAATTCTGATATTCACAGAAATTATTATTTCATAGGATCCACAAAGTATTCTGGGTACTTCTTCATAAACATACAGAAGACATGCTCTTGCTCTTAGGAGTTTACAATCTCAATGATAGATAAGGGAGGATGGAATATACAGCAGGAGTAGGGAAGAAGGAAAAAAGACTCAGTTCATAGAAATATGAGAGTGACATAACTCAGTTTAGGCATATATTCCGTTTAGTTTCCATTACTGTGGAATAATGCTACTTTTATTTTAACAAGATGGACTAATCAGATTGCCCCAGTACTGTATTCAGGAAACACCCTTTTAGAAACAAGGTATCGTCTGAGAGAAATGACTTATTACAGGTTATATTTGAAAGAGTGAGATCTTTTTAATATATTCATTTAAAAATGAATTTATAAAATGTCCGTTGAAATACATTAGCATTTTTCTTAAGAGGGCAGCAGCTCATTGTTGCGTGGCTTTTTTTTTTTTTTTTAAACTATATGCACATGAGAGGTCATAGGCCTAGGGAATTATTCTTAATTTGATCTGCATGCAACACTTCCTTTGTACACCGAGTCAAAGAGCACTACAGCAAATGGTACCTAGAGCCAAGATTCTGACAATCACACAACAACTGTGTTAGGTGAATTAAACATAAGAAAATTTTAATTATCCATCAGGACCTTAGAATCATAGAAGATTAGGGTTGGAAGGGACTTCAGGAAGTCATCTAGTCCAACCCCCTGATCAAAACCCAACTGCAACTAAACCATCCCAGCCAGGGCTTTGTCAAGCCAGGCCCTAAAAACCTCCAAGGATGAAAATTCTACCACCTCTTTTGGTAACCCATTCCACTGCTTCACCACTCTCCTAGTGAAAAAGTATTTCCTGATATCCAACCTAGACCTCCCCCACTGCAACTTGAGAGCATTGCTCCTTGAGCTGTCACATGCCACCACTGAGAACAGCCTAGCTCCATCCTCTTAGGAATCCCCCTTCAGGCAGTCCAAAACTAGACACAATACTCCAAATGTTGCCTTATCGGTGCCAAATAGAAGAAAATAATCACTTCCCTCTATCTGCTGGCAATGCTCCTACTAATGCAGCCCAATATGCTATTAGCCTTCTTGGCAACAAGAGAAAACTGTTGATTCATATCCAGCTTCTTGTCCATTGTCATCCCCAGGTCCTTTTCTGCAGAACTGCTGTTTAGCCAGTTGGTCCCCTGTCTGCAGCAGTGCATGGGATTCTTCCATCCTAAGTGCAGGACTCTGCACTTGTCTTTGCTGAACCACATCAAATTTATTTTGGCCCAATCCTCCTATTTGTCTAAGTCACTCTGAATCCTACCTCTAACCTCCAGTGTATCTACCACTTCCCCCAGCTTAGTGTTAATCACAAACTTGCTGAAGGTGCAAGCCACCCTATCTTCCAGATCATTAGTGAAGAAGCTGAATAAAACAAGCTCCAGGACAGAACCCTGGGACACTCCACTTGATACCAGTTGCCATCTAGGCATTAATCCATTGATCACAACCCATTGAGCCTGATGATCTAGCCAGTTTTCTATCCATCCTGTAGTCCATTCATCCAATCCATAATTCTTTAACTTGCTGGCAAGAAACGGTGGGAGACCTATCCAAAAGCTTTGCTAAAGTTAAGATACATCACAACCACTGCTTTCCCCACATCCACAGAGCCAGTCATTTCATCACAAAAGTCAATCAGATTGGCCAGGCATTATTTTCACTTCAGACCAGCAGTTCTTTTTCTGAGGGACTACAATGGGCATTGGCTTGGGCCTTAGCAGATAGTTAATATATATTGAGTCCATTTCCTTTCTATACACTACTCATTTACACAGATTTTCATATCATACAGAAAGGAATAATGGGTAGCATCTTAATCTCAGTAGGTGCTACCATCTGTCAAGTATTATGTAGTTTACACTGGCTTTCCACACATTTTTATCCAGCAAGCTAAATGTCCTTAATAGAACAAAACATTAGAAAGCTTTTTATTGTTTTATTTAGACATTACTTTTCTTGAACAGATTTTAAGCTGTGGGCAATGTTGTTCTATAATGTCATGGAATTCCCGCTGGTTGACTTCTACTATCTTCAAAACAAAAACAATAAATGAAACAAAACAAAGGTCACTGGCTAGATCTTTTTATATAACACCTACAATATGCATACCATAACAGGAAGTATACCCAGTTACCTCAAGGCAGCCTGTAGCATTGCATGATACCAAATAACTTTGATTTCTCCATCTCAGCTTTTAGAACTTTCCTATAGAAAAGTGTTACTAGAGTCTCTGGGGGAGGAAATGAGCAGCTTCACTTATCATATTTTCTGACAATTTATTCAGCTTCCAAAGCAACTGGCTCTTATTCCCATTTCCCCATTATGAACAGATTCTGAAGCTAAAATTCATAATGCCAAATTTGGGCAACATCAAATGCTGGCAAGAAATGCCACTGAATAATTAGTAGACTGTTTTGAAATTGGTTAATACCGAACAAGAGTGTGGATACCTCTGTGAAAAGGAACCTCTTTACTGCTCTGTTAGATAATTATACTGGCTGCACAAGCCAGCAGTAGAGAAACTCTCTCAGAAAAAACAGCCTATAGATGTCTATAAAGCCTTCACTCTGACTCTGAACCAGGTGACAAATTAGTCCTTTCGGTTGATTTGGCTCTACATGAAAAATGGCATGTACCCACCCTCCCGAATTTCTTAAGGGCCAGAAATGAAAACTTTGCCTCAGAGGCTAACTGGAGCAGAAGTGCCAAATGTGGCAAATAAAGTCAGTATAATGCATGAGAAAGAATGTCCAAGCAAGCAGAGAGCCACTGAGAGCATAATAATGGAACTTATGACCAAGTCAAACCAAAATGAAGAGAAACATTTTAACAAACATCTGTGTATCACTTCCCTCTTTTGTCTTATTCAGGGCCTAACCCAGTTTCCAGAAAGTCAGATGGAAGTCCCTTTATTTCAATGGGATCTGGCTTACACAATTTGAGAGCAATGATCCATGTCATAAATATATTACTGTCTGAACCCACTTCCAGTTTGATATAACATTTAGCACTTATAGTCTTCTCTTACCTCTTCAAAGCAGTTTACACATATTAGTAAATAATTGTGATGGGATCTTTGACCTATTAGCTTTATGAAAATAGTCATTTATATTTGTCACTGACTAGAGGCATTATTTATAATAGCAAATTTCTGAAAATTCTAAAAGAAAATCAGAGTAACAAGGTAATATATTCAATGGAAAAATAATAGATTAAAAATAAAATAAAATAAATAATTTTGCCATTTTTGTAAAGGTTGGGATGAAGGATGTTGAGGAGGAAGGGATGTTAAAAATGAATACTTGAGAATGACAATTGTGTCATGTTTGTGCTTTGGGGTTTCAATTGTAAAATCCAGCCCTTAAAAAAAAAAAAGGAGGAGGCAAAATCCATCCATATGATGGAATGTGAACAGAAAAATCAAGAATGATTTTAGGAAAGATCAAAGATGATCTTGGCCAATAGAAGAAAGAAAATGCAAACCTAACTGTGGAATCTTAAAGCAAGAAGGAATTGTATTTCTGCCATGGCTAAACATAGAGAAAGACATGTTGTTGTGTGGGTTGTGTTGTGTGTGGTTTTTTTTTTTTTTTTGAAAAAACCTACAAGCTAATCTTTGTCAAAACACTAATTTTCTACTTTTAAGTGACAGAGCATTAAGATCACTTAAGCTCTTCTGATAACTCACTGGTAAAGTCATTCCCACTGAAGATGCTGTGCTCAGTGGACTAAAAACTTCATTTTAACTGATAGGTTGTCCTTATAAAAGATTAATCAGAATAATAGTGCCAGCCACCAATAGGGAATGGTAAACTGTTTCCATCCTATTACAAAATACTAAGTTAAGAGAATGTTAAGACTATACACAGCATTGACTACACTATAGAAGTTTTCTAAAAATGTTCCATTATTGTTAATGCTAGCTTAACTGAACTGCTGTTACACTGAGATTAGAGCTGGACAGGAAATGGAATTTCCTTAATGCAAAATTTTATTTATTTATTTTTTTATTATTTTGAATCAAAATAAAAAGTCAAAAACTTGAAATTTTTCAAAGAACTTAAATTATTCAGAAATATTTTGAAAAACTGAAATATTCCTACAGCTTTTTGGACATTTTTGTTAATGTTGATTTTCAAGAAGTCCTCAAACACTTTGGGACAGGAATTTGGTCATGGAAGGCACTTTGGTCTAGCAGACAAGGATGTAAGAAGTTCCAATGGCTGGAAGTTGAAGCTAGATACATTTAAACTAGAAATAAGGTGCAAAATTTTTTTTACAGCAAGGGTTAACTACTGGAACAACTTACCAAGGTTTGTGGCTTATTCTCCATCACTGGAAACTTTTAACATCAAAATTGGATGTTTGTCTAAGAGATACGCTCGAGTTCAAACAGGAATTAATTCAGGGAAGTCCTATGGTCTGTTACATGATCACAGTGGTCCCTTCTGGTCTTAGAATCTATGAATCTTTAAAATATGCTTGCCGGAAGCCCATTTCTTCCTGGGCTGCCTGCTTGACAGGCTGCCCAACTCCTTGGAATGGGGAACAAGACTCCCAGATTTTCCAGGTAGTCTAGGGATCTGGGAAGCCATTTGCCTGCAGCACTTAGGAATTGGGCAGCCTACCCACTCGCTCAGCAGGCAGCAGGCAGCTGGGAAGCCCAGGGAGCCCTGGGCTCTTCAGCAACCTTCCAGGAAGAAGATAGGCAACAGGGGATCAGGACAACTCAGCAGTCCGTAAGCTACACATCCGGTTCCCGGGTAGCCCAGGGAGCTGTCTGTCCACGGAACCTAGGAGGCGAGCAGTTGCATCCGTCAGACCACAGGGAAACCGTACAGGCAGTCATATAACTCTGATTTCCTCCCAAGTTTTGACATGGAGTCCATCAAACGGGAATTCTGCAATGGAAATCTGTTCTGCTGTAAAATTTTCAACCAGTTCTAAATGGGATATTTCATGTTGAAAACCTGTAGGTGGTCAACATTATTTGCAGCATCAGCATGACTGGACTTGTTCCCAGCAGGGCTAGAGGACAGCACTGAAAATGCTGTCTACCGCTGGTATGCTGTTTATGCACAGGATCCCAACATTCTGGAAATATTCAAAAGTGTCCCTAGTTTAGACAAGGCCCGTTATGGGGAGTCCAGATTCATTACCACAGGCAGTTATGGTGTAAACAGATACAACATCCATTTCTTTCCGAGACAAATTTGAAAATGACAGATATCCGGAAAATGAGAACAGTATAAACTGCATTTCACCCTTATCTATAGGTGGGTCAATAATATCACCCCACTGAAATACCCCCAGAATTTTCAGGGTAAGCAGAAGTGCAGCATATGCAGCACATTCCATCAGCTGCATATTTCAGTGTGAGTGGGGCCTCTTTATATCTTCTATTATCCAGTTTTCTGCCTGTATTATATGCCTGAATATATCAGCACTTAAATTGTCTCCTTTAAGAAAACAATTCATGTACAAAACCAGCCAGTTCCAAAATTAAATTAACTATTTAAACATGAGAAACTATGATACAAAACGTCTAATAAAAGCCATTTAAGTGGTCAGGTTAAATAAAAAAATGACCTTCCTCTTTTCTTCTTAGGGCAAGCTGGCCTAAATTGTTCCTAACCTTAACTGAATCAGACTAAATTTAACTAGGTGATTTAATTGTCTAATTCTTTTTTAACATCGTCCTTTGTAGAATCAGTATCACATTGTTGTATTGCTGAGTTTTTGTCCTTTGTTGTTTAACCTCAGCTGCTTCCTGTAGCTATTAGGCTTTGGTTTTAAGCAGAAGACTATTACATAAACAACTGTGCTAAATAACTTTCTCACGATTCACTATGAAAAATTCCAGAAGGCAATCATCAGCTCAACTCCATTTAAAATTAATGGGAGTTCTACAGCTAATTCTCTGTGTAGCTTAATGAAAATTGCCCCATAGTGTTCAATAGCCCTCAACATTTCTCATTTCTTACCTGTAGTACCAACTGCTGATAATTGGACAATGCCACCTGCTTCTAATATGTACTTATCCAAAGAAAGAAGAAAAACAGAGTCTATAAGATGGAGCAATTCCCTTCTTCAGAATTTACTTTTATTCAAGAGATACAGATTACTTTAATCTGTTTCTGTCTTTGCATTACAATTTTTGGACTTTGTTCTGCCCTTGTACAAAACAAAATATAAATATGTATCTCACACATTTCTTCCAGGCTGAAAGTATAGGCATCTATTTATTTAAAACATTTTTGACCAACTTCTTAAATTTTAATATAAAAAACTGGAATAAAATTCTCTTGTGATTCCATTATTCTACTCAGCTGAAAAATCTGTGTGTCTCAGGCTGGGGGGTGCTTTGAAAGCTTTAAGGGTGGGGAAAAAAACTAAGACCTGAAAGTGGACTTTCTTCAGACCTAAGTCCAAATTTTATAGTCTGTAACCAAACAAAACTTGATTATGGACCACAGAATATGGCCCTTACATACGATGCAGAAAAAGTAGGCCAGGGCTCATACCTTTGAAATGTGAAAATCTGAAATTCCAAGCCTTAAGCATAGCCCTTCACAGGTCATTCTGCATGTCTCAGTCTAACCCAGCAATTCTCAAACTACGAGGTGCTCCTGCCAAGGGAGGCATGGGAATGCATCAAGGGCAGTTTGAGCTGTGTGCCTCTTTTTTTTTTTTTTTTTTTTTTTTTTTAATAAGGAGCTCTAGCTTTCAGCCCTGGTGGCTGGGGGCTTATGCAGAAGGACCATGCACACCTGGGAGGAGGGCATAAAGGGGATGGCTGGAGTCCCACTACTCCAGGTCTGGCAGCCAGAGCTCTGCCACTTGGGCTCAGGGTCTCTTTTTCCCCAACCACCAATCCCTCATCTGGATATGGTGGGGCTCCAGGTGGCAGCCCTGGGGTGGCAGCAGCAGCGCAGAAGTAAGGGTGGCAATGGGATGCTAAGGCTGCTGCTAACAGTGATATTGACAAATATCATTTTTCGTATTGCCTTTCCTACTTCTGCACTGCTGCACCCTTACGTTTAAAGCTGCTGTGAAAAGCAATATTAACAACATATACTTGTGGGGGTGGGGCAAAGAAGGGGGCCCAATGAAATATATTTGAAGACCACTGGGCTAGCCCATCAATGCTGATTGCTTTATCATGAGGCTACCCACTGTACTTGGAGAAAGGAGTTTTTTTCCCTAACGGCAAGTCTACACTTAAAACACTTCATTGGTGCGGCGGCATTCATGGTTTCTACACCCTAGTCCAGGGCCCTCCACATTAAGCCCTTAATCCTGCCAATGTAAGAGCACATCAAAAAAAACCTGGAAGACTAAGAATCTAGAGTGTGGCAGATTCTGAAAAGTCACTGTCTTCAGTTGAAAGGGCAGCTAAAAAGAGAACAGTCTTATAGAAGAAATAGACTAAAACATTTAAAATATTCAGCTTCAACTGGAGGGGAGGGGGGAATTTTAGTATAGTTGCACCAGTTAGTCAATTAAAACCACACCATTCTCTCACTAAAGAACAATTCCACTATTCACAGGAACACTCAGCAACTGCCAGTTTCAGTGAAACAATGAACGCTCTTTGTTTTAGAAACAAACATGCTGTTGCTCAACTAATCAAGTTTATGAGAATATATTTCTTCTAAACTGCAAGGCATACTTTTCCCAAGGTGTTACTTGTATTAGATAACGAATGTGTTTTTCAAGTTCTTGAGCTTTACAGTGAGCATAGTCTAAAGCCCCAGTTGCTTTCAGACCATATTTTG
Source organism: Mesoclemmys tuberculata (assembly GCA_007922155.1). Classification (NCBI taxonomy): domain Eukaryota; kingdom Metazoa; phylum Chordata; order Testudines; family Chelidae; genus Mesoclemmys; species Mesoclemmys tuberculata. The sequence goes on along the minus strand of ML675609.1, from coordinate 29,637,904 downwards.
TATCCAACACAGGATAGGTCTTAGGAAATGTATACTTTTGAAAGTCCTGCTGCTTTATATTGACAATTCAGAAATCCTATACTGGAAGCCAAAGAACCAGCTAAGGTTGTCTCCATAATCTAAAATATATTAACCTTGATTTAGCTCATTATTAGGCTTATAATTAATAAATTACACTACAGAATAATCAAAGTTCATTGTACAGGACACAATTTTAAATGTTTTCAGTTTCTGTATTAATACACTATAGTGCTGTAGTGGAAGTCTTACATCCTCAGTTCTGCCTGTGCTCATTCTGGCCCACCCAAGCTCTCTCATGGCACTGATTGGAAATGAAGTTCAAAATCTAAATGCCATTCCCAGGATTATATGTAAGAGGTTTTCTCTGAGGTACTGTCCAGTGACCATTTCCAGCCTACCAGGATACAAGACCCCTTCCCAGTGTTTAACATAAAAAGGTATTATTGGCCCAGAATAGAAACAGACACAGAATAATAAAGTAAAATGATAGGTACAGTTTCTTAGTAGTAGTAGTATTTGTATAGTACCAGTGTATTTGGCATTAAAAGTCGCTTCCCTGAAGCATGTATTATCTATAACACTGGCCTGATGAGACATTGTGGAAGGCTTTACTTGGTAGGCCATCTATTTAAGTTACAAAAGTACTGTTTAAAATAACGGAAAAATCTTACAATATAGGAAAAAGGTCACTCTTGCAGTCTCAATGAGGTCTACTTATGCTGATCATCTAAGAGTTCCCCATATGTTCACCAAAGTATGAATGTGTGATCAAACAGCCTTCTTCCTCTTGAGCTATAGATTTTCATAAATTCAAAAAACAAGAGTAAGAAAGTTTTTACACTTTTGGTTTTCATGGAAATAAGTATGAACTGGCTCAGTGTGGGCTTTTAAATACATCTTCATTTAGAAGTCCATCTGAAGGAAGATACTTCTGCAGTTGTAAGAATGGGTGCACAGTTTTCTAAAGTGATTTCAAATCATCAGTTTATTAAGTACAATGAGACTCCAACTGGCTAGGAAACCTAAAGTGATCGATTTTGGTTTTGTGCCCTCAAATGCTTACATTTACAGTCCTGGTCTACACTAAAAAGTTCGATGTAGCTGGGCCAACCTCTCTGGGTTGGGAAAAGCCCCACGCCTCTGAGTGACGTAGTTAGGTCGACCTAACGCTAGCATAGACAACAGAAGAATTCTTCCATTGACCTACCTGTAGCTTCTTATTGGGAGAACACTCCCATTGGCATAGGTAGTGTCTACACTGAAACTCTTCAGCGGCACAGGTATGGCCCCTCTGTAGCCTTCCAACTGTAGACAAGCCTTCAGAATGATTACAGAAGGACATTACTGAACCCAAAGACAGTTCGTCCTAGTTTTCTAATGCAAATGTAAGCACGTTCAAATAAAGGAGGTGATTACTTTTGTGTTACCCTTCAGACAATGAGCGAGGTAATAATTCCCAGTAAGTACTTTCTAGCTACAGCAATGAATTGGTGGCTCTTTTCGTGTGCCCTCCATGTTACTTCAAGTGTAATCTGATTAATTAGATGGTAAGCTTTGCAGCAGAATTTAGATTTATATATTTGTTCTGTAGTTGTTTAAAATATAGGCAAAAATATCCTTTACTTTGATTTACAAGGTTAATGGAAAATATAGAAGTAAATCTGCAGATGAAGACAGAGTGAGCACTGTCAGAATAGAAAGATGGCTGCCAGAAGCCCATAAATTCTTAAGCAACATAAAAGTCCATTGAATCTTATATTTCATCCTATCTACACTTTGCTACAGTCCTAAATATTAATTTATACTGTAAGTTTCAGCCCAATACAATTTGAAATGGTAGTTATTGAACTTCATATGAAAGTTGACCATGAAGCTATGATCATCTTAATTATGGCCTTAATAGGTACGATTATATAAAATGAAAAATATATAGTTTAAGATACTATTCATTATCCTAAATTGTTTCTCCTCTAAATAAATAAATAGTTTAAAAAATATTTTGGTAGAGAAAAGAGCTCTGCTAAAAAGGAAACAAACATCCAAAGATACATGAAGTCTTTTGCTTAATCAATTCTTTTCCCATATAAAGATATTTTTAACTGCCAACTTGTTTGTGCTGTAATAATTGCAGAGATCACGAGGCACATATTCATGCCAAAATTAAATATATCATTTAAATTTAAAAGATCACTTTTTCTTTCCTTCAGCATTATTGGACTGTTATGTTTCTATATTGCAATAAGCACACATGACTGCTGAGTTACTGAACAAAAGAAACTATCTGAAGTGAGCATGAAATTAAAACATTCAGTATAAGGCTGCTATGACTTTATAATTTGTGTTAGCTATCTGTTCACAAGAAATTTCAACTGCAGTGAACAAGACCCTCCAGGCTTATGCATACAAAGCTGCTGTGGTGTCTATCCCCTATTAAGCTTGTTGTACTGGGCTCATGAGGAAGAACTGAGATTCATACCTCTCTAGCTTTAAGCTGGAGGCTAAGGTATAACATACATTCTTGTACACAGCTAAAGTCACATCCAGAACAGGATAATGATGCAACCTACTGATCTGAAAGCCATTCACATGATTGCCTGCTGAGCAAATGAGACTCAGAGTACAAGAAAGAAAGTCAAGTTTGACACAGGGAATGAGCCTGAAGTGCAGCATTCCATAATACAGTATATAAAAAAGAAAAAAGTAAAGATTAAAAAGCCTTGTTATTATGAGTAATAATTTGGAGGTAGAGGCTTATCTTTCTCACAATATACACTGGCCCTTTAAGACCAGAGAGGGAATGTTGTGAAGCCAGGCTGCCCCTTTCCAGGTGTTCTAGAGAGAGGAAGGTTTAGGGAATAATAGAGAGAAGGAGTGGTCCTTGGGAATAGCGAGCATCAGGGGTGGGGAAGGCGGGAAACAACCCAATCTAGAGCTGGTTGAAACTCAATTTCCATTCTGTTGCAAATTCTAACATTGCGTAAATGGTTGTATTCTGAATTAGAAAGAAAAATTTTGAAATTTCTGATTTTTTTGGTTTCAACAGAAAGGAAATTCTGAAAACTTTTTATTTTAGACAACTCAAAGGCCCAAAGATCCTGGAAGCCCAGTGTCCTCAGCAATCCATCAGATGAGCTGGCAGGAAACCAGGCATGCTGCAGATGGAAATCTGCCCGAAACATTTTGGTTTTGATGAATTGGCGTTTTCCAATGAAAAACCATTTCACTGAAAAGTTCCCAAAGAGCTCTACTCACAACCTCAGCCGTTAAAAAAAAGATACAGTAATGGCAGGCCAGGTATGGCTAAGGATTTCATTAAAGAATATACTACAAATGTATGTAAAATAAACTAGAAAGATTGGTTTGATAATGTGGAAATGCTACATCTGTATCATAAATCCTCTTTAGCACATTCTCAGGAACAAATTATCTTGTATAAAAAATATATTATGATTCCCTGTAAACATATATGGAAGAAAAAAAACAGGCATAAACCAATGGGAGAGATTTAGCTACTTTAAAATCTACCATTTAAAAAGCAGATGTTCAAGTGCCAGAGTGCAATAGCATCACTAGTTGAATTCACGAATTTGCAATCTCATTATATCATCCTTGAGGATTTCCTCTACCAGAAAGTTCATTCTTAGTTCAAATGCTCCATTCAAAATAATACTAACTGATAAATAAAATATTTGAAATTCATCACCTGTGCTGGTTTCAGAGTGGGATCTCAGCAATTACAAAAGAATAGCTTCAGCAGCATTCATTATTTTTTCTCACAGAATGAAAGAAAAGAAAACAGTTCAGGTGAGATGTTATTACAAGAACCACACACAAGGCTAACTGATGGCTAATGAATTAAAAAGCACCCTGTCTTCTAGACAACAATCATTCATATAGATCCAAGTGCATTTATTGCATATACTGGTCTTGTGCAAACAAGTGTTTTCACATAAGTTAACTCCCCCACCGTTATATAAAAACGTGTCTGGATAAATAGCGCAAAGAATCATCTTGCTGGCCCTCCCAATAATAGTCAGGCTAGCTGTGCATGGAGCATCAGCACAGTGGAGTCAGTTACATTGCAACTTGTGGCAAAAAGTTGTTTTTAGGCTCAGGCAAGTGTGCTAAGGCCAATTCTGGTTGAATATGTAATAATTCCAAGGGCTTCTTCCTCCAGAATAAACTTAAAATAAAACAATAAAACTTTCTTGCTTTTATAGAGTTAAAATAATGCAAAAGTCTGAAATATAAACTTGATAGGTCATGAACAACATGTGGCATCAAAGCTGATGTCTTTGGGGCACTTCCTGTGTGTTTGCCAAGCTCCTAGCTAGTATTGGGGGCTACTATAATTTAAATATTAACTGGAAAATAGAGTAATCTAAATAACTGTCTGATCATGTTGTAGCTGGGACTCCAGGGTCTGACAACAATTTATGTTTCACGGTAGAGGAAAATTGATACATCCGGGCTACCTCTCAGCGGCGCCCCCAGCAGCCGTCCAGTCCCTGTGGCCGCCCCCCCTCTGCCAGCAGTTGTCACCTGCGCTCGGGCCCCGGGGGTGCCCCCCTGGCTCGCCCGGGCGAGCTGACGGGCCCCGCTGACGCCCGGAGCAGTCTGGCGGGGCCTGCGGAGGGGAGGGAGCCAGGGCCGGCACCGTCAGGCATCGGAGGGGGCACGCCCCAGGGGGAGGCATCTCCTTCCCCTGCAACCCCACCTCCGCTCTCCCACACCCTGACTCCCATCCTCTTGCCCTCTGCCCCTGCCCCCGCTCCCCGACCCTCCACCTCGGAGGGCTGGGTGCTCGTACTATTGTTTATTTATGCAAAAACATGTAATTGACATTACATAATTAAACCACAGTACAAACTTAAACTACATTAAAACCAACTTACTAATCTTCTATACACTACATTAAAATAAACTTTTAATAAAAACCATATACCCAAGGTGACCCAAGGGGTCCACCCACTGCTCAGGACTCCCCTGATGGGGGGTCACACATTTAAACAAAGGGAGCCAAATGAAGATATCGAGCAAAGAGCTCCGGACAGGGCCCACTGCTCCCGGAAGGTATCTAGGGAGCCGGCGGATTCCGCCCAAAGGAACTCCGCCCGAATGCGTGAACATATGGAGGAACGAAAATAAGCCCTACAGTCGCAGTGCCCACCCTCAGCCAACCTTCTCTCCCTAGTACTATAAATGGCCCCCTTGGCCAGGGCTAGGAGGAGGTTGACAAGGAGGTCCCGCGACCTCGTGGGCTTCCGAATAGGGTGTGCATAAATAAACAAGTGGGGAGAAAAATGCAACCAGAACCTCAACAAGAGGTTCTGAAGGAGCCGAAAAAGGGGCTGCAACCTGGCACACTCCAAGTAGGCGTGGGTCAGGGTTTCCCTCGCATCACAGAAAGGGCAGGTGTCCGGGCGAAGGGTAAACCGTGCCAAATATACGCCCGTGCTCACGGCTCCGTGAAGGAGCCGCCACCCAATGTCCCCGACGGGCCGCGGGGTCAAGGTGGAATAGAGGCTGGCCCACTGGGGATCCTCGCCCTCTGCAGATGTCATTAGGTTCCGCCATTTAGTGTCTGGGCGGGACGCGAGAGCGTGGAAGTGGAAGGCATGGAGTATGAGGGTATATAAATGCTTTCTGGGCGCGGTTCGAAAGAGAACCGGCTGCAACTCAGACAACCGGCTCGGGGCATAAGGAGGGAGAGGCTGAAGGGCCTCTCGGGGCCGGGGCCCAATAGTGAGCACGGGAGGGCTTGAGCTGAAGGGAGGGCGAGGGGTACCCTCCCGCAAGACCTGCTCGAGGTAGGCCTGGGCGGCGGGGGGCAAGGCCACCCTCACCTCCCGGAGTACGCGTTGGGGGGTCCGAAGGGTGGAGAGCCCCATGCGCTGGGCCAGCGTCCGAGGATCCACCCAGTCCCCCTGGTTATAGTCTAAAAGATCTCCGATCCTAGTGACTCCCGCCCGGACCAGCCCCCGTCGCACCGAGGGGGCCTCTGCCGCCTGCACACGCAGCTGGGGGTTGTGCAGCAGGGGCTCTGCTAGGAGGTTGTCTCCCTCGGTGACTGCAAGGGGTCTGGAGGCTGAGACCAGCCTCCAGGTTCGAAGGAGGTCCTGGTAGAAATCTGGCAGCTCGGAGAGGCTTTGTGGAAGGCCTCTCGGGTGAAGGAAAAAGAGCTGTCGGTCGTACCGGTACCCACGAAGGCGGCGGAGGAAGGCACGCCCTAAGTGGCACCATGTTGGACCATTCCCACCATAAAGGAGCCTCTGCAGGGCTTGGAGGCGGAAAGTGTGGACCTGGCTGTGGATGCAACACAGGCCCTGCCCCCCTTCCTTCAGGGGGAGACTCAGGATCCCTGCGGAGACCCAGTGCAGTCCCGGCCAAAAGAACTCCAGGGCCTTCTTCTGAAGATGGGCCAAGAAGCTCTGGGTCGGGACCAAGGTGCTGAGCCGATACCAGAGCATGGACAGGACTAGCTGGTTGAGCACCAGTGTCCTCCCTCGGAGGGAGAGACACCGGAGCAATCCCGCCCACTTTCGCAGCCGCCCAGACACTCGGTCCTGCAGCTCTTGCCAATTCTCTACCGGGGTGGGGTGGGTAGCTGACAAATACACGCCCAGATAGAGCATCGGACCTGCGCTCCACCGGATGGTCTGCAGCGCAGGTGGGAGGGGGCCCGTCTGCCACCCCGCCCCCACCATGAGGCCTGAGCTCTTGGTCCAGTTGACCCGGGCAGAGGAGGCTGCCGAATAAACAGCCAGGCAAGCCTCCAACCGCACCAGGTCGCCCGGGTCCTGGATCGTGAGGAGTACGTCATCAGCGTACGCTGACAGGACCAGCTTGAGTTCCGGCTCTCGGAGTACCAGTCCCGTCAGTTTCCGGCGGAGAAGACACAGGAAGGGCTCAATGGCCAGGGCGTACAGTTGGCCAGACAGCGGGCAGCCTTGGCGGACCCCCCGCCCGAAGCTGGCCGGTTCAGTCAGAGTCCGGTTGAACTTCACCAGGCACTCCGCAGAGGTGTACAGCGCTCGGAGGAACCCCACAAACCGGGGTCCGAAGCCGAACGCTCGCAGAGTGCCCAGAAGATACCCGTGGTCTATCCTGTCAAACGCTTTCTCCTGGTCCAAGGACAGGAGGCCGAAGGACAGGCGATCCCTGCGCCCAAGCTCCAGGAGATCCCGGGCTAAATAAAGATTATCAAAGATGGTACGGCCCGGGATGGTGTAGGTCTGATCGGGATGGATCACGTCTCTCAGCACGGTCCTCAATCGCAGCGAGAGCGCTTTGGCTATGATTTTGTAATCCGTGCTAAGGAGCGAAATGGGACGCCAGTTCCGAAGGTCGCGGAGGTCCCCCTTCTTGGGTAGTAAGGTGAGCACAGCCCGCCTGCATGAGAGGGGGAGCTCTCCGTCAGTCGCGGACTCGGCCCAGACGGCGGCAAGGTCTGGGCCGAGGATGTCCCAGAAAGCGCGGTAGAATTCCACGGTCAGCCCGTCCATGCCCGGGGATTTGTTGGTGGGCATGAGGCGGACAGCTCCCGAGAGTTCGGTTAGGGTAAGAGGTAACTCCAACCGGTCCCGATCGCCTATGCCGATCGCGGGGAGTCCCTCCCAAAGCACCCGGCAGGCGGTAGCGTCAGTCGGGTCTGGTGAAAAAAGACTGGCGTAGAAGGCTCTAGCCCTTCCTCGCATTTCCACCGGGTCCGTGAGGGGGGTGCCGTCCTCCGCCAGGAGGCAGATGATGTGCTTTCGGGCCCCCTTCGTTTTCTCCAAGGTATAGAAGAAGCGGGATCCCCGGTCCATTTCCCGGAGGAGGTGAATGCGGGATCGAACCAAGGCTCCCCGAGCCCGGAGAGCTTCGAGGGCTCGGAGCTCTTCCCGCTTCTCTCGGTGCACTTCGCAAAGGGACGCATCCTCGGGGTTAGCAGCGAGGCGCCTCTCCAACGCTAACACCTCTCGCTCCATCCCCGCGTCTCGCCGTCGGCTAGCCCCCCAAGTATGGTCGCGGCAGAAGAGCCGGGCGCGCACTTTCCCGACATCCCACCAGCGCCGTACCGTGGGGAAGGCGTGTCTTTGTTCCCGCCAGGCCAGCCAAAAGTCTCGAAAAGACACCACAAAGCCCGCGTCCTCTAGTAGGCTGTTATTAAAATGCCAATAGGCCGGCCCCGGCTTCTCTGCGGTGAAGGAGGCTGTTACGGTCACTAGATGATGATCCGAGAACGGGGCTATCTGGACGTCTGAGGAATAGGCTCGCGACAAATGGTGACGTGAAAGGTAAAGACGGTCTAGACGAGAGTGGCTCGATCGGTTTTCTCCCACCCGGACAAGGGTGAAGGTGACGGCATCATTCTGGTGCTGGTCACGCCAGACATCCACCAGGGAGTGATGGTCTATGATCTCTCGAAGGATGGCTGCAGCAGCCGGGCAACTCTCAGCCCCTGTGCGGTCCCGTTCCTCGAGGGTGGTATTAAAATCCCCGCCCAGGACCAGGCATTCACAGGGGTCCAGGGTGCTAAGGAAGGCAAGTATTCGCTGAAAAAAACGAACCCGCTCTGAGCCTGCAATCGGGGCGTAGATGTTGATAAGATTCAGTGTCAGCCCCTCCACGCGGACTCGAAGGTGCAGCAGGCGGCCAGGTATGACGTCAGTGACTCCTAGCACCTCGGGCTGCAGAGCCGGGGAGAACAGCGTGGCCACCCCGCTTGCACGGGTTGAGAGGTGGCTGAAATACACCTGGTCTCCCCACTCAAGCCGCCAGCTTGCCTCGGCGGCTGGCTCTGTGTGGGTCTCCTGCAGGAACGTTACCGAGTATTCCCTCGCCCGAAGGAAGGAGAGCACCTGGCTCCTGCGGAGGTCCGTCTTGCAACCTCTGGTGTTTAGGGTGGCAAAGACGACGGGCATTATAAAGGGGGGGAGTTAAAAGGGAGCCTCGTGGTTGGGAGCGTCGCGAGTCCTCATAGGGCTACGCAGCAGTCCATGGTCGCATCCATGGGCCTTCAGGGTATTGTAAAAAATGTGGGCTCGCTGATATGCTGCGTCTTTTGGCCCGGACCCTTTTCCCCTTTTCATTAGGGTGTATGCGACTTGGAGGAGCTGGTGGAAGTCCCTCCAACGGTTTAGAGCGAGTTCTACTCGGTTCTTGGAACCACGCGAGCTCTGAAGAAAAGCGTACAGTGCCTCTTCTGACACAACTGAGGAATCTTCCTTTGCCTCGGCTTCCATATCAGTGCCGTGGCTTATCGAGGCTGAAGCAAGGGGGGGGGAGTGTGTAAGGGTAAAAGCAGAAGTGGGGAGGGAAAGTGGGGTGAGAAGAACACGGGGTTGAAGGTTTACAGAGGAAAGGGAATTGGAAGTGGCATCAGGTGATTCAGAGCCATCAGTATCGAGCTCTGAAGAAGAATCATCTGAGCCGGCACCCTTGAGGGTAGACTGAGGTTTCACAACCCCGGTCAGCGCCGCACAATGTGCGGAATCCCTATCCTTATCAAGGAGGGGGTCCTCCTTAATGGCAAGCGAGGCGGCAGCACTGTCCGATACCTCCAACTGGGCTTTAGCTAGGAGCTCAGTGGAAGACTCCACTTGAGCCGTCCTCTCCCCAGCTCCGGATGATTCAAAGCTATCAATATCGAGCTCCTGGGAGGAATCATCTGGGCCAGCGCCCTCGAGGGTGGACCGAGGCTTCGCAGCCTCGGCCGACGCCTCACAGGGTGCGGAATCTATATCCTGATTAAGGAGGATGGAGGATGACTCAGTGCCACCATGTGCTGAGCCCTCCATTCGGAGGGAGATCTCCTCCTCCTCCTGGCGGACTGGAAGGAGACCCAAGGCATCGGTCTCCTCCGAGAGGGACGAGAACTCCCTCTCCGCTGCCACGAGGTCCCCCTCAGTGGCGAGCGAGAGGGCAGCATCGTCCGTTATCTCCATCTGGGGTTGGACTGAGGGCTCAGTGGAAGGCTCAACTTGAGCAGTCCGCCTCTTAACCTTTTCAGGTTCCCCTTCCCCCTCAGCAGTGAGGGGGGGGGAGGACTGAGGGTCGGCCTTGCGCTTGCTGCGTCTGCGCTGCACAAGCTCCCAGTCCCCCGAAGTGGAAGGTTCGGTAGCAAGGGCAGAGCGAGGGGGCAGCAGCGCAAGGGTCAGGTCTCGGAGGGTAGGAGGTGAGTTCACGGGTGGAAGAGGAATCTCGTTCCAGGGTGAACCCCCCTCCATGCCCGGCCGTGGTGGCCCTGGTCCCTCCTCCCCAGCGGGTCCGGTTGGGCCTTTCTGGGTGTCGGGGGGTGGATGGGGGGCGGCCACAGAGCTCGAATGGCTGAGGGGGCGGCTACCGTTGGCTCGATCGAGGTCTTCCTGGGCCTCGGGGGGCCCGGGCCTCCCCTCCCGCCGGGCCCGGGGCAGTCCCTCCGGGTGTGCCCCGTCGCTCGGCAAGAGAAACAGCGGGCCTCTCCTGTCGAGTAGTAGACTCGGTAGTGGGCCCCTTGGTAGGGTACTGAGAAGGACCCCTCCAGCGCCCCTCCACTCCGAACCGTCGGCAGTAGCTGGAGCTGCACCTGCCGGCGGAAGGAGAGGACGTGGCGGAGGGTGGGGTCCTTGCAGCCGAGGGGAAGCGGCCGGATGGTAGAGATAGGCTTCCCCAAGGTATTGAGGAGTGGCAGGAGGGCGGCGTTGGGGAGGAAAGGCGGAACGGAGGTAAGGACCACTCGTACGCCTAAGTCCTCCAGGGGCTCCACAGGGACGTGGGTGCCCCCCACCGCCAGGCCCCTCTCAACTGCCTCCTGAGCGGCCGTCTCAGATGCTAGGAAGAACACCACCTTCCCGTACATCTTCGAGGCGGCTACTATGGCTTTGGACCCCACCACTCGTGATAACGCCCGCACGTAGGTTTCCACGTGGGGCGAAGCGGGTGTCAGGGAGCAGCGGACCCCATGCTTCCTAGTGAGGGTCGGGAAGGGGCCCCGGCCCTCAGGGACCGTGCTGGAAGCAGCGGTCGGGCCAGATGACTGGGCGGTGGGCATTGCGCCTGCAGCCACTCGGGCATACGTCATGGGGGCGGCATCGCCCCCAGAGCTAGTAGAAGGAATGGCAAGGGGGGGCCGAGGGGGGGGGCGGGGAGGGCGCTTCACCACAGAAGGCGCCGCCTTCTTGGCGGGACCTTTGCCCTTCCCTCCCCCACCCCGGCCCTTCCCCCCGGCCGGGGGCTTACCCCCTGGATCAGGGGGATCAGTCTCCATGGTTACAGCGAGGTCCCGGGAGTCCTCTTTCAAGGTACTCGCCGCTGATGTCTCGGGGCCAGCACCTGGGGAGAGGTCAGCACCTAGGCTGAGGTTCTCAGGCAGGAGCAAGGTCCTGAGGCGTTGGGGAGAGGCAGGAACGTCCAGGAGGACGTTCGCAGCTGCCATCTTGGGGGGGGTGGGGTGAGCTCAGCAATCGGATAGGGGGGGTCGGGGGGGCAAAGGAGGGGGCAGAGAACTACTCTACACCTCTTGGCTGTGGGGTCATCAGCCTAAATTGGAAGCTGGCTCCTTGGCTGCACCCAGGGGGCAGACCTGGAACCGGGGGGGGGGGGAAGAAAAAAAGAAAGATGGCGACCGGAGCTCTCCGGATGGGAGGGGGAAGCAAGCTCTGCTGGAGCAAGGTGGAGGCAAAAGAGGAGGAGTTAAGAATAAAAAAATCCGCTCGGCTGCAAACTGTAGCCGAGACAGAGGAAAAAAAAATTGGTGACCTTGAGGAGAGAGTGAAAAATAAACAATCTCTCAAAGCGTCAGGCCGCGTCAGGGGGGGCGGTTAAAAACGGGTGGGGGAAGGGAATTGGAAAAAAAACACGGCCTGGGGGGACAGCAGAGGGGGGGGTGGGCTTCGGGGGGCTGGAAACAAGGCTAGGGAGGCTTAGCAGCAAGCTGCTAGAGCCGGACGGGACAGGGAACCACCAAACTCAGGAATTAGACTGGGGGAGGGGAACCGGGCTTAAGAGAAAGAAGGAGCAGTGAGACGGGGGGGGGCAGACCAACGGGCGGATAACCAAAAAGGGGGGGGGAAAGCTGCGGGGGGGAGGGCGAGGAAAGGTGGGGAAGGGTAAGAGGGACCCTAAGACGGGGTACTAAAGAGGGAGGGGGCAGCGGGGGAGGGAAAAAGGGAAGGTTACTCACAGCAGTAGCGGGAAGAAGCAAAAGCAGCTGGGTGCTCGTGCAGTGGAGGTGGGGCATGCAAAAGGCCGGAGCCCAGCCCCCCCTCCTGCCCACGGCCGAGGGGAGTGAGAGCCCCCACAAGGCAAAGCGGAGGGGGGCTCCTGAGGCCGAACCTGCTGCCGCGCCCCCTGCCGGGGCCCAGTGGGAGGCACCGACCGAGGAAGCCGTGGCAGCGGACGTGGGCAACACCATCGCCCTCCTGGAGGAGTCCTCGTCCGGAGGTCCCCCAGCCCCAATGCCACCCAAAACCCCCACTGGTGCCGGAGTGGACCTCGGGGTGGCAGTGGGGGCTTTCTTCTCCTCCTTAATGGAGGAGATTGACTCCCTGGGGCTGACCCCAGCTTGCCCGGGGGAGGACGACCCCGCCCCCCATATGGAGGGCCTAGAGCAGGGAACCCCTGAACCACCTTTCCCCTCTCCCTCCCCCCCATCCTCAGTTGCCCCCCCTGCTCCCACCACCGAGGCCCCCCTCAGCCCCTCCACTCTCCGCGCTGGAGAGGAAGGACCCACAGCCACGGCCCCCGAGGAACTGGCGGAGGCCGAAAGGCTGAACCCCGGGCCACCGGGTGCCCCGCCCCTTGTTGTGGGCCAGCTGGCCTCCCCCACCCCTACGAATGCCTGCCTGGCTGCCCCTTCACGGGGCCCTGAAACCGGGGGGTGCTGTGACCCCACAGTCAGGCCCCCCGGACAACATCCGGCCCGAGCCCCCCCCCTCAGCTCCTGGCCCCAATTTAGAGGCTGCACACCCCCCTGACCTGGCCTTTCTGGCTGAGGCTCCCGTCCCCAAGCCCGACCCTGACCCCCTTCCCACTCCTCCCCCCAACCCCACCCCTACCCCAAATCCCGACCCCTTCCCCGCTCTCAACCCCTCCCCGGCCCTCACCCCTCCTGTCCATACCTTCTTCCCCTCACCCTGCTGCCTGTACATCTGCTGCCCCTGGGGCTCTCTCTTTCCCCCTGAAGAGCTCCCAGGAGGCGGCCTTTGTCTTCAGCATTCCCAGCCCACTTGGGGCTGCTGTCTTCCCTCTGCCGCCACCGTCCCCCCCAGCCCCTGTCCCAAAGGGCCGTAGGGCCACCGCGGGGACCGAGCCGGAGGATGCCCCCTCTGAGGCGCTGTGTGAGGAGCTGCGCATCTTTCTCCGGGACACGCGTGGTGCCCGGAACCGGGTGCAGCTCGCTCTGCAGCGCTGGGGAGACTTCCACCACGTCCTCTGGGCCGTGAGGGCCACTCTGAAGGAGGGGAGAGGGACCGGGGACTTTAAAACCACCCTCGAAGAGCGAGACCGCACGGGGACCGAGCAGTGCCCGGCCGCCGCGGACGTCCTCAGGGAGATTATCGACCATCACTCCCTGGTGGACGTCTGGCGCGACCACCACCCGGACGATGACGTTACCTTTACTTTTGTCCGGGGGGGGGGAGATCCGTCGCGCCACTCCCGGTTGGACCGTATCGACATCTCCTGGCACCACCTTGCGCGGGCCCACTCCTCCAGCGTCCAGCTGGCCCCGTTCTCGAATCACCATATGGTGACTGTGACAGCCTCTCTCACTGCGGAGAGGCCGGGGCTGGCCTACTGGCATTTTAACAACAGCCTGCTGGAGGACGTGGGCTTCGTGGCGTCCTTCCGGGAGTTCTGGCTGGCCTGGCGGGGGCAGAGGGGCGCCTTTCCCTCGGCGTGGCGATGGCGGGATGTGGGGAAGGTGCGCGCCCGGCTCTTCTGCCGTGACTACACTCGGGGGGCCAGCCGGCGGCAGGATGTGGGGATAGAGCAGCTGGAGCGGGAGGTTTTGGAGCTGGAGAGGCGACTAGCCGCCAGCCCTGATGATCCATCCCTCTGCGGAGCGTGTCAGGAGAAGCGGGAGGAGCTTAGAGCCCTCGAAGACCTTTGAGCCCGAGGTGCCTTTGTCTGGTCCCGCATCCATCTCATTTGGGAGATGGATCGCAGCTCCCGCTTCTTCTACGCCCTGGAGAAAAGGAGGAGGGCCCAAAAGCATGTCATCTGCCTTTTGGCTGCCGACGGCACCCCCCTCATGGACCCGGAGGAGATGCGTGGAAGGGCCAGGACCTTCTACGCAGACCTTTTCTCCCCGGAGCCGACGGACATCGCCGCCTGTAGGGTGCTCTGGAACGAACTCCCTGCGGTCAGCGCGGGTGACCGGGACCGGCTGGAGAAACCTCTCACTCTGGCCGAGTTCTTGGAAGCCCTCCATCTCATGCCCACCAATAAATCCCCGGGCATGGACGGGCTGACCGCAGAGTTCTACCGCGTGTTTTGGAATGTCCTCGTCCTGGACCTTGTCACCGTCTGGGCCGAGTCCGAGGTTAGCGGAGTGCTCCCCCTGTCGTGCAGGCGGGCAGTGCTCACCCTACTGCCAAAGAAGGGGGACCTCCGCGACCTCCGGAACTGGCGTCCCCTCTCGCTCCTCGGCACGGACTACAAAATAGTGGCTAGGGCCGTCTCGCTGCGGCTGAAGTCCGTGCTGCAGGACGTGGTCCACCCCAACCAGACCTACACCATCCCGGGCCGCACCATCTTCAATAATCTGTATCTGGTCCAGGACCTCTTGGAACTCGGGCGTAGGGATGGTCTGTCGTTCGCCCTCCTGTCCCTGGACCAGGAGAAGGCGTTCGACCAGATGGACCACGGGTATCTCCTGGGCACCCTGCGGGCGTTCGGCTTCGGTCCCCGTTTTGTGGGATTTCTCTGGGTGCTGTACGCCTCCGCAGAGTGCTTGGTCAAGCTCAACTGGACCCTGACTGAACTTGTCAGCTTCGGGCGCGGAGTACGCCAATGCTGTCCGCTGTCCGGCCAGCTGTACGCTCTGGCCATTGAGCCCTTTCTCTGTCTCCTCCGGCGGAGGTTGACGGGCTTGGTGCTCCGTGAGCCGGAGCTGAAGCTGGTGCTGTCGGCATACGCCGATGACATGCTCCTCGTGGTCCAGGACCTGGGCGACCTGGTGCGGCTAGAGGACTGCCTGGCTATTTACTTGGCAGCCTCCTCCGCCCGGGTCAACTGGGCCAAGAGCTCTGCCCTGACGGTAGGGGCCGGGTGGCAAGCGAGCTCCCTCCCACCCGCGCTTCAAGCCATCCGGTGGAGCGCGGGTCCGCTGCTCTATCTGGGCATCCACTTCTCCGCCACCCATCCCTCCCCGGCAGAGAACTGGCAGGATTTGGAGGGCAGGGTGTCTGAGCGGCTGCGGAGATGGACAGGACTGCTCCGGTGCCTCTCCCTCCGGGGGAGGGCACTAGTGATCAATCAGCTGGTCCTGTCCATGCTCTGGCACCGGCTCAACACTCTGGTCCCGACCCCAAGTTTCCTGGTTCACCTCCAGAAGACAATTCTGGAGTTCTTTTGGCCAGGACTGCACTGGGTCTCTGCAGGGATTCTGAGTCTTCCCCTGGAGGAGGGCAGGCAGGGCCTGTGCTGCATCCGCAGCCAGGTCCACACATTCTGCCTCCAGGCCCTGCAGAGACTCCTCTATGGTGCAGGTAGTCCGGCATGGAGCCGCTTGGCGCGCGTCTTCCTCCGCCGCTTCTGAGGGCTCCGATACGACCAGCAGCTCTTTTTTCTCCACCCGAGAGGTCTTCCGTGAGACCTCTCCGAGCTGCCGGTCTTCTACCAGGACCTCCTCCAGACCTGAGGCTTCTCTCGGCCTCCAGGCCCCTTGCGGTCACCGAGGGGGAGGATCTCCTCGCGGAGCCAGTGCTAAACAATCCCCAGCTACGTGTGCAGGTGGCGGAGGCCCCCTCGGTGCGACGGTGGTTGGTCCTGGCAACAATCACTTCCTCGCCCTCACGTCCCGCCCGGACACCAAGTGGCGGGACCTCCTAACACCGTTGGAGGGCGACGACCCCTGGTGGGCCAGTCTGTATTCCACCTTGACCCCACGGCCCGCCGGGGACATCAGTTGGCGGCTCCTTCACGGAGCCGTGAGCACGGGCGTGTACTTGGCGGGGTTCACCTCCCACCCTGACACCTGCCCCTTCTGCGGCATGAGGGAGACCCTGGCGCACATGTATCTGGAGTGCGCCAGGTTGCAGCCCCTCTTCCGGCTCCTCCAGAACCTCCTGTTGAAGTTTTGGCTGCACTTCTCCCCGCACCTGTTCATCCATGCACACCCCATCCGTGGCCCCACGAAGTCGCGTGACCTCCTCGTCAACCTCCTCCTAGCCCTGGCCAAACTAACCATCTACAAGTCCAGGGAGAGGAGGTTGGCAGGGAGGCTCCCTGCGACTGCGAGGCCTATTTCCGTTCCCTTGTTAATTCACGTCTCTGGGCGGAGTTCCACTGGGCGGTGTCCGCTGGCTCCCTGGACACCTTCGAGGAGCAGTGGACGCTGTCCGGGGTTCTCTGCTCAGTGTCCCCTTCTGGTCTCCTACGTTTGATCCTGTGACCTTCACGCCCCTTCCTGTTTTATTCATTTGTTGTCCCCCGTAATTAGTTGAACCCAGGTTCAGTGGTTCCTCCTCTAGGTTGGGAGGGGAACCTTTAGCAGTGGCTGGGCTTGCGCCCACCCACGTCCCCTGTTGTTCAAATAGTGGGCAGAGGGTTTTTAACCCTTTAGAGCCCTCTGGCCTGACTTTATCACACTCTGCACTCCTTGTCTCAATCAGATGGGAATGGAAAGAGGTGTTTTATCTCATTAAAGTGTTCTATAAAGGACTGGGACCAGGAAATATATGAGAACAGGTGAAGATCAAGGAGGAGACAAGTTAGGGAAGGTGTAGAAGACAATTATTCTTACCTCAAAATTTTGTTTTTATTGTTCTTATTCATTTTGTCACATCTAAAATTAGATTGTAAGGTCTTTGAGGCATCTTATCTTTAACTGTTCTGGAAAGTGTCTGGAATACTTAAGGGCACTATAAAATTAATTTTCTATAACCAATTAAAATGAATGAGACATTTCTTGCCCTTGTATTTTCTACCTTAATAGCCCTATGGCGGGGGGGTGGGCGGGTCTTCTATTATCATACAGTTCTAATTTTAATAAATGTATATAAGTATAATCCAGGGTTTGGCTTTCGGGGGGGGGGCAATGATGAGACTCAGTCACTTCTAGTGAGACCATGTTTTATTGTTGTTTGCCTTCTGACTTGGAGATATCTGTGAAATAGTCTGTTGGCCCTAGTCCGGATGATACTGTAGCACAAGCCCTATAAACCGCCATGCTGACTCTTAATTGTGTTTCCTTCAATTAATGTATTTTTGTACAAAGGTTCATGAAGTAATCAAATTTAGGAAACAATTGCAAGGGAGTGAAATGTGTGGGTAGTGCTCCAAATGTTTATGTTTATATGACCTATAAAATGGGAATTAAAACTATTTCATCACCAGCTGCAGGCAATTCAAATTAGTAAGTCAATGAAATCAAGAGGTTAAACTACCTTTCTAAATAAAAACAACTTAATGGAAGGAGCATTATTTTAGTACATGTAATTTACATAAGAGCACAGCAGAGCTATCAAAAACTCCATAGCAGCATTAGTGGATGCGTGGCCTGATGGTGAGAGGTCTGTTAGTTACATATATGATATCAAGGAAGTTATTTCCTAATGCTGTGGTTGGAATAGTAGAATTCAGAACTAAGATTTTATTTCATTAAAGAGCATGAGCATTTAGACTATATCAGATAAAGTGCTGATCACTGAAAAAAAGGCTGGCCTTTTTGGTACTTAGATGATGTCTCACAAGAATAACTGTGAAAAGTAAATCTAATTTTTGGCTATAAAAACAAACTTTCATTAATTTTTATGACAATTTAGTTTAGTGTACAGTAAAATTTCATGATTTGTGCCTCTAACCTGTTTTTTAAGCTGAAAATCTAACTCAGAACAGCCTTCAAATTCCCAAACATTTTCCCAAATGATCACACCTGCAGAGAGGTCACTGTGTTCACAGAGGAAACACAGCTCTTCACCTTTGAAAATCAACTTCAGTTCCTGAGTAAAACTGACCATTTTTAAGTAAACTGATATATACAATACCCGATCTAGCAGGTAGGGCACCAGATTGAGAGTCAGGAGGTTTTTATTCCTGGCTCTGCCATTGTCTTGCTGTGTAACCATGGCCATGTCATTTGCTTTCTCCTTTGCATAGATTTTCCCATTCCATCCTTAGTTTCATCTATTTAGACTGTAAATCCTTTTGGAGCCCTCGCTATGTGTTTATGGAGTATCTAGAACAATGGTGCTCCAATCTTCGTTGCACCTTCTTAGTGTTACCATAATCTAAATAATTATAACAAAAGCATGCCAAGTAAAAAAACATACCCTTCAGATCCGTTCACTTCTCTCTGGATCTCTGTCTCTTTCTGGATTCACTATTTCTCTCCTTTACATATAAAAGTATATTCGAGACAAATAATGATCCATCTGACAAGATATATTCTCTAATCAAACTAGCTATTTTACAAAAAGTTATATATCCACATAAATAGAATGTAAAGCTGAAGGGAGGAGATGCTGGAAGGTTGATGGACATATATGCTATTTTCACCACCCCCTCAAAGGTAAAAATTAGGAAAGAAAGTGACTAGGAAGAGACAAGACCGACACTTGCCAATTCAGCAAGTTTTTGTGGAACAAGGTAGTAAGGGAATCTTGGGAGGAATCTTAACTAAATTATTCTCTAAGTATGCTTATTTTATGACTAACATAGCTCTCTATAATAACCCTGGAGGAGATTGGTGCTGATAAGAAGTTGAGCCCTCTATTCTTTATGATGGACTCAGCACATATTTTGGTTTTCCAAAAATATATTCTCCTTTAAGGGAATCTCAGCTTTAGAGTAAGAAAGCAAAGTATGTCCAGTGAAAGATAAAAGGGTTTGCTTATCCACTGACAGGTAGCTGTTTGGTGGAAAACTTGTTGTTCTGGTGATTTGCCATTTAGTCCTACAGTGCTGTAACTTTCTAACTAAACTCCTGCTAATAAAATACCATCTACCAAGCCCAATTTCCTGTTTATAATAAATTCCTTAATGGTCTTTAGGATCCTTCTCATCTTAATTAATCCCTATTTTTAATTTACTCCCACCTGATACTATCTCTACACTTTCCTTTCTATTTTTTATTCCATTGTGTTCTGCTTTTTCTAGCCTGTTTCTACTGATTGTCACTTTCTTTCTTAATCTTTCTCACAGAACTATCTAGGTACCAAATACAGAACTAAAAGTGAAATTGGATTAGTTCACAAAGGACGGTGTTCTCTACCACACCTATGTTCAGTTACTTTTATTTGGAGGATAATAATCCTGCATTTTTCTTCAGATCTTCCTATTTTTCTCTACCCCTTCACCGTCATTGTCACAGGACAGTTTTTGCAAAAGACTGTATAAATGGTCAGACCAGCTTGGCTTCTGTTTTCCCCTTGCAAGGAGTCTCTTAGTTGTTGACTGTCTGCAGAGAAATCTCTTTCCTCTGGACCCTAGAGTTTAACTCTGAACTCCATCAACAGCAGCATCTCATTGATCACAGCTGTTTAAGTGGAAGGACAGATGGTCTCAAAGAAGCCAAGCCCTAGATCCTAATAGCCTCAAAGATTAGAAGAACCTTGACATGTGTCTATATTAAACGTTAGTCAATAGATATGTGAAACACTGATGTGATGTGTTTTTGTTTCAGTGGTCTTTCCTTTGGGCAGGAAGCGGTCTGTTTCACCTTCATGCCCAAGTACAGAGAGCTACTGAAATCTAACGTGGAGGGCATTACCGTTTTCTCTCACCATCTTCCAACCAGTTTAAGACTCCTCATGACCCTTTCTTGAGATGCACCCTAGATTATGAAATACTTCCCTGGACTCTCCTGCATTAACACTACTCAAGAATTTGTGAGGACTTCCCATTTTTGCTGATAAAACTGTACTCCAAAAGCAACTTTTTTCTGTGTCACAGCACCACTTACATCAAATGTAATGTGCCCTGGGCTTATTCTTTCAGGCACATGGAAGAGTATTGCAAAAATGCTTGAACTTTACTTCCTATTTCTATGGGTGGAGTGGGATAGCAAAAAAGTCTTGTCTGTTGGGCTATGAACATTAGTTCCACACCAGAGATCTGAGCAGACACTTCAAGTAGCAAAACATTTCTTAGCACTACAAAGTTTCAAGTTCAGTTTGGAACTGAGGATTGAGCCATGGCTTGGTTCGGTTTTGTTTTTTTCTGGCTAAACCAGTTCACAAATATTTATTCTTATCTTTATCTGACCATTTATCTTCTTGTGCTTACAGCAGTTCCAAAGCTGAGGCTATTCAGCACTAGTCTTCAGAAACAAAACCTAGATGACATTTGATTGGTGGTCTTGTTGAGTACAGCATGCTATGAATACTGAATTTCAGGCAAGTCAACAGGGGTTTGTACACCATAGTTCAAAATTCTGATAACAGCTCAATGAAATTGTGCTCATTTACTGTCTGAGATCACACACTCTGATTAGCAAAGAAGCCAATGGAATGGCAGTGGTTGAAAGTGAACAGATGACAGATTTCCTATAGCATTTCTGAGCTGGCAGCAAGTAAATGAATTTTATGATTTAATGGGGCTGCTGTTTCATTCAGAGTGAGCTCAACTGACTTCAGCTGGTGTCTGCATTTAAAAAAAATAAAGTACCACATTATTTTAATTTTATTATGCAGGCACCTGCCTGTCCAAAATAAAGTCAAAAGGGTAACTTGTACATTATCACTCCTAAGGATGATTAAGACAATGAGTCACAGCAATGAAAACATTCAGTCATGAAATGGCCAAGAAATAAAATAACTCTTGCCAATAATATAACTCAGACATGATTTTAATACAGATATGAATTTTTAAGGCAGCAACAAATAAATCAAGAAGTCTACAGGTTCAAAAGTTAAGTCTGTATATATGATTCCAAAGACTGTTTGCCATCCAGTATCAACAGTAAGCATTTTTTTCAGTAATCTGATCAAAAGGTTAGGGTAATAAATGGTGACAGGCTAATATATTTGGAATAGGATTAGAAACGTAGGGACATACTCTGGCCTTAGATATATGCATGGAATTCTCATTAACTTCTGACAGAGCTGGGTGCATGCATCTGATGACAGAATTTGACCCATAGACGTTTCAGAATGGAAGACCCTTTGAAGGTGTAACCAGATGTCTTTCCTCCTTAAGCTGTCAGCCATCTCCTTCTTAATTCATTTATAATATTCAAATTGGTACAACATTCAACCTACTGTATGTCCAGTGGCCTGAAGCTTGTAAGGAGATCTCTTCTCCCATCTATGTAGGAGAAAGAACAGTCAGAGAGCTGCTTTATCTGCAAAAGTTATTTATGCAGTACTCCATATGGATAAAAGCTACACAGGTGAAAGAGCTCTCTGCCCCATCCATTGGTGAACAAAAGGAATTATAGCTAGAGAGAGAGAGTTATTTGCACAAGCTTTTTACCCAAGAAGCAGGTACTTTAGTTCCAGGGCTTGGCCAGCTATTACAGGTGGTTTGTATCGGATTTTGCCACAAGAGCATCCCTTCTTACAGACGTGTTGAAGGACACTAGCACCAATAAGCTTAAATGAATGAGGCTTCCAACAATGCTTTCAAAGATTTAAATAATTATTTATCCCAGTGGTTTTCGACCATTTTTCATTTGCAGACCCCTAAAAAGTTTCAAATAGAAGTGCGGACCCCTTTGGAAATCTTAGACATAGTCTGCAGACCTTCAGGAGTTCACGGACCACAGGTTGAAAACCACTGGTCTAACCCATGAGCTAGTTCTTTTCCACCCTGACATCTTGAAACAGTTTGTCCCATGGATGGATGTATCAGATGCAGGCTTGGAGTAGTGCTACCACAGAATGTTGATAGCAAGGAACATCCAATGTTTTGCATGAGTAGAAAGCTGTTCCCTCAGGAAGTAAGCTACTTGACCATCGAAAAGGAAGAACTGACCACAAAGTGGACCATAGATGCACTACATTATTATTTACTGGGGAATCCTTTCCCACTAGTCATGGACCATACACCTCTCCACTGACTGAATTCCATGAAGGATACCAATGCCCAGATCATGAGGTGGCACTTCTCCCTTCAGCTGCGTGATTGCAAGGTACTCCGTCACCAGCTGCACCTACTAGGCATGCTCTGAAAGGAAGTAGAGCTTAAAAAGGAACAGCACAGCTCAGTCAGGGTGGTCCATGCAAGGGAGAACTGCTCCACTGTTAACGCCTGCTGGAATCCAGCAGAAACCCCACACCACCCTGAAGTGGACCTCAACTCAGAGCTGCTAGCCACTGTACAAGAGACAGTTGAGCTTCTGCCTGTGAATGGGGAAGGGAATCTCTGGACCCCTTTCTGAGGAGACATCGCAAGTCAGCAGCCAGGCTTTCGCCGTGCCTCTGGAGAGGTAGGGATGCAGTACAACATAACCCAGGGAGTAGCCTGGGAGATACCATGGGCAAGGGAACACTCCAGATTTGCTTGCCCCAAGGCCTTGGGATAGATCCCAGGGGAACAGGAGGGTCTGGGCTTCCCTACTGCCAGCAGACTGAATTTGAGCCAGTAGGTACTATAGCTAGTCCCCTGGATTTGAGCCAGCAGGTGCTGCCTCCAACCCCCCTGACCTGACTAGGTGGTATGGCGAGTTAGTGCTCTGATCACTAGGTGACATGGTCTAGGTCTAGGGAAATAGTATCTATGATAGTGCCTCTGCACGCTATAATAAATATCTATATAGCTGTTTGTAATTAAAAGTACAAAAATAGGAACAATTTAAGATAATAAACTATGTCACTGTATCACAAAATAGCCTCCATTTAAAAAATGTAATTGTCTATTATATGGACTTGCATCTTTGGCCAAAACAATAGCTTTCACAATCTCCCATAAATAATAATAATAACAACTCTTAGAGGCAAGGAAATCCAGAATAAAACCTGTTTTTAAGTCATATTTTGCATCAGAAAAGTCACAGTGCGGGCTACACTTAAATCATACAGTTGTGCCTTTATTTCCTCTAATGGCGTTGGCATGAATTAAGAATAAATTGGTAACCCTAACTCTGAACTGCTGTTATTATTGGTTTCTATTACAGCCTATCCATCAGCTCACAGGCATGATCCAGCTCAAACTGAAGCCAATGGAAATCTTTCCATGGACTCAAAAGGGCTCTGGAACAAGCGCTATGTGCTAACACCAATTATACCATTCTTTTGTAGAACAACTCATTATAGTTTTGTATTAAAAATATTCACAGCATTGCTTTCCACTTAATATACTTGTAGTTTTGTCTGTTTGTAAATTACCGATTAGGGTATGAAAATCAGTAAAGAGGGAAACAACGCATACTCTATTACTCTGGCAAAATGCTAACTCCATGAATACTCTCAGTTATACAGTCTTATTTAACTAGGCACATTTACCTTTTGGTGAAATACTTTGTGCCATTATTTTAAAATTATAAAGCACATTTCTAAATATTCTTATTGTCACTGATGCACCAAGAAAAACTACTGCAAATGAGAGACAGCGTCATTTCAGAACTCTTTGTAAAAATTATTCCTGGAATATCTTCAATTTTGGGACCTAACGTATAAAAGGCATAAAATTTGTGAGATATTTTAAAACAATTCCTTAAAGCTGGATAATGAAGCACAGGAGATTGCAACCAGTCCTTGTATCCTTTAATTTGCTCCGAAAGTTAATACTTACTTTGGGCCATTTGATAGCATAACATCTCTCTAGAGAGTATATGCTAATGAAAACTGACTTAAAGATATTTGAACAGAATTAGCTGGTAGCTACTAAAAGCTACTGGCTTTTTAAGTTATAGCTGCTAATTGTTGCATATTTTTGGAGCATTATTTTCATTCCCAGAGAGATAGAAAGATTGCACAGCAGGACTGGAAAGGCTATGTAAACTTAGAGAAAACTTTGAAATGAAACAAAATAGTAAAATTATTTGATTTAAAGTAATGTACCCAGGATGGTCACCAGTGATTTTTTTTTTTAGGAATTGCATAGAATTTCATCTCTGAAATGACACTGAATGAAAAGGATAAGACCAAAATTTTAAACTTGGATCCCAATCCTGCAGCTGGCTCTGGGTGGCCAAAAAGGTTCACATGGAGTCAGATGCAGGATTAGGATCTTTGATGCTTAAAGTTAGGGCCCTATATTTTTCAACCCCAAATGAGCAGTTTCAGGGGTCCAAAAATCAGTCTTGGAGCCTAAACTTAGGAATCTAAGTTTGAAAATGTTAGCCACATGCTTTCAAGTCAATTTTTGTTATGGGTTAAATCCTGTGCAATTTCTAAAAACTTCATGGGTGACAATGCTCCCTGCACGTCTCCTTAATTTTAGATTAAGTGATTTAACATTTTGTTGCATTCTAAGGCTTCTTCCAGGCTTATGTAACCTTTCTAGTCCTACCATGCAATCCCTCTGTCACTCTGTGAAAGAAATAATGCTGCAAAATCAACTGGCAGCTATAGCAAATATTACCAGCTAATTCTCAAATTTTCAAAGGAACAGGGCTCTAACTGACTTCAATTGCTGTTATATCGGAATTGTACAGGGGAAAAAAACCCCAAACCATTAAAGCATTTATATTCAAGCAATAACCACTGAACAATCACTGTAAAAATCAGCTAAAAATCAGTTATTAAAACAGGGGTGATTTTCTATTATGGTGTCTTAATTCAGTGACTTTAATGGGAATTGAGGTTGTTGATCGCGTCTGAAACTCACCTAGTTAGGCAAGGAGGTATGGATTTAGGGACCTAACTTTTGACACCAAAGTTAGAAAGTTTTGGCCATAGCCTGTTGCAACTGTGTTGTTAAATCCCATGTAACAAGTTGAAACTCTGGGAGTTACTGTCCAGCATCTTAGAGAAATTGTCTGCAGTGGGTTGTGTGACACATCATTCAAACTGGTGAATGTGAGAGTGACCATTCTTTTAGGTTAGCTGTAAGAGCAGGTATGCAGCCCCTCCACTTAAAACAAAGGCTTATAAGAGTTTGCCCATAAATTTGAACAATGGGGAGACCACTTTGCTGAGAGACAGAGAGAGTGTGTGTGTATCTTGCACAAGCTGAAAAACCACAGAAGCAGCTCCTCTAGACAGTCTGGAAGCGTGGTGGGTGGCTGAGAGAAGCCTATAGAGAGGTTATGGGAGCGAGTGCTTGCTGAAAGAGGCTTGGACTTATGTGTCAGGACACTGTCTCCTGTTTGATTCCTTTTATGTTCCAAGAAACAAGACTTTGCATATTCTTTGTAAATAAAGAAAACACCATCAAAGAAATATCTGAGTCTCATCTATTTCACCTCCCAAGAGGAATGACCTACAGAACCCTCTATTTTTGGCTAGCCACTGGGGACAAAAGGGGTAACCACTGTAATCACATCATCCACCTATTTTAGATTAACTGGCTGAAAGTCTGAAAATGGATTTTGTGAATGATGCAAATCAGATTATAAACAATAGCATGGATTGTTAAAGCTATTATTTTTACTGTACATTTCAGTGCAATATTTGCCACTCATGTCTCTCACTTTGGAATACTGGTTGGCTTATAGCAGGTTACAGATACGAATACAGAGTTTTACTAAACATGGAAGAAAAATTAGCTTTCAATAGGCATGAAGAAAATAAGGAGCTTTGGCATTCCTATTTTTTTATTTCATGCTATTAAAAATGACAGCTACTGCACTTTAATTATGCCAAAATTCAATAGAAGGTAATTTAAGAATAGCTGTATGGTAGAATTAACATGATAGATTAGGAAAAGAAGAGAGAAGAAGCTAATGAAATGAACAAGAGAAAAATCACGCCTATTTTAATAACTTTTTCCTTGATTTTAAGACTGATTTCCCAGTGACTATTATTTGAATTAAAATGTAAACTTTAAATGTGAAATGTTTGTTTTTTTCATTCTGAAGCAGCAACCGAGATGAAGGTTTAGGTTCTTAAATGTCTTTACTTCCACTTTAGAATGAATTTTAAAAAATATACAGAGGGCTGGGAAACTAAACTTATTTTTAGAACCATAATAGCCCCTCTCCAGTGTTACTGTAAGTATTGTAATTATGCACTATAAACAGCACTGTAAATTGTCACTCTTGGATCAGACACTGAATGGACATGGTTTCTAATTACCCTCTCAGAGTTACTGAGATGAGCTCTAGTAGCACATGCTAAAGTTTTATTGAAGTCAATGACTTGTTCATGAAATAGTTACATAATAAATATTATTTATAGAAAGTATCTGGGGAATAGTTTCAAACATGAATATATTCAATGAAGTGATAAATTGTTCATGGAAAACTTCTGAACAAAAACAGAGACAAAATATGTCAAAGAAATGATTCATTACAAATTATTCATCCAGTTTAGTCATCATAAAAGGGAAAGTAACAGCAATTAAATTAAATGCGGTTTCAATAGATCAATTACAATAAATGACTCTAAAGGTTTCGGTTAACAGATTACTCCTATTACAACATGTTAGAACAAAAGAAAAATTATTCCCCATTTTTGTAAGCATTTAAATGTTCAAACCTAATAAAAAGGATCTAATTAGATTACTCTGATAAATATAATCTCTTCAAAACAGCTGTAAGCAAATTCATGAGAATAGATGGCTTCCAGAGAAAAGTGACAAGTGGAAAACAGATGGCAATGTACAGAAGTCTTTTTTTTAATTCTGTTGCAAGCAATGCACTTAGAAAGCTGCAATCTGTGAGCAGCATATTTATGGTTTATTGCTTGATATTCTTGAAAACTGGAAGTTATTTGAACAAAGATTATTTTAAAGAATTAACCAGTACTTGAAAACTGCAGCTATATTATTCAATCAGTTTAAAAAATGGCTTTTAGACAGCGTTCTTGACACACTATTAATCAACATTTGGCCTTCTCAAAAATACTTGGAAAAGATTACAACAGTCTAAATCTCCTTGAGTGCAGCACTATTATATTTTTCCACCTTAAAAAAAAAATCACAGAAACAATCACCGTTGCCTAAAAAGATACTGACTCAATATAATTAAAGATCTTAGAATGTGGCCCTTACTATTTAATTTTAAAAAGGTCCTGAGTTCTTCTGGCTATATTTTTCCATTAATGGAAAGGACTGTTTAGCCTTTGCTGAGCTACAATGGTTTAATTTTATTATTAATTCTTATAGACTTTATCACTGTGGAAAAAGAATATATAAAGGAAAAAGAAGGAAGATGATGCTGGCGAAAAAAACCCAGATAAATAAATGAAAGAAAGAGAGCGAATTGTTTTTATACCAGTTTAGCCAGCATGCCCATCTCCCACATATAGAGTTTCAACAACTGTCATACCCTGGTATAGTTCATGATCGCTTTATACTTTCCTATCAAAGAGTAACTCCAGTGAACTAAGTCAAAATTGCATTAAGGGCCAGCAGAGGGCACCTTGCCAGTGGAACAGATGTGGTTCCATTGTCAGGAAGAATTGCTATATGCAGTTAAGAGCATATCCCCTGTGCAGCACCATGGGTGACAGCAGGCATGGCATGAGAAGAACTGAAAATCACGCAGCGTGTGACTCCTATCACCTTTTCCTGGGAGGGGGCACAGAGGGATGAAAGGGGCTAGTGGCATTTGCCTAGTGTAGGGTGACCAATTTTATAGGGACAGTTCCAATATTCAGGGTTTTTTCTTATATAGGTGCCCATTACCACCCTGATTTTTCTCACTTGCCTACCACCTAGCCCATTTACCTGAATTGTGCACTAGGTAGAAATTTTGCCTCTAAAATGTAAATACACAGAGCCATAGCAGAATATATGCCCATCCATCCTGCCTCTTTATGTGCAAACCGGAACTGAGTCACTCAATATTCAAAACAACACTCAGTCATATTCATTCAAAAGATTATAAAAGGACAAGGAAAGAAGAAAACCATCTTGTTTTAAATGTTGTATCTCTGTCTTACAGGTTTCAGTTGCTGTCCCAGTTGTTGCAGCAAAACTAAGAGCAAATGACTGACTCATCTCCGAATGAGCTGGCATGTGTCTGTTTATTCACTGGATAGGAAATCTGATATTCCATTAGCGTAATTTAAAGGTTGAGAAGAAATGAGTATCACGTACAAAACAAAAGAGAACAGATTTAAAATCTATGAGATTAGTGTCTCAGGTAAAATAAATAAATAACACTAAAAAAAAATTGCCTACACTTTAAATCCTGCAATGATCTACTTCAGCAACACATAGGAAACACAACAAAAATTAGAACAGGGTCATAACAATATAGGTCTTTGGCAATTGGCAGGACTGACAAATGTACTTAGAATGCTGAATTCTCAAAATTGTACATCTGAATGTGGCAGAAGTTAACTTCTTCAGAGCAGGGACTGTCTTTTTGTTAGGTGTTTGTACAGTGCTAGCACAATGGCACCTTGATCCATGACTGAAGTCCCTACATGCTACCATTCTACAAATAAATAATGCTAATTGAGAGAGAATGAGGATTGAAAGGAGGAACTACTTGGGGATACTGCTATTCAGAAAATCTTGGACAGAAGTAAAAAGGATATCTGAGGTGTTCTAAAACCGAAATAATGTAAAATATTAAACTGTATAAGAATATAAAATTCAGACATAATATTCTCTCCTGGTTTAGAGTTATGTGTATAGTTAGAAAGGATTCATTCTGTCTAGACAAGAAAAAGAGTCTTCAAGGAAAAAAGTATTGATATCATAAGCAAAATTCTGGCCTCTTGAAGATATGTCTACACAGCATTTAAACACCCGTGGCTGGCCCATGTCATGTCAGGTGACTCGGGGTTGCAGGGCTTGAATTAAGGGGTATACGTTGAGGCTTGGACTGCAGTCCAAACTCTAGGACCCTTCAACCTTGATTGAAGGTTGAAGGGTCCTAAAGCCTAGGCTCCATCCCAAGTCTGAATGTCTACACTGAAATTTAAAGTCCATAAGCCCAAGCCCGAGCCCAAGCCAGCTGGCATTGGCCAGCCACGGCTTTTTCCTTACCATATAGACATACCCTTTAAGTTAATGGCTAAACTCCCACTGGCTTCAATAGGGTGAGGATTTCACCCGTTGTGTGTAGCCAAGCAAAGGGTTAGGAAGGGAATAAAAAAAATAGCAAAAAAGGTTCTATGTAAATATGACAAAGAATCAACTATAGGGCCCACATCATGCCAGAGAATGGAAATACACAAACTTTGCTTCTCACAGCAAAGTTAATAGTGAAGACAAAGACATAATTTATTTATATATATATGTGTGTGTGTGTGTGTGTGTGTCTGCAATTTTAATAATATCTTAACAATATAACACCTAAGGACAATCTGTCCTGGAAACAGTGAAAAGAGGGCAGGCAGCTACTCAGACTTGTGACCTGCCTGTCTCTCTTTTCAGTACTCATAACATGAGCAATGGATTTGTCCAAGATTACATTGGCTTTTTTAAATTCTCAAAGTTCAGATAAACTTGCTCTCTTCCAATATTTAGCTCAACGCCACAGTCCATGAAAATTCCCACATGAAAATCATCAAAGGTTGCAAGAGCCTGGACATTCCAGCAGATCCAACCACATTTAGCACAGAAATTCAGATGATAAAAAATCCATAGGAAAGGTACTTATCTCAATCTCAGATGAAAGACCCACCCCAATAATTGTAGTCCCACTTTGGGAATTCTAATCCCTGCTGCTGGGAAAAAACACCAAGCAACAGGGGAAACAAAGGGGGATAGAGAAGATGCGTAACATATAGCAAACAAAGACTTTTTGAAAATTGCCTCTAAAGTAACAAAAGAACAAATATTCCAAAAGATGGCCAAATAAAATAACCTGCAAATAAACAACATTCCCCTAAAATCCAAAGCCTAAACCCCTACTGAGACATACAGGAGAAAAAGACACCACAAACATCTACAAAGGGATGTATTGAGGAATGAGATTGGGAGGGACTCACTTCCTAAGTCATTTTATTTCAAATGTGACAATGTTACCAAGGGCCATGTGGGAGAAAGTAACCATCACAAGAGCTAAAGCAGAGCTGGAATAAAAATATCTGCACACAAAAATGCTTTTGTGAAGATATAGCTGGTGAAGCAAACTCAAATGGGCCTCCAGACCCTAGGAGATGATCATGCAAGTATAATACCAGGCCCATTTAACATTGTTCCATTGACTTCAATGGGACTAGGATTTTATCCTAGCCACACTTGAATTACTAGAGGTAGCTGAGGAACACAAACTGTCTCTATGCCAGTGGACATGGTATAGAAAGCAGAGTGTGTCATGCTCAACTCTCTGAAATATGCAGACAACCAGAAGAAATGCAGGGACCCAGTCACAGGAAAATACCTACTCATGGCATCAGGATACCAGAACCCACAGCCTCATTCCCCAACTCAGGAAAGGGAATGGGGATCATACCAAGCTAAAAGGCTCTTTGTTCCTTTCATGGCTTCAGAGAATCATGTGCATTCATGATGGTCCCCTACTTCACTCTTATTGCCTCGCTACAGTCCTTTTGTGACATTCCCCACCTGTGACAGGCAGCATCCTTTGTATCAATAGCAATGAGCTACTTTTGCCCTTTCTTTTAACCTGGAAATTTTTTAATTGATCAATTTGTTTCCATTGTTTTTTGTTGCTGCCATTTTTATTTTGACTTTCTTAATGCCTGCCTAGGCCTATAATCCTGGGTGAACTTCAGAAACTGATTTAAAATCAGAAAAGGTAAGTTCTTTCCCCTGAATAAGCTTCTTTGCATTGAAACTCACTTCTGCTTTTTTGCTAGGTTTGATAAACATTAGTAAGAAAATTAAGCAATTAAAATGGACATCTATGATGGACAATGATTTATCAGAGTTTACAGAACCAAAGTTTAAATGGAAGCCAACTCCAAGGGTAAGAGGTTTTAATATATCTTAAGAAAGCAGAGTATCCACAAAGCATAGACCTCATGGTAATTAGAAATGGGAAGATTATTTATAGAAAGAAGAAGTAGCAAAGAAGAAAAATTTACACCAAAGACTAGAAAGGGGATCACTAAAGTAGACTAATTTTATTTTTAATTCCTGTAAAAGTTTAAGATAACAATTTACTTTTTTAAGAAATACACATTTAAATACCTATAGTTTGGTGATTTGATCTATTATGTGACTGAATTAAATCCCGTGATAAGAATGTTTTAATTGTTAAGCTATTTTTAATATGATATGTTCATTATTGGATAATTTAGATACCTTGTGTTATCAGAGGTAATTATGAAGGTTAATTCTTTGTCATATTGTTAAAACTACTGATTCTTAGAAGTTTTGCAAGTTTCATGAAGAGCAGATTTTATTTTCTCAGTTTCAAAATTAAGAGAATTAAGAGAATTATCAGACCTACCTGATCATGTCAAGTATTAAGTTAATATTCGATTTGTTACATCAATAAACCACTCATCAAAATATAATGTAATTGTTGTAGACTAAGTTGACTTTAAGAAACAATAAAGCAGCTACTATTATTAGTAGTCAGTTAATAGTACTAGATTATATCCCACCACATTTTTTGATTGCAAGTATTAAGAGATTGATAGCAAATTAGTATGAATACAGTCAAATTTTATCAGATACATTTTTAAAACACAATAACTTCAGTTGTTAGAGCCTAGGTTTGCTGACCTTTAAGGTTCAAAAAGGGGTTTCTCCCAGGTGTATCATTGCTTCATTGACTAGGTGTACCATTGAGTATATTTTGCTTTCTGTGGCACATATGGTACTGGCCCCTACCCAAGGCAGTGATATGCTTTGGCAACTCATATATTCTTAGGAGTTTTTCATGTCATTTACAGCTTATTGGATAATTTATTATGGTTATTCCATGCAGTCAGTTGCCTTTAAAAGTTATTGAAAAAGAAAGAAAAAAAATTGTTAGTGCAAGTTCCATAGTGTCAATGGGTTGATTAAGTAAGTACTGCTCCAAGAGGTAAGTTAATAAGAAGCGAATTGGAAAAATAGGTTGGCTTGAATGTCCCAACTTACTTATAAATATATGCTGTACCACCCATATAGGCATTTGTATTGTGCGCTCTGCCATTGCCTATCATGACAAATGTGAACTGCTCTGAAGGGAGGAATAAGTTAGAAAAAAGAAAGAGAAAGCAAATAATGGATGAAGAATAGAATGGATACACTTCTTTTCCCTGTGGTCTCACCTGTACTGCTTTGTCCCAGTATTCTTGTATTATTGCCTCAGTCATAATAAGTTAATAATGCTGATTCCTAACAAGATGAAACTTTTGGTTACTTTTTCCAAATAATTGAGTTCATATACGGAACGCTTGTGATGAGAACGCATCAAAGGGTTTAGATATTCAGATACACACTGAAAAGTTTGGAAGCTTATCCGCATCACTAGAGTCTACAAAACGGGGCTAGAATACCCCAATGGTCCCTCTCCTGGTATTTTTTAGTTATTGGCTGGTACCAGGAGGTAGAGAGGGACAATAGGTTTAAATTGTTTTTGTAAAATTAATCCAAAACTTGAGACCTCCAAAAATAATTAAATTTGAGCTCTGTACAAAGGTTCAGATTTTCTCTGAATGGTTTATGCCTTCCTAGTGACTCTCTGAATGCCATTACATTTTAGTCCCAGGTATTTTGAGTTATGAATGCAATAACCAGGGCACTGGATAAACTAACAAGGGTATTTTATATCCATCAATTTCTAATTATTGCAATCATATTAATGAACAGTAACACTCACCAGTCTAGTAGGTGTTTTCAACTCCAAATATTGAGAGGGTTTTGTAATTAAAATAGAAAAGGCTCCTAAATGCTCAAGTTATTCCATTTCAAAAATCATCCTGCTATTTTTATAGCCTGGCTTGGATAGCCAATGACAATACAATTGACATTGGAAAAATAATTGTGTATTGATTCTTAGATGCTAGCTCTTCTATGTGAGAAAGGTGGTGGTATCTGTGCTATCCAGCAGAAATTTCAGCTGTTGAGCTGGCCAGAAAACAAGAATTCCATTTCATGAAAAGTTTCAAAAATTGTTTTCATTCTGCCTCAGAACAAATCTGAGACCTTTCCAAATTTTTTATTAAAAAAAATGGGATACACAAAACCACTTCAAAAATAGCAAGAAGCCCAGTAGCTAGGGAAATCTCCTGGGACGTGGGAGACCAAGGCTCAAGTCCATACTCTGAACATGAACTTGGGACTGCCTAACCTAAGGCAAGTGCCCTAACTATGGGCAATTGTGGGGTGGATGCCACTGAAATACAGACACACCTTCCTCCCCCCACCCCTGCCCAAAAGAACCTCCACATTGCATCCTGGACTTAAGAAACCTGCCTGACAAAAGTTTAGTCAAAACCAATATATTTCCGGTAAACTTTGTTTTCTTGAGAAACTCCCAACCAGCTCCATTCAGCTTCCTAATTAGAAGCACAATTATTCGAGATTTGGAGTAAATTACATTTAATCTCCCAGCCTCAAAGAAAGTCAAACACTGTTGTGGAGGGAGTTGCCTTTGTGTTTCATCTGAGCTCTCCATTGACTTCAGTGGAGTTACCCTGCTATTCACACCATTGTGCGGAAAACCAAGCTCAAAATGTATGGTCACAAAATGTGAGCATGCCAGTCATGCACTGATCAGGGGTAGTGGGTCATCCTTTCATATTTAGTCACCCATTTTGCTCAGATATATTATATTATATGAGAGCGGATGAGTATCATATATAGTAATTCATCACATCATTTATGTTGGACTGATAATACAAAGCAATGTAGAAGATTCTTCTGACAATATATGTTTATCAAGAAATTTCCTATCATTTTGAATCTTGATCATATACAAAACTTCTTTACAAGCATTGTGGTGAGCAAGGTACCTGTAAGTTACTTATAGTCTTGCAAAGCAAATAAAACATTTTCACCTACCTCCAAAACTTGCAATCAATCTTTAAACATATACTGTTATTTTTAAAAAATTTTTCTAAGACCACTGTGCATTATATATTTGTCTTAATTGGACTCCTTAAATTTCCTTTACTTTTTTTTTTAACGTGCACTTTTATTTTTTACAGTGTTTTCTATAAAAATCAACAAACAAATTACAAACTGTGGTTAATCAGCAAGGCACAAGCCTTTTTTATCCTTTATCATTCCTGCCATCTGCTTTTGCAGTTTTATCATCAGTGTATGACCTAATAATCTATCTGGTTTGTTTCCCATCTCCAGAAGAAAAACTGCTGCAGAAATTCAGGAAAGGGTTTCAAATTCCCTCTCTTCACTGAGATTTCTCTCAGCTGTGACTTCATGGTTCAATTTGTGTTGAGTTTCCAACCTATCCATTAATAATTATAATTCTCAGTTCCAAAAAAGTGACCACTAAAAGACCATTAATAAAGTGTATTACTTATAGTATTCAAATCTAAATTTATTCTAATTTATTTTCCATTTCTTGTTAACAGATATAGTGTTTATGTAAAATGTTGGCCTTTTAAAAGGGAATCATTATTTCTCCAATTATATCCCTACTATAGTCACCATTAAAAAGTGAACATTTGCCAGGTACAAGATAGTACTATCTGAAATAGCATGTTTTTTCTCAAGACTTGGAACAGAGAATAACTGTGGCACTGGTAGATGCAGGCTGATTTTTTCATGGTGATCATTATAAAGCCTTTAAATATATGGCCAGGAAATTTGACCTAAAAATCTCTAATCTAACTGAGATGGGATTACATCTCAAAAACCTAAACAAATGCAAATTTATCCTATATGACATTTTCTCATGTTTATGTAACAAACTAATCTTTCTAGTTTAGAATTAGACACTCCACAGAGACCATGGGGGGTGCCAATGGTCGTTGAGATGGGAAGGGGGATTTACATCTCAAGAGGTAATCAAACTCACCATTTATAATTAGAAAATGGAAGGAAACCTCAGATCCAAACATCCCTCAACTTTGGGAAAGATCTGATCTGGATCTGAAGTTTGCAGCTAATAATTGCCTCTATAATAGACTATGGATTGTTTTACCCCTCATCTCTGAGAAACAGCTCTGAATCTGTGGCTCAGGACCCTTACTATATAAAGTGTCCAAGAAATAAGGCATTTATATGTTAGGGAGAAGTTCTTTCACCTCCATAAATCTGAAGAACAAATGACTAAAACTGGGTAACTTTTATTTCTGTTTATTTTTAAGGGTGGCACATGAGAAAATCCAAACTTCATTTATTTAGTGTTCATATTCCATTACTATTTAACTGCTATATAGCCAATCCTTGACTATCCCAAATCAATAATAGTATTAATCTTGGTTTCCTAGTGAGCTCTAATCATAACTATAGATGACTCGACGCTGAATATTTTTATGCACACCTTCTTCCTTTATCTTTTATTATAAAACGTTCATTCCAAAAAGCTGTAGATTCTCTTAGTATTTAACACTGCCTGTTTTTTTCACTGCAGTGGAGGAATGAAAAAAACTGATGGATACATTATTTTAATTATCCTCTCTACAAAAGGTTTAAAATGTGTCTTACAAAAGAACTAGTCTGGAAGTAATTTTATTGTAATTTCTAAGAGCTTTTGTTCCACTTTTTAGGATAAAAATATATATTTGTATTATCATTTTAATTCAGTCCTCCTGTCTCTTTTAACTATGAAGTAACATTTTGAAAAAAAACAAAAACAAAAAAACAAAAAACCCCAACAATTCCAGAGTATTTATGTGTTTTTGATCTATACATATTTACATACGTTGTGCTAAATCTTTGACCTTGGTTAAGCCATGTACAGTGCAGCTCAGAAGTTTGTGTTCTCTAGATCCTGTGCTGGCTGCATGCTGGTCCTGTACCTAGTGGAAATTAGCACAATCTAGGAGACAATACAGCTAATGTATTATGCCGATCCATTTCACAGAAGTGAATTTCATCCACAATCTTTCTCCAGAATCTCCTGGGAGCATGAAATGCCTGTCCCAGAAGCTGGAACTGGGTCTATCCTCCTCCTGGATGAGGGCATAATTTTTCCATCATCAATATTGATATATTTTGCAACCTCAGTCTCACTTAGGTGGGAAGTTAGACTCACTATAGTGCAATTACTCCTTTACCTTTGATACCTGCAGGGTTATCTTTATGATTATTATGTTCATTGTAATCTATGCCAGTTTTTTACTTGTATTTGTAATTATGACTAGTAAAGTGATTACATTAGCTTTACCTTTTACCTCAATATCAGCTTTTTATCTGTATTTATCAACATGCAAACACACATATATAATACATTTTGGTTATCAGAACAGCATTAAGGAAATATTTTGAATTGTACACAAAGCTTCCAAAACAAATGCTAGGTTTCCAGTTGCTTTCTTTGTGGATGCAGCATATAGCTAATAGCTGTTCTCCTAAAATGGATTTTCACCAACCTGAGCTGTTTTGGACCGTGGCTATATTGTCAATTTTTAATACTTTTTATGGGGAGAAATATACAAGGAAACTCCAAAAGGTGATGAAAATTGCTTTATGAACATTGTTTAATTTGTAGGTGTTGTGAACTGCATACTTTTGTCTGTCTCCATTTTAGGGCAATAAAGATTAATGTGATATTGAGGACAACAAAAGATACTATCAAGGTTGTTTTAAAATCATTGAAATAGATGCTTTTAATTTACATTTCTTTCTAAATCAAAATGCTGCTATTATTAATAGGCTTACAGTGCCCAGTATAATTAAGACAAATCCAGGCTCCTCTCCCCTAGTTAACTGGTCATCATGAGAACTGAAATATTTATTTTCCATCTTAATTGAAGAACAAGATCCAAAGGCATGGTGGGTTGGCCAATGAGTAAGGATTAAGCTTTATGTGGCTCACCTGAATGCTGAAAGGAACGTTACCACAAAGTGAATGTCAAAGAGTTACACACTTGGCTGACAAACATATTTCGGATAATTTATAGCTTTCTTGGAGATGATGCTTTTCCAAACCATGTTCCCTATGGACACTTTAGATCTCTTTACATGTGAAAATATCCATGTGAGTGACTTATTACATTTTTAAATAAGTTTATAGGAAAATGGCCAGAAAACAGTTGGACGGATGTAGAGTAGCAAGTAAAGTCAGAAACTTGCTGGGTGCTTTATGTTGCTGGAGAGTACTCAAGACACAATGTGCATAAAATAAAAAAAAATAAGTTTGTTTACTGAACCTGTACATTTATGAATTTGTGCTCTAATCTTCCTTGGCTTAATTTGTTTTTTTTTTTCCCTTCCAGGTTCTCTGCCATAAGCTATTGAGTTTGAATTAGTAAACATGGATGAGGCCTGCTGCATATTGATACTTGTCTATTTTCCTTGTTTGTAGGCTGAGCATTCTTATACATTCATTAATTTATTCACATTACACGGTGGTGATGTAGGGAAGCATAATTATCCCTGTTATACAAATGAGGAACTGAGACAGAGAGATGAATGGCCTGATCTGAAACCCCTGGAAGTCAATAGCGAAAAGCTCCTAATGACTTAAACAGCTTTGGAGCAGGTTATACCAAAAAAACTATGGCAAATCCTGAGTCCTCATGCAGCGCCTTAGCCTTCTCTTAAAAGCGAACAGGCGTTTACAGGTTTCTAGGCCAGGATGGGGTGTGTCCTTGGGGACCCACTGCCCTGGTGCCCTGCCAAGTCTCCACTGCTTCCCCACACGTTTCACAGCGACCTGTACCAGACTGTAGTGTGGCAGTCACACTGGGTTCCATCCATGGTTGCCCAGTGGTTTGGCAACCAGGACTGGGGGTTTCCCCCTTGCATCCAGCCTGCCTGCTGTCCTTGTCTTGCCATGCTGTTGCTGCTGCTCCAAAAGTCGGGTTACTTCCTTGATCAGGCCCTCGGCACAGAGCTTCTTCCCCTTTCCCCTACCTGGCTAGGAGAAGGCAAGGTGCCTGCAAGTCCAAATCTGAAGGTCACAGATCACTGGGAAGGGGCTTGATGGGAACGGTAGTTTCCTGATCAGCAGTTTCACATTATATTTTGTAAATTTAACTTCAGAGGAACTGTCAAGAGTAGAACGTAAGTAAATTAACAGTGCAGTGTGTCATTTACTGGCAAAAGAATAGGTATGCCTGTGATCATAGAATCATGGAATATTAGAGTTGGAAGGGACCTCAGGAGGTATCTAGTCCAACCCCCTGCTCAAAGCAGGAATAGCCTCAGCTAAATAATCCCAGCCAGAGTTTTGTCAAACCGCAGGTTAAAAACCTCTAAAGATGGAGATACCACCACCTCCTTAGGTAACCCATTCCAGTGCTTCACCACCATCCTGGTGAAAAACCTTTTCCTAATGTCCAACCTAGACCTCCCGCACTGCAACTTGAGACCATTGTTCCTTGTTCTGTCATCTGCCACCACTGAGAACAGCCTAGCTCCATTCTCCCTGGAACCCCCTTTCAGGTAGTTAAAGGCTGCTATCAAATCCCCCCTCATTCTTCTCTTCTGCAGACTAAACAGGCCTAGTTCCTTCAGCCTCTCCTCATAAGTCATGTTCTACAGCCCCCTAATCATTTTTGTTGCCCTCCCCTATTCCACATCCTTTTCATAGTGGGGGGCCTAAAACTGGACACAATATTCCAAATGTGGCCTCACCAATGCCAAAGAGAGGGGAATAATCACTTCCCATGATCTGCTGGCAATGCTCTTACTAATGCAGTGATGGGAGTAGTCTGTCCTCTTAAGAGTAGTGATGCCTAGGGGTCAGCCCATCATGCTCCTGTGGTGTGGCCCTTTAAGATTTTGGGAGTTCTGATATATTCATTGGTAGAGAAAGCAATCCTTGGAATAAGTCGTGTATGGGAGGAAAACCCATTACTGTTTCTTTAAAGACCCAGGTCCAGGACCCTTGAAGAGTGGGAGGTGTAGCGCTTTCCTCTCCCCCCGCCAGTAAGGATTAGCTTTCAGAAGGGGACCAGCAGACTGGCTGCCTCCTCCTCCATAGCAGAAGAGACACTAGCAGAAAAAGACCAGCTTCCTGAACATGCCTAGATCAAGGGTGAAAGGACTAATTAGGGAAGAGAGCCAATGGCAGGAGACACTGACAGGCCCTTCAGCTGACCTAAATTACAAACAACTGCAGGAGGAGGACTGGGGCTCTTTCTCCTTAACACAGTAAAGTGACTGAAGTACAGCCCAGCTATGGGAGAAAAGCTAGAGCCTCATGTACATGGGGAAAGGACACCTACCAGACTTTTATGTGGACCCAGAGTGGGCATGACCTCTAGAGACTAAAAAAAGGTTTCTACTCTGTAAACAGAGCCAATAAACCAAACCTCACAAAAGTAAAAAAATGTCTGAAGTAATCTGTTTTGGGTAATTGATTGAAAGAATCAGAACAGGCTCTGAGGGAAATGTACCTGCAAGTCAATGAGGCGTTCTTGAAGGCAGTGCCCCATTGCAATACCACTGCCTCCTACTGGCTGAAATGTCACAACTGTTCAATAATGACAAGTGCTAAGTATTTACAGAACACTAATCCCCCAAAATCTCCAAGTGCTTTTCAAAACGGGATCAGTATTATTATGCTGACGCAGAAACACATTAAGGCTTGGTCTACACTACAGAGCTAGAATAATGTAAGCTGCCTTACATTGGCCTAACTATAGAAGTGTCAACACTAAAATTTTGCTTCCACGGACAGAACTGCCCTGCTATGCTGACTTAACTCCACCTCCACAAGAGGTGCATAATCAACGTCATTGTAGTTAGGCTGACACGGTGTCAGTGTGGACACTGTGTTGCTTACTTCAGCTGTTACTGGTTTTCAGAAGCCATCCCACAATGCGTCACGCTAACAGTACAATTGATACGAGCACTCCTGGCAAGGATACGTACCACCGACACAAGTAGCAAAGTATAGACATGCACAAGCAATGGAATTATTGTGGCAGCTGATGTTAATGAAACCTAGGTTGACTTAATTTAGTAGTATAGACATGCCTGTAGTCACCTGCCCTGCAATACTGTAGCCAAAAGGACAAATGTCATCCTTGGATTCATAAACAGGGGACTATTGAGTAGGAACAGCACATTATCTCTGCATTTGGCACTGATGTAATTGGAATGCTATGTCTGTTCTGATGATTACGCTTAAAAAAGATGTTGAAAAATTGGAGAGTGTTCGGATTAACTACAATTAAAAGTTTGGAAAACATGCCAAGGAGCTCAATCTATTTAGTTAAACAAATAGCAGGTTAAAGGGTGACTTGACCACAATCTGTAAGTCTCAATATGGGGAACAAAGCTTTGATAGAGGGCTTTTAAATTTATCATACAAAGGTATAAAAAGATCCATTGGATGGAAGCTGAATAGCAGATTCAGATTAGAAATAAAGCAGATTGAAAGATTTCCAACGGAGAATCAACCACAATCCTTGATAATTTGTTCCAATGGTTAACTACCCTCGATTTCCCCTCCCCTCCCCCCATAAGAATTGGATTTTTCAATTTTTTTCCTAAAAGTTGAACCACAAGTATTGGACTTAAAGCAGGAATTAAAGTGTTCAAATTAAAACATTGGTTACATTAAGCCCTTGAATTTTCTGATATACAGCATTATATATCTTAGCTTAGGGTTCTCCAATGTAAATTTCTTTTAATGCACTGGACAAAAAATGTTCTCTGAAATCATTTTAAATATTTCCCTTTAAACTAAAACTTTGTTCATCCTGAGCTTTAAAAGTTACTAAATGTGTTTGCAGTAGTGGTTAGTGGGATTCTGAAATAAAGTTGGATGACTGATTTGTTTATTTGCATGACATTATCCAAAGTGAAATATTTAAATGTGCCTGTATGTCCAGTGAATTCAGTAGGACTATTCATGGTAGTAAGCATTACACATGCTGCTAAGCGTTGGGAAGATTGGGTCTGAAGCAGCAATTATGTATCAACTATAGACTGTCAATTAAAAATGAAACAAAAAGACTAAGTAAACTTGGCAACTGAGATCACAGATTAGAGTCAAATAAATGTATGGACTAAAAATATCTTGTTACTAATTTCTACCGTCTTGAAATGAAAAAGCATTCAAAAGAAATGCAATATGAAACAGAAGCCATACTAATCATCTGAAGTTAATCTTTAACCTCCCTGGTCCTGATTCACATAATTATTATTATTGTGTTAAATGCAATGCCCTTTGATACAAGAAGAATATTACTCATTGTAATAGAAAAAGTAATTAGTTTTTTAAATTAATGTGAGAATTGAAAATGCATGAAGGGAGGCATTCACTTTTGTATTTCTTGAGCTACTCGATTAATTGTACCAGAAATAGCTTATT
This sequence comes from Mesoclemmys tuberculata, assembly GCA_007922155.1. Lineage (NCBI taxonomy): Eukaryota > Metazoa > Chordata > Testudines > Chelidae > Mesoclemmys > Mesoclemmys tuberculata. The sequence goes on along the minus strand of ML675609.1, from coordinate 29,596,392 downwards.
TTGAAAACCCCACATGTTGTAATTTCCAGATCTAGTTCTTATGGCTCTGTTATGAACTAAGCTTTTATGTATCAAACAAAAAATTTGCATATTAAAGATTTAGTCACCAATTGAATACATTAAATGTTTACTCAGCTTCTCCTCATTCCAGCTAATAACACTTGTTTTCTCAATAACAATGACAGCACACCTGTTGAAGGGGGCTAGATGGTACACTGGGTGACTACATCAATAAATAACCTCTTTCCAATTGCCAAAATTTGTTTTCCTCAAAGAAATGAGGGTCTGATTCTCCTTTCCTGTACTGTAGTTTTACATTAAACTACTCTGGAGCAATGCTTGACTTACACAACTGTGAGAGCCATTTGTAATGTTGTTGTAGCTGTTTGGTTCTGAGATATGAGAAAGACAAGGTGAGCAAGGTAATGTCTTTTATTGGACCAAATTCTGTTGGTATTCCTCATATCTGGAAAAGGTAACCAGAAATGTCTAAGATTAATACAAGGTTGGATAGCTTGTTAAACATAAGGGGTTCACACATATTGTAGGAGACTATTTAAAATGAAGTGGGCAATTAACACTTCTGATGTTGGAAGACAAGGGAGGGTTAGTAAGCAACTAATTTGTGGGTGTGTTACAAATGTTTAACAGAATCTCTGTTAAATCCATCGTTTTCATTGTCCATCAGAGTTCTGAATTTACATTCCAGGAAATTCATATCTACACATTACCTGTGTTCTAGCAAGGAGCTAAGTGGTACAGTCAACTGAAACCTCAGCTGTTCATGACTAGACAAAATAGGATTAAAATTAATTCCTTAAATAGAAATTAGCTTTGTGCTTCCATCACTATCCCCTATAGTTATTTGTCTGCATCAAAATCTACCATGCAATCTGGCATGTTATCCTATCCACAATACAGGCCCAGAAATGAAACAGGAGTGATTTTGAAAGGAAGGAGTGAGTTGAATTGAACTACATAAGAGATAACACATAGAAGTCTCTATAAAGTCATCATGAGATTCCTGTTTAAAACCAAAATGGTCTTCCTTTTAAATGTGTAATAAATTAACAAAGACATTCTGTTCAAGAAATAATTTGTACACAGTAACTAGAGCTGAAAAATAAATTGGATCAAAAACTATACCTTAGGTATGTGGATTATTCTGTGTGGGCCAAATTCATCTCACTGCTCAGAACGTGGTGGAGTTACAATTAGTCCAATTTTAAATATCTATTTTCAGTATAAATTAGACCAATATTCAGCAGGAGGATGTGACAATTCTGGGAAATAAGGAAAGGGGTGTAGTTTCTTTCAGCTCTACTTCCCTGATACAGTCACTTCTGAGCAGAGCTACAAATAAAATTACTATGATATGAAAAGAGTTGGTACTGCATCAGAATTGGCAACTTTGCTGATCATGAGAGCAGATTGCTCAAGCCTGGAAAATAAACTACTCTTAGGTCTTTAGAGTTACTCTATTCATAATAATGTTGACATTTTCAGGAGGACATGGTAGGAAGTCTTATACTGCAACTAAACTTTGTGCCTTTTCCATGCATGGAGGTCTGGATTCTCCATGGCTGTCAGTACACAACTATACATCATGTCTTCCAGTATTGACCTAAAAGGTTCTCTGTCTAAGTACTTGTGACCTCATCACTACATCATCTGAAATTATACTGCCACTCCCCTTTGAGGTTAGGAGTATTATCTCCATTTTAAATATGAAGCAAAGAGAAATTGAATTGCCCAAGATCATACAGGAAGGTTGTAGCAGAGACTGGAACACTTATCTTCCAAATGCTCCTCAGTATTTTAACCATAATACTAGCTTATCTCTCTGTGATGAGGGAGTGAATTTTATTTCAGATGTCTTAGAAAAGACTACACTCAATGTCACTAAATTCTCTTTTCCATGTGTTGCCAGGTTTATTTGCAATCTTTTTATACAAGAACTAATCGTTTTTTCGTCTGTGACATTGACTAGTGTGTTGCTTTTCTAATTAACAATGCTGATTAAAAAAAAATTTCCATTTAAACAAAACAAAAAACAAAACAAAACAAAAAACAGAAAATTGATTTTTGACCAAATACATTTTCACGGAAGGTGTCTTCTTTCCTTGGAAATTATTGTTTTGTTTTTGATAACTGAAAATTCAAAAACAAAATTTAAGGCTAGAACAAAAAGATTTGTGGGTTTTTTAAAAAAGAAATCTATTCATTTACTGCTTTGTTCCTTTTAAACAGCAAAGAGGTATGTGGTGAAGACTCCCCTTTCTGGTGGTTAGTTCCAAACTCCCACTTGTTCCTTTTACAGCCTTTGGGGAGAGAGAAGTTCACTCAGAAATCACTCCAATATAGTTATCAGCAAACTATCAATCAATTTTATTCACAAATAGTTAAAGTGACCCGCCAACACTGGTGTCTTAGTTGATGATCAAGGCACCTCCCTCCTTATATGGCCAATACTTGCAGGCAGCACTAAAGTAGGCCCATTTTGGTAATACAGACAGGTGGTTCCTGGGATTTGTCACCTCACCTACCACTGAGCTCAGGCTCTCAGCCTGCAACAATAGCAGCAGCATGTACTCTGTCCTACAGCCTGGGCAGCCCCTTCTCAAATGTCACCCCGTAATTGGAAGAAAACAGGTGGCAGAAAGTAGGGGGTGGGATTTCCTGCCAGGTCCCTAGCCAAGCAGACTGTGGAGAAAGAGGTCTGGATCTTTCACACTTCTGGTATGTGGAGAGGGGACTCCACAGGAAGAACAGCAGCATATGCATTTATCAGTGTAAACGATTCTTGCAATTTTATCATAAGTCTCATGGTATTTGGTTTCTTTTTCCTCAACCTCAGCTGAGACTGCATGGGAATTTAAAAAATGTCTAGCCTTCCTGGTTATGGAGAAAAGCCTAAAAATAGGATGCTAGTGCATCTTACAGCTTCAGAAACCAGAAGGCAAATAAAAAGAATGCAAAAAGTATTCCTTTAAAACAATCTCATGATTTATGGGGCCTCTTGATTTTTTTAGTGTGTAGGGTTGACAATACTGTTATTTAGAAGTGAAACAAAATCATAGGTTAAATATTAACGATCAGGAAATGGTTAAATAAATTAATAAAATGAAAAAAACTAGTTTCCAAAAGACTGCTTTACAAGTAATTGAACACAAGAAAAGTTGCCTGTATCTGGTTAACCATAAGTAAATACACATTTTCCCAGATTAAGCCACTATGGTAATTTAAAAAAATATAATCTGTAACATTTAAACTTGGTAAGAATATCGTAACTTGAAACTATTGCAAATAACTGCAGACGGCTCCCTACCACATTCATTCCACTGACACAATGGGGAAAAAAGAACAGAATACTACAGGTTAATGAAATATTTAAAAAAAGAAATAGGCATGCATGTTTCTCCCTATATTCTCTAAATTATTTTATAATACTGCACATTGTGGATCAGTGCTCTAGGTCTCCATTTTAAGCTGGTTGTCTTAAAATACCCATATGACTTTACATTTTAAACTTGCTCCTGGCAAGACTGTCAACAGGGAAGAAAAAACAAACCGAATATCATTGATTAACCTTGAAAACAAGGGATTTTAGGTTGCTCAACACACTAATCATGCAAATGCAAATCAGCTGCTGGAGTATAAAGAAATGAGACTTGAAAATAAGGCCCTACTTCACTAGGTAAATGAACTTGGCATGTAGTATAGATATATTATGACAAAGATCTTGGACTCAGATATTCAGGCTTGCATCAATGACAGCTAAATTCTATCCTCCATTCTTTTTAAACAAAACCAGCTTCACTCTCTTTAATTTTCAATTATACTGCTGTCCTCTTCCTCACCCTATAAAAGAAAGAGGTAAAAGAAAAAGGTGGACTATATAATTAGAGCTTTTCAAAATTCATTTTTAAGATTCATTGGAAAAGTTAAGTGCTTAAAAGTTCCACAACTAAATTCTTTAGAACTATAATATTCATCTATAGAGCTGCAACAGCCTTTCCATGCTCAAGGATAGTGAGATCTGGGTTCCTAGGTATGATGTTAGGGCCAGGTTTGTACCTAGCAGAAGGTCTGTGGTTTAGGCAACTCCTCTGCTTGAAACAAATGTCTCCCATGATATGAAACTGTCCCTCCTGATATGGGAGAGAGAATGGTTAGTGGATTAAATGAGGAACTCTCTCCTAAGCCCAGCTCTGACACTTAACTGGGTCAAGACATTTAAATTTAGCTTCCCCACATGTAAAAATGTCATAATAATCAAAGGTGCTGGGAGGATGAGTTAGTTAATATTTGTCAAATGCTAAGAGCTTGATTGTAACTTTTACAATCTGTAGAGAGTAAGGAGTAGCATATAGCTGCATTGCCCAGGAGCAGAACAGAGAATGACTTGTGACTCAAAGCTACATTTCCTCCCCTTCTCCCTATGTGCTCTGGAGAGGGAGTAAGTTATTTCAACCCTTTTTGAGCAGCTTGATCCTCCTGGACCCAACCACCAACTCTGGCTAGTGAGAAAGCAGAGTCTCATCCCTGCACATTTGTTCAGATGGGGAGTTCAGTTCCTGCTGCCTTCCCCTGAAACCAGTGATAATCTGAGAACATTCAAACAGGGACATAGGGAGGGTCTTACCCCTACTTAGTCCTCTGTGCTGCTGTGTAAGGACTGAGAGACAATCAAGTTCTAAATGAGTGCTGCTATAATAATAGATAGATGGCGAGCACTAGAGAAAGAAAGAGAAAATGGTTGGAGCAAAAGGGACAACTAGTAATATACTATTAGATAAATAGTGTACTAGTCAAATAATGTCATTATTAATGACTTTATTTCATGAATGATGTGCAGCATTATTCAGCAGGCTCTATAAATAATAAAATGATTAGATAGTAAACTGGACAAACAATTTTATCCAGTATTAGTTTTGTGAAGGATTTATCTTATGTTTCATTTGCATGTCTGTATTACTGAAAATGAATCACGTGCCTCTCTCTTTTCCATTGCAACTGAGCGTTCATGAGTTATTTTATTTACTTGAAGCATATGCCCCTGTATTAGTTTTTTATACCATATTTAAATGTTTGACAAAAAGGGTTTTATTTCTCTTTTTTTAGAGAGTTTGCTCAGCAGGCACAAGTTTTCCAAGTACTAAATCCTCTAAACTAGTTCCTAACTGCTACATTAAATAAGACTACTTAGTTTCATGTTACTTTACAGCATGTTCATGTCTCCAGTTCAGCTAATACAAAATGTGATGCAATTTTTGTAGAACGTGACATTGCCTATTAGAAAGATATATAGTTTAGTTTTACCAGTATTTTACCAATTTATATCTACATATAGTTTATTAACTACCACTAGCTTCTCAGTTAGAAAGGAAAGACGGGAAGGTGTTTTATGTATTAATTGTAGTAGGAGCAGGGGCTTCCTTCCATGTTTACAGTGAGGTTATGCTCTGAAAAGAGAGACACTGAAAAAGTATCGTAGGGTTACATTTCTGTCTTCCAAGGATATCGACATGAGTAAAATGAATTTTTTTTTCTATCTTGCAAACTCAACCTCAAAATCCCACTTGGTTAATTGTTTATCATATTATCCAATATTTTGCTGGGAAAATAATGTTTTTTTGAAGATCTGGCCTCAATTGTGGGCACTGAACTCTTTTGCAAATCTCAGTCTTAATTACTAAGCAACCAGATATGATACTCAAGTATACAGAGGGAGCAGGGTCACTTCTTCAGTTACTTTGCAGAGCAGAACTCCATTATGGAGCAGAAATATCTGTTCCAGGTCTTTGGTTTATACTACAGTTTTTCTAGGGAAAACTTCCTTAACATGAAACGTATTTTAAAAAAGTGAGATTTCTCATATTCACTGGGTGGAAAACATGTAATTTGAACAACTGTAAATACTAGACAAAATAAAATGTAGAAGGCTAATCCTTCTGGATTAGTGGTTTAGCTAATAATTAATCTTGTTCCATGTATAGATCAATGTAAGGGCTTGCCTACGAGGCGCAGCAATGCACAACAAAGAGATGTGAATTCTAATGTGCACCAACTTGTTGAACGCTAACTGGCCTATGTAGACCTCGCTGGTACACAATAAAATTTCCCTAGTGCACACTAATGTTGTACTGTCGAAAAAGTGAAACAGCTAACAGTACTGTTGAAACACTAGGACATTAGCATGCCCTAGGAACTTCTAGACTATCAAGCAGCCAATGATGGTAACTGAAGAAAATAACTGTTTCAACAAACTCCTAGAGCTTTGAGTCCACCCTTCTTTTCCTTATTGTGCTCATGGTTTCATGCTTCAGTTTTAAACCTTATGTCCCCAGTGGTCCTGATTGGGCTCTCTTTAATTCTATTTAAAAGTTGTGGATAGCTAGATAAGCAGCAAAATTGCATTTACTTGTTCCCATCCTTAGTTTAAAAAAAACCCTGCATATACTTGAGAGCTTCACAATGCCTAAGGATGTGTTAAACTGTTTATCTCACAGTTCTGTAATATTCAGTACGACAGCAGCCACTTTCCAGAAACCAAAATCAGCAACATTTTCTAGATATCCTTAGACTTATCTATGTAACCTACCCCTTATTTTGGATTGCAACACTATTTACCGCTAACGAGTGGGTAACAGTCAAGTATATAAACAGGATAAACAGGGGTATCAGAGAACATGAAGCAAGCAGTATCTCACATTCCACTTTTAAGTAAAATTGGAAAATGCTTCATTTTTAACAATGAACATTGCACATGTCAGTCACCTTAGAAAGAGCTTACAACACTAAAAGCATAGGACGGACCTGACACCACAAAACCGACTTCATTTAACACTACCATAAAGAGTTCTTTCTTGTTGCTCTAACAGCAATATACTACCGTCTCTATCACTACAGATATAATCAACAATTCCTCACTTGGTCTTGTATTCTGCATTACTCTTACAAATAAATCTAAACCTTGTGAATATGCTATAAATCCAGAAGAAAATGTCATTTCCAATCACAACTTAATGGATGGTGTAGAACTGAAATAGCCCTATACACAATAATATCATGCCTAAAGCTTACATGCCAAATGAACCCCGTACAAGAATGGATTTGAGATTTGATTTTTCATTTTCTTCAATCTTTATTGATTCTGCGTTTTTTTTCATGCCTGTATACTTGTCATGTTTTGAGAGAAAACTAGAGGCACTTTGCTAAAAGATTTCCTTTTAGCCCTCAAACCTTTCAAATAAAATTATATCATCATCACAAAACAGTCATTTGTCTATCATTACTGCCCAAGTGTAACCCTACCACAGCAGTAGACAAGGGTTTGCATGCAAGTGTTTGAATTTAACTCCTCTTTTCTTCAAAACCTATCATCACCTGGGACACCTACAATGATAATCTCAGATGTGTTCTATAGCTTCTGGAAAGCATCCAATATGTCATCTTAGATAGCACAAAGCCCAAAGCTGCTTTTAGTCCTTCCCATTTCTTTCTAAGTTCAGAAAACCAATAGTAATAAACAAATGTATTCAAACTTTTCCCTTTTATTTGATGGACAATCTAAAAATTCTGAAGAATGCCAGAATTCCACCTAGCAATACTCCTAAACTTCAGAAATATTTAAAAGCTTTTGTTTTCATTCCAATGTCCAAACTTTTAAAGTTGCCATGCAATGACATTGTCATCCTCCAGACAGTGCTACCAATTGATGCCAGACAAACACTCTAACATGGAGCAGTACCTTGTCCATCCAAGTCAATAAGACTACTATGCAATAAGGTACTCTTGAACATGAAGAAGGTATCACAGTCTGGACTTTATAAAGTGACATTTCTTTGTGTAGGACCATTTGTGTAGGACCATTTCTTCTGATGTGTTTGCACGCTAACTAATATGAGGCTCCCATCCTGATTCAAGTCTGGTAGCACTAATGCCATAAAGCTATCATTAATAAAATCAATAGGAAGCAATCGTGTTTTATCGCATATCCCAAAAATATGGACCTTTTAAAGGCACTTTTGGAGGTAGTGAGAAGCTGTCTAAGCCGGATTCCTGATAGTGGTAACTGAGCTATGACTTCCTTTGCTCTTGGTTCACCATACACATCCTCATTATGTTATCCACAGACTCAGCACCGTAACTGGCCCACTACAGCTTTTTTTTTTTTTAATTAAAGGGACAGCCAACCAATACTAGGAGTTTAAAAGTGGTTTTGCCTGTTTTATTATTATTGGCACCCTTGAAAAAATAAATTATATTTTAAAGGACCAAAAATATTTGGAAAATGAGACAGGAGCTCAGTTTTTAAAGTCTAAGTTAGGAAATGGATAACGTAAGATTTTTAAAGCATGAACTCATATGCAGTTCAGAAACAGAATGATTGTAGTATGACTATAGTAATAGATAGCATGGCCAAACGTAATATACGTTGACAAGCTAATCTATTATTGTGTCATAGGTTTTTCATAGAACATTGTACCTTCAGCAGCTTATAGAGGTTTAAGGGGTAGACTACTCCCATAAATTGAATGATTATATTTAAGAACAATACATATATGTTCTGAACACCATTTTTCTCCATATTACCTGTATTTATTCATATATAGCATACCACCTTTCTTTATTCTTTTCTCTATTGCTCTACTGCTACTTTTGCTGGGCTGAAACACTGCAGTCTAAAGTCCATTATCCTTCACAGGCACCACTTTACAGTATTTATTCCAGTCAAGTATTACATCAGGTACATATCTAAGAAATTCCGCAATAAGGAAAAAATTATTTTACCTATCCTGACTTGTTTGCTTTTTAAAGGTCTGATCATTCCCTTCATCATTTTCCCCTTAAAGCATACACTACAGTACTTAACAGTCCAGAAAGCAGAAAATAGAAAAGAAACTCAACTTGTATAGAAGTGAAACAGTTTTAAAAACAAGTTTGAAAATTAAAAGCATCTGAAGTTACTTTCTATGCAGGTACACTATGTAAATTAGTGTAATGGAACATTTCAGCACTAGAAAGGAGTATCTCCAAGCAAAGAGTTTCTCAATGGCAGGCAACATTTTATTAAAAGAATAAGAAACAGGTTCTGTAGTTTTATGTAATAAAGAAATGTACCTGTAAGTTAATTGCCTAGGTCTGTTACTATTATTTAGTATCTCTAAATATTGTATGTATAAAGAAATTAACTGTTCCTAGAAGAGACTATTTCACCATGAAAAAATAGTTCATAACTAAAGGATAAAGGATACACAAAATTTTACTAGAAAATAAAACTTGCATATATGAGCATATTGTATATTTAGCTGTCTGGATAAAAAATGGATTGTGCTTAATGTCTGTCATGATGATGTCCAGCATAGCAAAGAGTGCATTGCCATTGCAACACTGCTAATTGGCCACTTAATACAAGCCATTTTCCACCAAAACAATTCTGAGCAAAGATTTAATATAGTAATTCAACAGTTGATATTTTACTATCAATTTTTCTAAAGGACCTTTTTAAACTATAAGCATAGAATACAGAATACACTTTCAACTTATTCAACCTTTTCTGACATTCTACTGCTCAAAATGGCTTTGTTCAAGTGAGCATTATCAAATGTTTAAAGTGAAAATTTTACATCTTTTTTTTCTTCTGTTCACCAAATTGAATATGCCAATGGCTTTAATCAAATTTCATAATATAAATCCAGATTTACTTTAGTAAGTTACACATCTACGTAATTTTTCTCATTTGACTTCAAGGGGATTGTTTGTGAATAAATTTAAGTGTATGCATAAATGCCTGCAGGATTAGTGGCTAATCCAATATTTGATATCATATACATCTCTGTACTCACCGAGTCATATGTGTTGATTTTCTTGGGTCTCCAAGATTATTTCTGGTACAGTGCTTGAAAATCTGACCATCCTCTTGGAAGTCTCCAGAAAGGAGACTGGGAGGAATCAATTTCAAAATATCAGCATATGGAACCAAAGCCAATTATGATGCTTTTATTCCTAGTAAAATAATGGGAGAAATAGTAAGAAAAATTACTGATCATCTACAGGATAGCAGAAACAATAATAACAGCAGCGAGCGATAAAAAAGAATAAATTGTTTGAACAATTTTTTGAAATTATGAAATTTCAAAATTTCTAATTACAAAATTAGTAGTTGAAGAGACCAATTTTAGTAACACATTTAATACTGTGATCCATGGCATCTAACTTGGAAATTTAATTCAAATTGGATTGGAACACAGCCATGTGGATTGAACTCGGGCTGCAAAACTATAAAAAAGGTTAATGATACATGGCAATGCATCAACCTGGAGGTAAAAACTCAGTGGGGAACCAGAAGGTTCAGAGTTAGGTTTGATTTTAATTAGTGATCTACATTAATGCTTGGGAAGCAGTACACATGATATAAATGAAATTAACAAACTATACTAAATCTGGAAGAGTTGCAAATGCTAGTGAGGCTGGAAAAATAAAACAATGAAATACAGAGGCAGAAAACAGCAAAATGAAATTCCAAGCTAATGCATATGGGGAACAATAATTGGAAAAACAGGTATTCAATGGCATAGAGAAACACAAAACAATGACGCTGAAAGAATAATGTAAAGTATGAGTTCTTCAGGGCATAATCTATGTCTAGCAACCAGTTGACACTACCATAACCCAAAGAATAACAAATGAGACATGAAATTGCAATAATATACAGCAATGACCTCGAAGTGACCATACCTGGAATATTGCATTCATTTCTGTGCATTCCAGATCTACTGACAAATTGACTTAAGAGAAAAGGAAAAAAAACAAATAAACAAAAAAACATCAGCAGAGAATCAAAGACTAACTTGTAAAGATAGATTAGAAGAGCTCTGGATGAGGGGCTGTTGAGTTCTCGTGGAGTGCCAGGGTACATGGGGTTGGCTAGGGCTAGCAGATTTCCGAGTCACAGGGGTGCAGGAAGTAGGAGGCTTGGGATCTTGCTAGGCAGAGATGTAAGGGAAGTTTTGGGTAGAACTGCTAAAAAAAATTCAGATTCCAAACTTCTCATTTACATTTTAACAAAAAAACAGATTCAAATTCTCCATGAAAAATGTTAATGGAAATGACATCCTGTTTTTCAAGCTGCTCTAATTGGATTCCTGGGTGACCGTGAGCTCCAGCTACCAGAAAGTCTCAATAGAACTGGGAGCAGGTCTGGGAAGCCAGTTTAAAATGGAATTGGTAAAGCACTCGTGTAGATAAGGGTCTCTTAACCCTGAAAGGCCTCTGAGGCAACCTCTTTCACTCATCGTTCAACAGAACTGGCTAAAGCTCAGGTGTAAGGGCTGCCTGAGGGAGCTGATCACAGAAGAGAATCTCTACATAGGAGAGAAGAAGGTGACAGCACGAGGTAGTGGGGGCCCAGGAGCACTGCTGCAGACATTGTCTGGGAAAGACTAGCATTTGCTACTTTCTTCAGCTGACAAACACCCTATGGCTCACCTGGAGGGATGAGAGAGTCCCAATGTAATCTGAAGGATATGCATTGCCCTCTATAGTCCACCTCCTTTGCGGGAGTCCTGCAGTTCTATGAGCCAAACACACACTAACCATAGGAGAAGATGGGGAAACATTAGACCGACAGTCCATGCTTCACTATGAGTCTTTGATCACAGGACCATTGGCTGCCAGACTGTTCAAAAGGTAGATGTCAACATAGCAGAATGTTCTGCACCTGAATCTTGAAACAGCAGAAGTATTCCTTGAGCCCCAATCCTGTTCTCTGCCCTTGAATGAACTTTGGCAGCTAACTCAGCATCTTCACTGGGGATGAAAATGGTTTTGATTGCACTCTCTATCAGGAGCTCCTTGAATAATGCTGATAGGGCGGGTAACAATGTTGCCCAACCTTGCAATTTTGCTGAAAGTCTTGCCAGACATGATGTTTTTCCTAAGTCTTGGCTCCTGAAATCTCAGCTTTCGTTTGCACAAATATGTTTCTAGTCCTCATGTTTGCAGAGAAAAGCTGGAGATAAATGAAAGCAACTTAAAATTTATGTGTTTTTAAATCTCATGATTCTTAAGCCTATCTTGGTTTTGTAGGCCTGAATCATGAGTTTTAAACACTCAGTGTTAGTAAATACTGGTTTCTGCATAGATTGACAACCTCTGCTTTGGGTAAAACGGATCTATAGTGCATGAGGGTATAGTAATAGGCCAAGTAACACTGCGGGGCTCTTTTATTCAGTGAATGATTTTATTATCCATAAATTGCCTGGGTCTTCACACTATGTAACTCGATATTCTTCACTAAGAGTGGAGTTACCTCACAAGCAAGGGCCAACTCAATTGCAAAGAATAGCCCAGCAACTCCATGATTCTTTATTACAAAAGTAACACATAGATTGCTCTTTTGGGATCTGGTGTGTCAAGCTGTAAATGCTTTTGGTGGGAAAGGCAGGTTTAAAAGTCAGTTAGTGGAGTGGTTGATCAATATAGCTCTGAACTCAAGAGTTTTTATGCTAGGAATATGTACTACTGCAGCTATTCCACCTCCAGGCCTTCAACCGCTGCAATCAGCACTAATCCCTTTTGTAGGCAAGGTCCCCTTGTGGAAAAAGGACATGCATGCCTAAACATATCTTTCTCTTTAAAGTCCTGGCTGAGCAACTTGAGTGCAAATGATGAAACTGGTTATAAACAAGTGCATGCTTATTGTTGTGTGTTTCTAACAATTTTGGTGTATATATTAGGGATGACCCTCCCTCCCACACAATGGGCAGAATCCTCTACCCACACCACCTTGCTGCAGGGCCAAAGCTCCAAGCACCTCACCCTAGTCTGGTAGGCAGAGAATGGAGGAGCACAGGGGACTCTGCAAGCTACATTTTAACTGCAAAAGACTGCATGCCGCTCACAAGCCAGCTTAGCTACCCTTGATAGATACTTATACTAGCGCAGTTCATCCTGTCTAGTCATGTATTTGCTGCAACACATTCCTCCTTCTTAAAGTCCCCTCTAAACACACAGACTGGCATATAGCTCAAGTAATTTCCCCTTCTTAAGATCCAACATATTAACAAACTATAACAGTTCAACATCAACTCAGATACCAACCTTTCAGCCTTCTTCCCCAGGCTCTATGGTTCCTTCCCCCAAACCAGCTCTTCCCTAAATCCTTTTCCAGCATCTTGCAAATAGATAGCACTAATCAGGCTTATCTTCCACCTAACTACCACAAACTCTTCTCCAACCCTGGATCTCATCTCTCTATCTACATAGACTCCTTCTTAGAGAAGGTGGTGACTCCCAGCTACTGTCATGTGACCCAAGGTCACCTGACTCAGCCATTAGTCAGACCCTTGAAACAGGGTACAGGGACATTTTAAAATACCACTAAGTCATAATGAACTGTATTTTCAGTATGTTCTGTGCATGTATGGTAAAGGTTTAATGTTTGTTAATCAAATATGATATTCACATAATTTGTATAATTTTTAGCGTCAGAGACAGAAACATGATTTTTTAGGGAAAAGGAAATTTTTCCTCTGCTGAGAGCAACAGGTCTTTCAGATCCGTTTTGGATCCCTTTACCGTGAACTTTTATAGCAGCTAGCCTAGTCCTTTTTTTACGCTAGTATTTCTATCTCCAAAAACTGTGAGACCTACAAATGTACTCTGAGCTCTAAAAAACCAAGCTGGGTTATTTCTTCCTAGTGTCTCATTAGTGGTAAAATAATTATTCTTGTGATTGAAATTAGTTAACTATTCTGTGGATGTTGCATGTGCTCACTCTTCCAGAGCTGTGCTAGCTCTGTAGTGTTAACAGGCGTCAAAAAATAATGAAAACCTATTTTTGCCAATAGAGTAAGCAAATATTATTCTGAACACATACAGATCTTCTGAATTAAAGGGTACTGTTATTACAAATTTTTCTGATCTTTATCATATTTTGATGTTCAAACTATGACTGGTATTGGGCCTTCAAAATGAGACTGGAAATTTTGCAATAAGAGATTGGTCTTGCAAGAATCCCTACACATCCTTTCTTTTGGTCAGGTAAGAAATACCATAAGGAAAGCCTTCCTTGTAGTATAGGGGCATTTCTATACTTCTGTTTCTGGTCCCAATTAGAAACCACAAAAAGTAATTGGTTCATAATAAGCAATGGGAAAAAATGTTTATTAGGGAAGGGCTGAGTATTTTTATTTTGTTCCAAATCCATTTGCTCATTCTTATTAAAAAACTCTTTTTTTTTTCTTTTTACTTATCAAAATATGGATCCTGCACTCACTAAAATCAATTATATTCTTTCTATTGACTTCACTGAAGTTTGGATTAGGGCTTAAAAATTACTGCTTTGGACTTCACCCCTTTTCTTCTGCTCTTGGATGCTTTAGGAAAACTTCTCAGATGTTTAAGTTTTTATTTAGTCTGTGTTCAAAATTAAAAAAAAACAAAAACAACTTCATATAAATATGTCCTTTGGAAATGCAATTAATGCTTACTTTTCTCAGTTCCTGATTCAAGAAAGCAAGTAAAAATATGCTTAAGTCTATTCCTCTTCAGGAAATTAATTAAGCATGATCTTAAATAACCTTCCTTATTAGGTTTGCTTTCCTGGAGTGGGGCCTTATTGTACAAGACAGACCTGTGAAGGACAGATCTCCAGAACAGTGTTTGGAGTTGAAATCTATACTCTTCTTCCTTTTTCAATCTCTATGATTCATTTATTGCTGGTCTGCCCTGAAGGCTACTTTCTTACTCATCCTTAGCACTTTCATATCTTACAGTGAAATATGAGAGATCTCATTTATTCCTAAAATAGATCTTGCTTGATGTTCTCAGAATTGTTCATTGATGTTTCAAATCAGCAAAATTAGGGCCAAGAATGAGAAACAGCAACGTGTGAATGAAAAATGAGATTAAAAGACAAATAAAGAAATATATGGCTTGTAAGAACCATGAGGGTGACTAGTATAGTTAAGAGCTCATCATGCTATGCTGCTCAAATAAAACTTGTATGTAATTTCACCATTCAAAGTCATACTCTCAAATTCTTAGGGAAAGGATTTGAGAAGCTGCTAATAGGAGCCAAAGCTAACAAGTAGCACTGGGCAAAACTTTTTGGATGAATAATTTATTGGCCAAAAAAAAAGGTAAAAAAAAAAAAAACCCTGTTCATTAATTTGACACTTTTGCCAAATAGTATGAGCCAAGACATTTTTTAAAGGGGGAGTTAGGTGCCATTCACAAAATGTCCAGATGTTGAAGCAGTGTCCCTACTTTGGAACAGGAATTTCACTCTAGGTTTCCTTACTCCTCAATGAAAGACCTAACTACTGACTATTCTGGGGTGGGTCTTTCTCAGTCTCTTCTGCCGATGCTATTCACGTTTGTATATACTTTGAAAAGAGGAGGCTGGATCTTGATTCTCCCCCTTCTGGATGACTGCCCTAACCCCAAGCTATTGAATCATTTTCATTCAGTCTCTATGGAACAATGACTATGCAAGAATTTTATATGACGTGAAACAGGAAAGCTTGAGTGAGACGTAGCCTGGTGGCAGTCCCCTGGGGGGAGAAAGAGCGGAGTTTAAATCCCTGCTCAAAAGTGGAGATTCTAGCTTGTGTCTCCCATGTTCCAGGTGAGTGTCCTAACTGCTGAGTTAAAGTTTCTACCAAGGCTAAAAGGGGAGGGCATTCCCATATTGTGAATCTAGCCCTTTAAAAATGCTTAGTGAAAAAATTGGGGTCAAACAAAATGTTTTGTTCAACCTGAAAGTGACTTCTGAAAAATTTCTGATTGGGTTAGATTCTAACCAATTGTTTTCATTATTTTTCAGAAATGGCACCAAACTGAAAAATAAGTTATTCACCCAGCTCTATTCACAATACATCCGAAAAGGACTAAATATGCATGAACCAAAGAGAAATAAACTATATATAATGAAAAAGTGTGAGAAAAAGAGCTATGAGAGAAAATGAGAAACATGAAAAGAGATCTCATTTATGTCTCATCTATTTCTCCTTTATCAAACAAGCAATGAAACAGAAATAAATGTGTCCATATTAGATCCCTTTAGGCATCATTTTGAAACATGGTTTGGCATTATATGATTTAATTTTTTTAGACTTAAACATGTGAGCATAGTAAGAAGAGTTGGTGACAGGAATACTGTGCTAAGCCAAAGAGATCTGTGAATTGCAAACATTACCCATCAGTGGCATGAATAAGGAAAAGAGTCCACATTTTGGAATGAAAATATGCATAACAAATACAATTCTTTGTATGCAATGTTGTTGTAGCCATGTTGGTCCCAGGATACAAGAGAGACAAAGTGAGTGAGGTAATATCTTTTATTGGACCAACTTCTGTCATGAGAGAAACAAGCTTTCATGGAGCTCTTCTTTAGGTCTGGGAAATGTTCTCAGCATACAAACTAAATACAAGGTGGAACAGATTGCTTCATGTAAGTAGTTAACACACACTTCAAGGGATAATTCTAGGTGAAATGTGGTCATTTATCAACTCTCCAGTTGGGGGGGATGAGAAAAAAAACAAGGTGGTGGGGAGGTTAGTGGGTTATAGGTTGATGTAATAAACCATAAATCCAGAGTCTCTATTCAGTCCATAATTTTTAGTGTCTCGCAAAATGTGAATGTAAGCTCCCATCTTTTGATGAAGATGTGCAGATTTCCTTTGAGGATGAGAACTGAGAAGTCTGATATGGAGTGATTGCTTTATGAAAAGTGTTCACCCACAGGTGATATGGTGTTTTTGTCTTTTATCATTGTTCTGGGTGAGTTTATTTGAAAACAGTGATTTTTCACCTTTCCCCCATATGGCTGGAGAGCTGTTCATTGTCACATCACCTTTAAATAGGTCTCTTGAAATACATGTTAACTACTTATGCTAAACAATCTGTTCCACCTTGTATTTAGTGGTGACACTTAGTGCATTTCCCTGACCTGATGAAGAGCTCTGTGTAAGCTCAAACCAATTTATGACATTGAAAAAAAATGTGGAAACCTCAAAATTTCAAAGACAGTGGGCTGGAGGGCCACAAAGGATCCTGGAATTGTCAATACACATGAAGAATGGAGGAGGAGACAGGGATTAGAAAGAAACCTAAGAAGTGTAATTTTGCAGAGAATGTGCTTTAAAATTAGTTTATACTAGTCAAGTGAAATTCAGTAGAGAATGAGTGATATTCACATACACTCAGTAAAACACGTTGAGATCTCTTCACTATGAATAGTACTAAAGTAATATTATATGATTAATAATTTTTATCCATTACTCTTATATGGCTTTTAAAACTACTTTCTGTGTAAAATAAATTAACAAAATTTGTTTTAGTAACAATTTTGTTTTTTAGGAACATAAGATTACAAGAGCTTCTGGGTCCTCAGATGAAAGTTACAATTTTATCTCCTTCTTTAATGAGCCTGATATAACTCCAGTGATTAAAAGTGGAGTTATTTCTGACTGTCTCACCAAGCGATCAAAAGGAGGACCAGTGCTGGGGATGGAATTTCATTTTATGTCACTACCTAGTTTTGGAATGAGTTAGTTTATAAGAACTGATGTCACACTGAAAAAAATACTGGGTATTCAGTGGCAGACAGTTCACATGGACTAGTAGTACATCAAAGTGCAAGTCATTTAAAGGCTATTTAGGAATCGCTGGTGAAAGAATATAACAGGCAATTTAATTTTATTTTTTACCTATGGCTTGTTTACTAACACACAGAAACTGGCCTGTCAATACATTTAATAGTGTCTAATGGCTCCATTCTTGGAGGTCCTTCCTCACACTGGTAATAAGCATAGTTGTCCTTGAAATTGCCCTTAAGATACAGAGGACTAAAGGCTGATTGACAGATCCCATTGAGCCCTTTTCTGCATATCCTAATATAGTCCATTTAAATAGTCCCCAAATTCCATTGCTATATTGCAAGCTTAATATTGTCCAGAAATTATGCATAAGGTGTATGTCTCACATATATTGATGCTAATTAAGTTCTTTGTGGCTGTAATTTAAAATATATAAAACTTGTTTATTTTATTTTATTTTATTTTGTGGAGGAGGAATGTAAATAGGTTTTTGTGTGGTTGTTTTCTAGAAAATTTAACTTCAGAAATTCAGGCACTTTTTCCTGGAGTTGTAACTTTGAAGATGTTTAATTTTACAACAAATACTACAAAAGGACGTTGTACAGAAAAATAGACATTTCATAAGCACAGTAGTAAATGTATTGTCTTAAACCCCACTGCTGCAAGCACTTACATACAATGCTTTATGCATATTCATATCCATATTCACTGCTCATGTGAAAGTTGAGCATGCAGAAGAGTGTTTGCAGGCTCTGGACATTAAACAAAACTATATACAAGAATTGTGTGAAAAGAGTACAAAAATAAATAGTGTGAAAAGCTAAAATTAAAAGACTCATTTAATCTTTGGCACAATTCCATTGGAATGGATCAGTTTGGTCTATTTATCTTATGTTGCTATAGTTCATCACTATTATTTACTGCTTTCTTCATTTGAAGCCTTCTTGAAATGTTATAGTATGAAAAGACAAACTAGTGATCAAACCAAGATGGTCCTGTTCTAAAGCAACCTAAAGTCAATGACAGTTTTTTCATTGACTTAAATGGGGTATAAAACAGGCCCCAATATGAGGGAGAATAAGTGTAGGGTTATGAATGATTTGGGATGGAGAAAAGGCAGAGGATTCAAAAGGCCAGGCAAACAAAATACAATGCTAACCTATTTAAGTAGAAGGAATTTGGTTTTGGTTTGTTTAATTGAATGGAAACAGATATGGGTCAGATTTACTTCATTCAAACTAGTTTCTCCAGCACTTAGAATACAAATCTAAATGAAAGAAAATGGCCACCATATAGCATGAAGAGTTTTTTTCTTGTAAACTTTTCTATTTATTTCCCACTTCCATCCATTTTCTTTCTCCCACAGCATGTCACTGGGCTGACAGCTAAGAAACTATTTACTCCAGTTACAAAAAGCTATTTTTAGCTAATACTGACAGTGACCTATAGTGTTTTCTAAGATCGAGAGTCACATAAAAAACTTGTGTGTAAATAGTCAGATGTGGATTTTAGAATATTTTAATAATGTATTACATAGCATTATAATAAATCACAATGTGTTTATAATACATATATCAATAATAATAAATAAGGCATGTATTCGTTTTAAAAGCTCTGAGTCATCCATCTCCCACAATTTCAAAACAGCAGAGCAGATGGGACTATAAGGGATGTAGCCTTCCTGTATTGAAGTTTTAACTAATTCTGAATGAGAAATACATATAGTTAGAGGAGAGAAGAGAAGAAATGTACACTATAAAAAAGGGGAGCTTTTAAAATAAATATTGAGTAATGCATTGTGGTTATGGGATTTAATCCCACGTTTAACACTGAGGTGTATAAAATGTAAGAGAGAGGTTACATTTTATTTCAATATAATTCTAATTGTTTGAGAGTGCTCCTTGTCAACTTGCTAATGATTATATCCTGATCTAATAGACTCCGTTGCTATTGTTCTTGGTTTGCTCAAGCCAGTATACAGTTATTACTCTTTTAGAATGAGCAGTCTCTGATTATATAAATGCTCAAGCCTTTCTACAATGCCAGACTCAGATCTGTGATTTTATGAAGGGTGCCCTCTCTTGTCTATGTTGCCAATATAGTTAAGTGAATCCCACAGGCAGTTATTATTGATTACTTCTGCTGTGACAAACTTAAAAAGTATTGGAAGAAAATAGATTACAGTGCCTATTGTCAGGACACTTCATAGTCCACAGCTGAGAAAGATGGAGGGAATGAATGAATGTAATTTATACTTACATAATACTTCTCATACACATGAGGACACACAGGCCAGCAATTTACCAACCCTCTGCAACAGAGTCTCTTCACAGTCATCCATGTGCAGCCATTTAGGATGAGAAACTAAACCAAATACCTTTTCTAAATAATCCAGATATCAATATTATTCAGAGCTGGATGAACATCCCAAATGGTATCAGGTTTTGGAAGTATTTGGAATGAGAACATAGTCATTTTGCTGATCACTGTTGAGTACAATGAAAGACGTTCCACTAGTGCTGCATGAGTTTATATCAAGCTAAGACAGAAAAATGATGGTTGAGGCACTCCTTTTTCTCCTCCTCAGGATGAATGGAAAGATACTCTTGTTCCTCTCCTAACTTCTTGCTATGATGAGTTAATCAGAGGCAGACAAAAGATGGTAAGGAGGCAGCCTGAGACAACCTGCCTGCAGTCACAGAGGTTTAAGTCCATTAGTCTGATGTCTGATTGGACAGAAAATCTATTACCAATCACAAGGAAATGAGAGAAGGGAGTTGGGCCTGGGAACAAATGGACAAGAACTGTTTGGAAATTCCTCCAGGTTTCGGATGAGCTGACCTTCACCGCTAAAACGTCTGAGGTTTCCTTGTCTTTAAGGACAGATCAGAGGATGGTTCCCATTGGAGAAGACACTGAACTGTATTTTTATCATGAGTTAAATTTACTCCTGTGCAGACTGCAAGCACAAGACCTATATGCCATTTAAAAACCTATTCTGGGGAATTAAGTAGAACTTAAGAGGCATATTAGTTTTCAGTTGGACCTTTGCCCAGGAGTTAATTTCACCCTACACAAAGTGCAGTAGAGAAGAAGTAAACAAGCAGCTGCATTCAGCAAAATAAAAATATTATACATTGCCAGAGGTTGTGGGAGGGTTGTTTATTTTTATTTCCCCCAGACAGCTCCTTTTATATACTTTCTGGGTATAAATTGCCTTGCAGTAATTTTCTGACAACAGCAACTAAGAACAATGGTTTCATAAAAGGACAATATCGAAGGACAAGCATTTTGGCATAAATTCTTAAGAGGTTTCAATCCACACTATAATTTTGTGCCAAGATTTGTGAATCCGCAATCAACTGAAGGCATAAATTTAGACATCTATCTAGGTTGCAAGCAGAATTATATAGTTGGATGTCTAAATTCCATCATCTTCGTCCACAGTTGATTGTGGATGCAAAATTGAAAATGCAAAATTAGAAGCAATTTTTTAAAATGTGTTCTCGCCATGTCTATTTCTCCCATTTATTACAGCGAAAGTTTTAAAACTTAAACATACATATTCCTCTATGCATTCAAACAAAGTAATGTAAGTAGAATCTTTCAGTACATCTAGGGCCAGCATTTCTAAAGTATTCAATAGTTCTGGGGCATCTGGGTAAAAATGTATCCCTTTCATTTAAGTACCTAAATGGAAAGAAACTAAGCTGCTTTGAAAACCTGGCCACAATTGTAGTTTAAAATAGTTGAAATTCTGACCCTTAACGTTAATGGCGAGAGAGCTTTTCCCAGTGGAAGCCGTTGGGTTCTAAACCCTTGAAAAAATCTGGCCCTCTAGTGAATTATGATGAGGAATAGAAAGTCAATATTACAGTTTTCTGGGCTTCTCAACAATTCCCTTTCATTCAACTTTTAATTTTAATTGAATTTTTGAGGTTCTACCCAAACGAATATGGGGTTGTATCACAACCTGCCCTGCATTCTGGATGCATTAAATGCTATGCTGCTGGGGCTCGTCCCTTCAACTCCCACAGTCAGTATATGAGCATGCAAATCACAGCCTGGTTCCACAGTCTGTTACAGTTTGCAGAGTGTCCCCAACACCTCCCCATTCCCGAATTTCCCCAAACTCCCTGTAGTGTACAGCCATCTCCTGGAACACTCACCAAAGTTCTTAAATTCACAATTTTTTTAAAGAGACAGAAACAGCAGCTTGTTATCTTGACTTCAGTTAATAATCATTTCAATTTATTCTAAGCACTGGGTTGGTCTGGATAAAAAGTATGACAAGTTTATTCCATCAAAATGAGAGGTTTTTGGTGAGTTCAAGTATAAGGGATAAAGATAGAAAAGTTTATAAATAAACAAAAATAAAAATATGCTTTCTAATGGCTAAGACCTAACAAACTCCAGTCTTTGTTTAATGTAGTTTCATCACCAATCTTCTTTTTCCCGCAATGGTGGAGTAGCGTTTAATCAGGATTCTAACAGAATCTAAGGCACTGGTCTGCCTGGTCTCCTTGGGTGAAGGATAACTTAAGGATTCTCTGCCATTGTGTTTAGAGTCCAGTAAACTTTTGAAAGGTTTCTCTCTGAAAACCCATTGACCCTGCTTCAAGAGGCAGAAAGGCTTCCTGGGGGGAAGGAAGGGTGCAGTCTCCATTCTCGGTTGAGAATGTTAAGTAATCACTTTTTCCCCATTTACTCTCCCAATGGCTTGGTTTGCCTGCCATGGAAATGTGCTTTTCTTTATCTTTGGTCACAAGTTGTTTAATTTATATACTTTTAAAGAGTTGGAACTGCATTCCTTAAATGTGTTTAAACACATTTTCATCATAATTCTAGCACATCTGTATAATTCTTTGAAGATTGACCATACATACATCACTCAAGACTATTTTTAGTGATGAGTGAGTTATTAGTTTAGTTATTAGTTATTAGTGAGTAATATCCAGCCTTCACCAGTGGCCAGAATCTGATGACTGAAAGGGCAAAATAAATTTACATTGCATTGTAGAACTGGCTAGATGCTATAAACAGAGTGTAGAATCATCCCTGAATTCTCAGGTAATCAGCTTTCTCTCTCTAACCTATAGCATATTTATAGACTGACATACTCAGTGAATAGAGGATTGACATTTTACTAATGCAGTTTGTCTTCCATCCCCCAAACAAAAACACAGTAAAACTGATTCTAAGGGCCTGATCTTGCTCCCATGGAAATCGGTGGCAAAAATTACCTTCAGAATGAGTGGGCCCTAAGGCCTCAATTTAGCAAATTTAGTACTCAGTTTAGTGCTAAAGCACGTGCCTAGACCCATTGAAGTCAACAGGACTACCTGTGCTTCTTGTTCAGAAAAGCCTCCCTAGTAAATTAAGTATTTGCTTAATATTAAGTACATGCTTAACTCCCACTGAATTTAATTGGACATAAGTACATGCAAAGTAAATTATTTGTCTAAGTGCTTTCCTGAATAGGGATGCTTAATTATTTTCCTGAATCAGGATCTAAGTTTTTCAAGTTAGGCACATACTTAAATACCTTACTGAATCAGGATCTAAAGCAGGATTCTGATCTAAATTTATTTATTCCATTATTTTGATTGAATCCAAAATATAGCCTTCCCTATATGTGTCTCTGCCATCTCTTTTGGATCCACTGGGCTTAATTTTTCTCTAGAATCTATTGCCAATGAAGCCAGTGGAGCGCAACCAAAAGTATAGCTTGCCACTGTTTAAATTCGTGAAGAAATGATGTGCTTCATTTTTACTATGCAGTATCTATTAAAAAACACATTAATATTAACAAATCAGACAGACACCATAATTTAAAAAAGAATACTTCAATAGAGACCATTATTTCAATCCCATAGCAATTCACATGAGAAATGTTCCTAATTAATTTAGCATTTATTTTTAATTGCAGAAAGATTAAATGAAATCCTTTCTTTTGCCTAATAACTTTGCTTTAAATGGTCTTAATATTTATGACAAGCTATTTTGTCACCTTATTTTATTTCTGCAGAAGAAACAGGAGTCATGCCTTAGCCTCTGCGGCAAAGTAACATGATACCTTATCTATTAGTGATGGGCCGGAACTGTGCCATTGCTGCAGTTGAGGCTAATACGAAACAAAAGCACCTATGAAGTGCAAAATGTCACCATTTTGGCCAGCAGTTCCAATGAAAATTTTACTTGGAGAGGGGGTGGGAAGGAAGGGCAGGGAAAAAGGAATTTTATTTTTACAAGTTTATTTCTGATTACATTTAACTATTTTCTTAGAGCAAAAAGGTTTTGCTGCCAAATCCTGGTTTCAGTGACGAAAAAGTCGGATTTGGGATGGGAAAATATGAAAAGTTCCAGACAGAACAAGGTGCTTTTGGTTTCTAAAAATGATTAGCACACAGTCTGGGTGTTAGAGGAAGGATGCTTTCAGCTCATTATGGTACCTCTGGCATTCCAAATTTAACAGATTTCCTGTTCGATGACTGGCCATGATTGTGAAGAGGAGATGGAACTGTTTTTCTCAGACCTAGTAGTCAAAGAAACATGAAAAGGATGTTCAGTAGCATCTGCACATTGTTCTAGCCATTTCTACATCAGTTGTGGTTAATCTCTCAAAGAACCATAAGAATATATATATTTGAATCTGTTGACAGCACTGTCCTGGAGGAAAAAAAAAGCATACTAATTTGCATAACAACAGGTGTTAACCCCCTCCAAACCAGGACAGTAACTCCTCTGCCTCACTGTCCAAAAAACGTGTAGCGGGGGGATTTCAGACAGAAATGGAAAGATACTGTTTGAATGGATAGGTTGGCTTGTGCTGTGCATGCCAGGCCCAGCCAGGGAACCTAATCACCATTTTACTAACCATGCTTTAAAAATTATCTTTAAAAAAAGAAAATAGTTCTTCTAGCCTCACCCTTTGAACTGTATATGTCCATTAATGTAACGTACAATGAGGTTTCATGAAAGCAGCTTTTTCTTGCTAATACACATTTTGAGACATGGTAGAAGCAGCTGTGGGGGGTAGGGGGAAGTTTATATTCTATGTTTTATGGCACCTGTGCCCTTATATTAACTCTTATTGTATTTCAGCTGAATACTTCACTGTGAGGCAAAAACGCCTGCAGGAAGTTTAGCAAACTTTCATAAATTGAATGATTTCCTCTCTTTTACATTTCAGAAAACCAACACTGTATTAAATGCACATTCCAGCAGAATGGAGCTTTTAATATATAAAGATCTTGGGATTTTTATACCTAGTTATAGTTTCCCCCTCTGTTTTATTTTTGTTTGCTTTTTCTACTTAAATATCATACCAGAGTTATGCACATGCAAAAAGGGAAATCTTACTGCTTCAATATTTTCAAGAGGCATTGGAAAAATTACTCTTAAGGAGAGAGTTTATTTTTTCTATTCAGATCATTTAAAGATTTTAAAATTACAACTGAACCTGAGGGTCTAATAATCTAAATGTGTCTTTTAAACCTAA
The DNA here is from genome assembly GCA_007922155.1 of Mesoclemmys tuberculata. Classification (NCBI taxonomy): domain Eukaryota; kingdom Metazoa; phylum Chordata; order Testudines; family Chelidae; genus Mesoclemmys; species Mesoclemmys tuberculata. Next base: position 29,571,281 of record ML675609.1, on the reverse strand, counting down.
AATATTTCGTCATAGGATTGCCAAACTCTTTACCCAGTGCCCTATGCCCTCCTCTGCTCAACAGTGCAATGCAGAACAAAGAGGAGGGAAGAGCTGGAAAGAGCCATACAACCCAAGAAAGGGCCAGAGACAGCCAACATACTGTGTTCTTCCCCTCTTCCCTCATGCTAGCAGAAGCACCCCCTTGCTCTTTCCATCTGGTTGGGTTCCCCTGGTTTGTAGGAAGCATAGCCGGTACTCTGTGTGGCATGCCACCCTCTGAACCTGATGATTTTCTTGCTCTGTGGTCACACATGTAGCATGTGCAATGAGGGATTTCAGAAGGAAACTGCATTGCCATGAAAGGAGGACAAGCAGACATTTCCTCATGTGCAAGGTAGCTGCTGGCATTCCTGAAAATCTTTGGGGTCTGCAGGGTGAAAAGTTGCCATTTGCACTTACTCTTACACTGGGAAATTGCACAGTGCAAATTTGTGGAATTTTGTGAATACTTTCAACTCTCCTGCATATCTTCCCCCTGCAAGGGAAGACATGCCCCTCCCCACAAGGTCAGTAACCCTTGAATCAGAACTGGTTATCATATTACAAAATAAATAAATTCAAACATTATAAAATGATGATGTAGTAGATGTGTTTTGCTTTTTAGAATCCATTTTTAAAAACTCTTGCATCAATTCAGTAAATAAACATCTAGTGTAAAGTCATAAATTACTATTTGTGCAAATTAGAACATATAATTATTTTAGGCATTAAATTAAAGACAGAGAAAACATTAGGTTCTATGATTTTTTCAACAGAGAGTACATCATTACAATGAACACTATAATATTTAGACTTCAGTTCAAAAACCTAATTTGCATGGTTCACTATGCACATGATGGAAATGTCAAGTGTACATTACTGGATTTAATATTTACTACTTTGCATAAATGCACTTAAAACTACAGCAAAATATATTTGTGTCTTTAGTTTCATGGTTTGCTTTACTTAATGTATAATTGTATCCACATTGACAATCGTTTAAAACGTAGCTGTCAATTAACCTCTCTGCTTCATGCGTACTTTCCTGTGTTCTCCATTAATGAGAAACACAAGGGCTGAGTTTTCACATAATGTAAGAAATTGGGATTTGTATGCCTAATGATTTAAATTTATTGGGGCAAAATGTGTGTCTTTGGTATGTCTGGTTTTGTTTTTAGATTAAAGGTGTATTCTTTTCAGGGAAAGAGTACACAAAATGAGAGATATTTTTATCCATAGCAGTTTACTATATATCTGCAGATGACATCAAGATATTGGGTCAAAGTAGGGACTATAACGAATGTTCATTAGATTAACAGGTTGCTAATCCCAGAAGTAACCCACTCATTCTTTTTCTTGTGATAGAAGGGGTGAAAAAAAATCAGAACTAGTGTCACAGCTCTCAGGATTCATATGTACTTATGAGTTCCAGAAATTATTACTGGAAGGTATTACTGTGTTAGTCTGTTTTTAGCAAAACAGCGAGAGTCTTGTGGCACTTTAAAGACTAACGAATTTATTTGGGCATAAATTTTCGTGGGCAGAAACCCACTTTGGCCAATGAACTGGGTTTCTGCCCACAAAAGCTTATGTCCAAATAAATTTGTTAGTCTTTAAGGTGCCACAGGACTCTCGCTGTATGTAATTATGCTTGAATTTTTATCTTGGGTGAAAATTCACTCCTATGCAGAGGACTGGTGCTAGAACTATGCACTGCTTAAATTCCATTTCTTTTCTCCACCATTTTTATGGCGGCCTTTCAAGTATTTGAAGGCCACTCTCATGTCCCCTTTAATCTCCTCTTTTCCAAACTAAAAACACCCAGGTCCATATGAGCACAGGCTGAAGATTTGCATTCCAGCTCTTTGATCATCTTTGTTGCTCACCTCAGGATCCTTTCCAGTTTCCCTACACTGGTAACCAAAATTGGACACAGTACTTCAGCTGAAGCCTAAACAGCGCTGAATATAGCAGTACGCTCACTACCCATGACTTGCATGCTATAAGTCTATTAATGAAACCCACAATTTCATTTGCTTTTTTTGCAACAGCATCGCATTGCTGACACATGCTGAGGTGGTGATCCACCACAGCTCCCAAATCCTTTTCAGCAGTGCTGCTGCCAAGCCAGTTATCCCCCATTCTGTACTTGTGTATCTGCTTTTTCTTCCCTCATTGTAGCACCTTACCTTTATCTTTGGTGAACTTCATTTTAGTGTGTGTAGACCAGTTCTCCAGTTTTGCAAGATCCCTTTGAATTTTAGCTCCATTTTTCAAACCTTGCTACACCTACCTAAAATAGCAAAGGTAACCAGGAAAATATATTAGGGTTACTGCTCATTTCTATTACAGTAGCATCTAGAGGCCCAAATCAGGGATCAAAATTATCTTGAACTAGACAATGTACACATATATTAAGAGCATGCATAGTTAAACATTTATCTCTAGGAGCTTCAAGTTGTTTGCTTTCCTCTCTATCCTGCCAATAATTGCTACTGACAATGAGAGATGCATGTGGTATGGAGAGAGACTAGACTCCAGGCATTTTTAGAGTTTGAATCTTCTTGAAGTAATTAAAAAAGAAAAAGCACATTGAAATGCTGAATCTGTGTGTTTTGAGAGGAATTTTTAATGTTTACTAATTAATGCAATTTCTGAATGCTAGTTTTCTAAACATACATTTTATTCATTAATCACAAGGTTTACAGAATGCATGATAGAAAAAGAAAATAGGATTGGAGAGGTTTTCCTGGGAAGCATTAATCAATATTTGTGTAGGTGTTTTAATCAACCACTGACATAAGTTCTCAGGGTTTGTTTGTTTTTTACAATGTGTCCAATACTAGATGTAATTGAAGATGCATTTTATTTGTATTTTCTTGGAAAGCATGAAAAGCTTCAGGCAGCAATTTTAAATTTTTCTTTTTTCTTTGTATGAAACAGCCCATAAAGAATGCAGTGGTATTATAGCAGAGAAACTGCTGTGCTATAGTTAAGGGTCAGACCTGCTTTCTGTATAAAGCTGAGCTGTTTTAAGTGCTCTAAAATCCATATAGCTACACAGATTGCCTGGAAAGTCGATGTGCGTTATAGGGGTATCAGGTAAGGAAAGGAAAGGAAAGGAAAGGAAATCACTCTTCACCCAGTATCAAGTCAGTGCAGAAGATGCCTCTTGCTAGCACTCTCTGGAACAGCATAGGAAATGTTAGGAAAACTGTGTTCAAATCCTGGATTCAAATTCGGGGCCCTTTGAGCAAGGGGGTCCTGAATTATAGCCTTCAGAACTCCTTCCCTCCCCCAGCTTTTCTTGAAGTTGACACATTTTGGCAATGTTTTGTTTCACAAAGAAAGAGATCAAACCACAGCTCTGGTCATTGCACCAGGATGTCAAACATGGCAGGGCTACCCCAACAGAGTACATAGCGCTCATCAACCCTTTGGGAGAAATAAAATTAAAATGTTATTTGAAAAAGAGTTTGCTTCTCCAAGTAGGCATGCACCAAGCACTTCTAAAATTCACCACTTAATAGATTACACTGTATCTGTGCAGAGGAAGGTTAACTATCTGGAAAACTGCCTCTACATCACAAGAGCTGTATGACTTCAAGAATATGTTACAGTCGTCTAAGCTGAGCACCACCTAATGCACTGTAAATTCAAATCTGGCCCAGGACAGATATATGAAGTTAAAAATAAGCAGTCATATTCCTCTAATCTGATTCTTTCAAAAAAAAATTTGGGGTGGGAGGGAATGTAATCTGAGTACAGCAGAACATTCAGAAGGCACTGAAACTATTTTTTAAAAAAGAAAATAAACTACACAAGCAATTGTTTGTTGAGAGGGGAGGGTGACTGGGGTGGAAGAGTAGGTGGGACTAGAGGAGAGGGGTTGGGAGTTCAGGTTATGGGGAGGCAAAGGAGAGACTGCGAAGGGGGACATGGGATTGAGTGTCTGAAGCAAGGGTTGGGGATATTATTGAGGGCCTTGGGTCTGAAGCAACGGTTGGAGATATTATTGGGACAGGGAAACATGCATGGTAAGGAAAGGAAGAGGGGCTAAGGGCTCAGATAAATAGGTGTAGGGATTAGGGGGAGTGTGAGGGAAGACGACTGGAGAGGTTGAAGACGGAGGGGTAGTAGAGGAAGTGGAAGTTGAGGGAGGTGCTGTCAGCCCCGAATTCTCCCCTTCCAGGGGGATCTAAGGGAGCACTACCGCCTCTCACAGAGGGGGAAGGAGCTGGAAATATTGGAAGGGGAGGTTTTATGCTGCAGGGGATGGAAGGGCAAGGGGTGGAGGAGAGAGACACCAGTCTTCTCTCAAGGTTTTGGGACATAGGCCATGGATGACATTTCTCTCACCAGCTCTGTTAGCACATTGCAAACCTTTCAATGCATGACCATTATCCCTATTCCACTATGATCAAATGTTCAAGAGCAAGGAGGAGCATGGAAGAATCACACAGCAGCCATGTGGTCTAGGGAAGACATTTGACTGGGACTATTCTTAGGTTTGCAACTAGCCTGATGGGTGAACTTAGTCAAGTCAATCTCCTCCCTCTGCCTCAGTTTCCCATCTATAAAATGAGGATAATGATGTAAAGTTCAAGATCTACTGATGAAAGGCACTATATAAAAGGTAGGTCTTGATCTACACTTAAGAGATTGGTCACTAGTTACGTTGCTTAGGGGTGTGGATTTGAATCCACACTCCTGACCAACGTAGCTATGCAGAACCCTCCCCAGTGTAGTTGCAGCTATGTTAACAGAAGCTAAGTTTGTTCAGGGTGATGGTGTTCCTATCCTGAAGGACAAGCCTTTCCATCAGTGTAGGCTGCATTTACTCTCTGGCATTATGTCAACAGTCTCCATACTGTAGATATCAGCTGTAAACCTGGATGAGAACTACTACTGCCTAAATGATCACTAATTTCTACCAACAAACATTTCTCTCTCTGTTTAAAAAACTAGGAAATTAAATGACAAAGATCTCGCATTAACACAGTGTTAAGGTTGTTCAGTAGTAGCTAGTGCCCTTGCAAAACATTGGATTCAGCAAAACAAACTTCTGAAAACCAGGAGATAGAGATAAGGTAAGTGCCCATGCATCCTTACCTCTTCCCTCTTTAAGCAATGCCCCACAACACCCAGAACACACACACACACGTTCTGCCTTTCCATTGTAACAGACAGGCACTACCTGCACTGAGCCAATGGTCACACACTGCGCCCACTCCTCTGACAGAATGCCACCACGGTAAAATTTAACAACCAGTTCATCATGCCCTTACAGAGCCCCTTCACACTTGCACAATGGATAGCACTTAACCCTGTACTTTCCCCTACTTATCATTAAATTAACAGACTGCTCCCATGTCACCTCACTACTGACATTATCCATGGCAAAAAGACCCTTGTGCCTTGCTATAGACACAGCCAAAACCGTTCTGTATTGAAATGATGCTGACTGGAACCCCAAGGTACACATGCACCCCCTTCATTTGATAACACATGGGGAGGACTCAGAGCCAGAACTCCTCTCGTCAGTCACAGCTCTGACACTCCTAAAACTGATTCCCAGATCTCTTTGTATCCCAATCACAGCTCTTCAAAGCTGCTGCAACTCATTCCTCCACCATTCTATACAGGTAACATGTGAGAAGCTATTAAGAGCAAATGCTCAGTCACTCAAGAATCAAAGTGACATCCTGAAGTCAATGCTATTGCCAGGATGTAGTTAAACTACAGCATTAGCTCTTAAATTACCCATCAACACCACATCTTTCATTTCTAGAGCAGAGAAAGGAAAATGGAGAGATTGCCTTGAAATCTGAAAGTAAGAGTTGATTTCCCAAAAATAAAAAAGGCAGGGAAGAGCAAGAAAATGGAAGGCGTGAGGTCTGTACAAAGAAAAAAAATACTAATATCAAGGCCAAAGAAATCAAGCTGGGAGATGAAGAACTTACTAACTGATGTGCCATTTAAGAATACTACATTTACATGGTCTGTTTCGGCTGAATAATAATTTAATCCTTTTTAATAGACCTAATCTTGCTTTCATTTGGTATCTTAAAGGGTTGCTTTATCATTAGTAACTTTAAAAGAGATCTTCATGTAAAAGAGTATAGCTTGACTGACTTCAATGGAAGTATGGTAATATCCACTAGAAGAGGATCTGGCCCATAGCCCATTCCATTTTGCCAAAAAAGTAGCTACAAAGGCATCTGACTGAATTGTTTCTACATTGTACTTGTAGAGGATTCTAACCAATTAAAACTGCTAGAATAACCCCCTCCAATACATGATAGAAATTCAGAGTATTCCCACATCTCTGAAGTGCAGTTTTATTCTATACATTGATTCTAAAAATGGCATTATGGGATTCTATTCATTACATTTCCCTGATTTTTTGCTTACTTTACAAGTTAAAACATTGTTTTCCTACTTGCAGACCTTCAAGCTCACCCTGGAGCAGCGTTAAGCTGGGTTCTTTCCATCTCTCATATACACACATCATCCTGCAGGCCAAATTATGCCCTCACCTATACTTGTGCAACCTCATTGTCTTAAGTGAATTTCCAGAGGTGTCACAGGTACAATTTGCTATGTAGACCTTGTATTACTGGGGATGATGTGTGAGGCTGGCCCAAATCCAGTTTGACTGCTGGATATGAGATGAGAGTGAGTTTGCAGGGCTTGGTTAGGAAAAAAAATCCTTTTACATGCAAAAGGAGCAAGTTTGATATGCAAATAGATTAAACAATCAATAATGACCCTCACAAAGCCATTTTTACAAGAGTTTTTGGAGTAGAAATCCATGTTAAGGGTATGCTATTTCCCGTGAGGTTAGTATGTGTTTTATTGGAATCCATACCCATTTGCAGAGGTCACATGTTCTTTCAATCATTCCCAGATACACCATTAAAAAGCTATTGGTCTGATTTTTTAAGAGATGCTGAGCACCTGCACCTCAACACCTCTGCAAATCAGACTGTACACTTCCAGCAATAATAGTGTTTTATGTTACAAAGCCCCAGGAAAAAGAAGGAACACAGGCATGCAAACAGCTGGCTTATACTGAAATGGTTTTTTCTCTTGCTACCATTTATCTTCATGTGCAAGAAGTGCCTATTACTTCCATTCTTATAGGTCTCATTAAAATAGTCATATACTGCACTCTGATTTCTTCATAGGACAAAAAACATCCTCTTCTCTCTGCTTCGGTAGGTGAGTCAGGTTTCTTACAATTAAATACTATTTTACTGGAATCCTCTAATCTTGAGGGTTGCAGTCTGATTGTTTCATGCTTAGGACTTGATTTTGATCTCATTCACAAGTCCATAGCACTAAAAGTTGAAATAATCTATTAACCAAGTTCTGCTCTCTGCAGACTGCCCATCAAGAACAAAGGAAGGCTCTGAATTTTTGCCCGTATCCTAGTGGGCCAGGTGCCCACACCCCTTTCAGACAAATTATTCACACTGGAAACTTGAGTAAATTTGAGCAGGTCAGGGTGTAGAAAGACTGCAGGTGGATTTCCTCCCTCACCTTCAAACCTATGGAAAAAATGTACACTATGCCCCTTGCTCCCTGAATTCTCATTTGACACTGTGATAGGAGAGGTTCGGTATTGTGTCTCCTTGAGCTTTTGGAAGAACCACTGGAACATAAAAGCTGTCCCTATGAATCCCCTTCTAGCAACCACTTTTTCATGTATACAGAACAGCCAGAAAGACTTTCACCCACAGAGGATGAGAGGAACCACTGGCAGCAGTTAGGGTTAAAGAGGAGAGGTGCCATAAGTTTCAGAGGCTTTACAATACATTTACATTTGAACATTTTGGCTGGGATATTCAAAGGGATATGATTAGTGTAAATTTTCTGTACAAAACTGCTGCTCTGCAATGCTCCTGTAGTCTAGCCAACACCACTTTATGACAAATAGATGCACCTAATGCTTGTGTCAAAGAAAAGAATATTTAGGCAAGCCAGCCTTAAATAAAGTGTGGGCAAAGCTGGTAAGTTACGCTTGCACATTTTTATGGAAATTCTTCATTGCTGTCTCAGTTACCCTATGTGGTAAATTGGGATAAAATAACTTGTTTTCCCAGGCTGCATTGAATAATTTTTGCAAAGCACATTGACCACAGAAAGCACTATAGAAGTGATAAGCATTATTATATAGGACAAATTATTTTTTATTTTTATTTGTTTTGTTCTGTTCGTTTTAAATATACCTTAAACTCAGAGGCACTACTGGGATTTCCTTTAAAAAAAAAAAAAAAAAAAAAGTTGACTGGCTGGAGAATAAGCATGGACAATTTTATTCTAAAAAAATCTATGTTTGAGAAAGATAGGGTGGGGAAGGTGAGGTTAAAAGGAAGCTTTTAACTCAATTAGAGCAGTTACCAATATTTCTGCTGTAATATATTGTAGCTAAAGTGACAGTTATTTCTAACACCTCATGTCACAAAGCTGTGAAACTGCTGCTAAGACTGTCCTTAATACTGTGCACAGAATAACAAGTGGAATGGGCAAAAAGAAATAACTTTGTAAGAGCTCTTAATGTAAAAATTAAACACATCCTGGACAGCAGAGAACGCCAGAGACATTTTGTTGTACATAAAGAAATCCAGAGCTAACATAACAAATTCTATACACCGGTGCCTGTTAATTTCTATGCAAGTTCAAAAGCACCACAGTCTCAACAAGAAAAAACTATTAACCTTACAATTCACAGCTGCAAATCTGAAAGGCCTTGTTAAATTATACAGTGCTCTACTTCTTCCCACCTATCTTCTGCAGAGACCGCTAATGCTTTTGTACACTGTGGAGCAATTTAATGTAAAACAACTAAGTTACCAAAATGTTAAGTTTGAGATTTAAATTCACAAAGTGAAGAAATTCAGAGAAAGCTTCCCCCAACCTTAACTGAGTTTGTGTAAGGAATGCATCGCAGTGCTACAGTCTTTTGCTTCTTGATTGCCTGTGGACAAACAGTATGACAGTAGGCAATATACTTGAGATGATGTTGAAGTGTGTGGTTTGTAATGAAGTCAGATTAAGAAAAAGAATACCTGAGTTATTCGTTGAAAATTTAGTATTATTTGTGTGTATGCTGAATGTCTTACAGATGGTGTGAAGTCAAGGTGACAGCTTCACTCCACTTCTCACATGGCGCAAAGAACATGGCAGCTGCCTGCACCCCACTAGCTAGGGATTCCTCTTCAGTGTGGGCAAGTACCCATCAGGCATAAAGCTGGTACCGATAGCTCAGACACTGCCTGATATAATACCAGTGCGTATCAAGGGTCTTAAGAGGAGGCATCTTTCCAGTTATCCTCAGCTGGCGAATCATCTCATTGGGTACTTGTTTGCCCTCTGGCACATACTGGAGAAGCCTGAAGCCAAAGAAAGAACCAGGGAAATAGTTAAAATGTCCTCTCTGCTGGGCCAGAGAAAGCTGGAAACAGCAGATAATCTGGTCCAAGAGCCATGCTTCTGAGAGTATACTATCTACCTAGACAACATACATATCAGGAAGTAGGGGGGAGGGCTGCGATGCTGTTGAGTAAACAACTGGTGAGTGTCGCAGGAGTTTGTTTGCACTTGAATGAAAAATGTATCTTAAAATAACATCAATTTTATTAACATTTTTTGGCAGGAGGAATCAGGTTGATGAAAGGCTTCCTGGAAGGGATTTGTTTTACACAGCAGTTTTTAGAGAGATTTTTCAAAATCAGCAAGATGATGGATCCTACAGAAGGACTAGTCTTCATCCCCATTGCTTTTTGCTTTTTAAAATAAAGACATTTTGAGCAAATAATAAATAAATAAAAATAAAAAGCTCCGATCCCCCTCAGAAACATATTAAAGTGTGTACTGTGTAGGAAAGTGAAGGTTTGCATTATAGTAAATATAATACAAAGATGATGGATAGTGTATAGTGTATGGAATTATAAGCAATTATTCAATTGCTTATAATTAATCAACAGATAAGCCATTTTCTCACAGACCCCCAAAATTGGAGAGTAATAAAAATAATAGTAACAATTCCAGACTGAGATCAAGTGTCAGACAAGGAATTTTCATCACTAAGCTATCAACAGCTGAAGACAGATGTTCACAATGGAAGTGCCATCTTTTCTTTAAATAGAGCAGCATCGTATGCTACCATAATAAAAGCAGACATATCCGCTACAGTCATAATACAACATTTGTATTCTGCCTAAGTACACATCCAGATCTCCCACACATTAATTCATGCTAGCACCTAGGTTCTGAAGTGGCAAATCGTATTGATATTCCATAGAATTTGCCTTCAGATGATATTAGACAAATGCAAACAAATCTTTCATCTGAACAAGCCTCCACCTGTAGAACCATATGTCTGTCTTTATAATTTGCACAATGCACTGCAGGCATGCACCTGAAACATCGACATTCATTTTAAGGCTGAGGTCTTTGCTTTTTTAGGAAGCTTGTGTAGTTAAAAATAAAACTTAAAAAGGAAAGTGAATTTACAGACTGCTATTAGAAAGAAATAGTATAATGCCCAAAGGGGATTTTCTTTGGAGATCCAGTATATAGTACAAAAAGGAAATGTTGCATGCTGGGATACCTCTCCCCGTAGCAACACGTTAAGAAAATGTATGTGTTCCTCTCCAGAGAATTTCTCTCTGAGATCTCAAACTATGTCCTGAGAGCAACAGCATTTTATTAGAAAGCTTACTGCCCACAACATTCTTATTTTAAAAAACAAACAAAAAAAAAACCAAAAAAAAACCAGAAGCATCAAGTGCATAAGGTGTAAAACTGCACAAAGCCAGAGAAATTAGGTGACACACAGTGGTGGTGAAATTTAAATGTACTTCTGACACCTCAAAGGTGGGTGGGTGGGGTAGGAAGAGAGGGGGAAGCAAGATTGTATATGATCAGTGGGAAAGAAAAGGGTTGTGGCTCCTTTAAGTGTTTCCCGTTTCCCTTGGGTTAGGAGAGGATGGTGGCAGGGGCATCAGCTGAGCTGGAGGAGCTCAGGTAAGCCACTAGTCCATGTGCATCCAGGGTAGGTGCCCTGTCTCTCTGGATAAGGCTTTCCCTGATATCTGGATCTGCCAGCTGTGGGCATTGACCTACTCACCGTTTTTAGGGATTGGCAAGGAATTTTTCCCTCACTGCCAGATTGGCTGGGGCAGGGTGGGTTTTCCCCACTGCAGCTCAGGGATGCCATGGGATAAGTGAGGAGGGATGGCTCAAGTTGTTGCAATTTAGCAGGTGGCAAGTGTCCAGTGCAGACACTCATTTCATAGTGGGAACCATGTCTCTGAGACACTGGAACTGGAAGTACATTGGGAGGGAAGTCATTGGCTAAAGGAGCTGGGGAACAGGTTTGGGATTCCTAATGTCCGGTACAGGGGAATGAACCCTCTTCCACAATCTCTTACCCTTCATAGGAGGGGTGGGCAGTGGGATCCCAGAAATGGGCTGAGACCAGGTACGGAGGAATGGGTGGCCAACAGCATCCCTCAAACAGGTAGAAAATGAGTAATCGAAACCTTCGCTGTACAGGTAATCACTGGATTATTCCCAGATGAGTTAAATTAATGCAGTTGCAGACAGATTAGGCCCCATCCTTTCCATTTTGTCTTCATCCTGTGCCTCCAGGACAATCCACACAAACCTTGGACTGCACCACATGCAGCAGTAGTCACTGAGGGTGGCAGCAACTTGCCACAATTAATGCAGTTTGTGGGAGGCACTGGAATCACAAATAGGGGTCTCATGGCCTCCACTCTGACCTGTCCCCACCACTGCCCTCTGCAGCAGCCTAGAAGGAATCATCCCAGAGGCCCTTCTGCAGCATCTGTGGAACTGCTCTGCTCAGCACGGTGGCAAGGTTTGTGGCTTTTTCATCCATAAAGAGTAAAGTGTCATTTCAATAACGCCAAACTTTAAAAAGAAACATTAAAGAAAGAAGAAGGACTGGAACTACAATGACTTACAAGCTACAACTTCAGCCTATTTCAGAATAAAATTTAAAAAAAAACAAAACAAAAGAACCTTTTGGAATTGGTACAAAATTTGGCGGCTTGTTTTATCCAAAGCATCAAAGTGCCTCATTAAAATGATACTCAAAGGTCTGACAGTGGTTTACATATCCTCTAAAAAGGACAACTTCCCTTTCCTTCCAAAGCTATTACTTTGATAACTATGAGTTCCTCCAGTGTCAAGATCCCAACAAGGGCACTGAGGGCCAAGGGTCAAAGCAGGGGCAAACCAGAGGCTGGGAGTAGTTGAGGAGTTCATAGTCAATTCCAGGCTGGGGTCAGTTCTGAGGTTCTGGATCCAAGTCCGGAGGTGAAGTCCAAAACAAGCTGAGGTGAAGCCAGTAGTTCAAGAGCACAGAGCAGGGACAGTCATGGCAGCTACAGAAGATCCAGACACTTTCTGGGAATGCCCCTTGGGTTTCTATAAGGCAGGGAGCCAATCAGGAGTCATGGGGCTGTTGTCTGTCAAACCCTTGAGGTCTGTGTCCACAGCAGGTCATGGGAAGCGGAGTACAGGCTGGTTAGAGATGCTGCTGGGTGGCAGCCTGGAGATGTTAACTGCCTGGTAGGTCTATAGGCTGAGTTCTAGTGCCTTATATTCCCATCCATAAACAAACACCCCCAACACACACACCTCCATCCTGAACAGGAACTTGACCCCAAAACTGCCAAAGTGTCATAGATCCATGAAGTTCATTAGGGACTTTGCTACTGCTGTTGATTTTACGTGAAAGGTACTCAGATGCTGCAGTGGTAATTAGCAGTATAAAACTCAAAAGACAGCCCTGGAATTTCTGAATACATGCTGTATGCAAAAATAATTAGCACTAATGTATGAACTCCTGGCTTGCTCATTGCTAAAGCCTCACAACCAGATTCTGTCCACAGTTACAGCAGTGCGGATCTGGAAAACCTCCAATGAAGCAATAGAATTACTCCAGAAATGCACCACTGAAAAGCAATATTGAATTTGACCCTTCAGATCATCAAAAGAACACCGTATTCAGAATATGTCAGAGGACAGCTAGAGACTGGCCCAAGCCAGGAAATTCAAACCACATAGTTCTCCAAATTTCCACAAACTGAGAGCTTTTGGGTCCAGGATTTTGATCTGGTCCAGCTCCAGACATACAGAATTCATATCAGGAACTACAAATCAGTACACTCTGGTTTCTGTATCAAGAGTATTTTCTTGTGTGTGTGTCTTTAGAACCCAAACTGATGTTACGCATATTGATGAAACCCCACAGTAACACTTTGGGGGTCTGGTCATGCATTCCTTTGACTTCAGTCACATTCATGCATGTGCAAGGAATGTAGGATCAGGCTTATTACAAGAGCTACATTCACAATAAGTAAGTTCTTTCCAGAATGTCATCATTAAAGGAATTAACATACAATGTCAATTCCCTGCACTTTAGTATCCTGATCAAGGCTACCAGCTAATGTTTGTCTTTAGATGAATCAAAGATCAGACAGGAAAAATAGTTTTACACTTTCTAAAACAAGATTTTCACAAAATTATTTATTGTCCAATCCTCTAGTAAAGTGCTTAAAATCATATCATTCAGGCAAAACAGTCATTTCATATATAAAAGTCTAAAGGTATAACCCTGACAACAATCATAATGTATCACAAATATTATAATTCACAACACCATGTGGCACTCCCATTTGAGTTCACAATATGAACACTCAGTAAAATTTGTCTCCTAAAAGAGGAGGAACAGTGCTTTCTGGATCATATGCCAATGCTCTCTTTTAGGGAGAGGAGGGGGTTGGAGGATGCAAGATCAGAAAGTGGGACCTTTCCCATCGGAGCAGAAGAGCAAGAAGGAAATGGGCTATATGACCTGAAGATTCATGCAATTTGGAAAATATTCCCTGCCAACTCCTCAGCTCTCACAAAATGCATTAGGCAGAGAAAACTTAGCGTTGCAAGGTCAGAATATTGCCATTACCCAGGATCATTCTGAGGGGGGTCAAAGGTTTCATAAAGCTCCCACAATGAGGTTGTTGAGAATTCTCCTGGTGAGGGGGAATCTCCAAGGTGATGTAGTGCCACCTATGCCAGTTGTGCACCACCATCTCCTGGCCCATCCTCACCTTTAGATGTAGGAAGCACAGTCATGGTGTGTTGCAAGGAGGAGGATGCCTGACTGGATCCAGCTCTGAGGCTGCTCTAAATTACATTATGGGCTGAACTGGCCCACAACAATCCAGAGATCAGGGAATGCAGTGGTGGTGTTTAAGCCACTTCTGTATACTCCATTTCCAAGGTGTGTCAAGTAAAGCGCCAGTTCATCTCATGAACTGGCCAATGGAATTCACATAGTAGTGGAGGCTAACAGGCCCCACCCAGGTGGCATGGACTAACAGGCCCTGAATTTAGAATGGTTAAACTTGAGAAGGGAAGGGAAGGGAAGGTATCCCCTCCTTCACACTTCTACAACTCAAACCAGATTTGCTTGAGAGCCTCTGTAGCAGGCTTACTATTCGGAATTAGCTGGTACTTGAATGTTCTGAGTTTGAAAAGCAAATAGGTGGTAGTATGTTGGTTCAGCTCATTAAAAAAAAGAGAAGACTCTAATACATCAGTTTGTTTTTATAGCAAGCTGCATGTGAAAGTCCTGTGTCTGTAAGCGCTCTGTGTGCAGAACTCCCATTGCCTTTAATTGGAGTTCCACATTGTAAGAGCTTACAGGATCTGCCCCCATGTGATTTTTACAATTAATTTTGCAGCAAAGGCTGTAATTTACAAATCCACAAGTTTCTCAAAGGAAAGTTCCATATCTCAGTCAGGAAAAGGAGAAAAACTTAGCAAAATAAAGCCAAGATGAAAAGGGGACCCTGAACAATCAAGCAGGCAGCATATTTACACATTTAATGAAATCATATTGTAGAAATAGTTTTAAAAAATAAAAATCTGCCGATTTTGAAATCCTTCAGGAAGTGAAGATAAAAAGTTCTTTAACTGAATTCTAACAACAATGAGGATTCTGCTACTAGTAGTATTTTTTATTTCTTTCCTTTTCTTTACAATTAGCATTTTGATATATTCTCACACAGCTGTGATATATTTATTGGAAGCTCAGCTATATACGAAGAACTGTGTTTAATACACTTGCTCTTTTAATTTCCTTTCATTTTCCAAGAGCTTAGACAATATTTGTTTTGTGACTAATTCTTTAATCTTGTTTCTATTTGGCACTATTGTTACATATGGCTCTGATTCATTAAAGTATTTATTATTTGTATTACCACCACCTAGGACTATAGTTATGGACCATTGAGGACTCCTTTATGCTAGAGGCTGTGAAAACACACAAGAAGATGATCCCTGGCCCGAAAAGCTTACAATCTAAGTATAAGAAAGGCAATAGATGGATACAAACAGACAGATGGGAGAATACAAGGAAACAATGAGACAATATTGGTCTGCATAATAGGCAATGGAATCAATACTCCAGCAGCCTAATCATTGTCACGTTTTTGGTAATCATCATGGCCAAAGAGTTTTGAGGAAGATTTCAAAGGGATTTAAAGAACCCAATGTTTACAAGAAGCTCCTCCCAAGCATGATGAGCAGCATGGGAGAAAGCGTGAAGGTTCTTGTTTGAAAATTTAACAAGAGATCAATGGAAGGTAGCATCATGAACCAATAAGAGATGAGAGTCAACACCACGAGAGCTACTGTGAGGTGATAGATTGTGTGAGGATAGACTGTTAAGGAACTTGAATGTGAAAACAAGCAGTTCTTGTTTGATGCAAAGAGGCGGGGAGCCAGTGGAGTGATACAGAAAGGAGGATGGTATGGTCAAAGTGATGGGCTAGGAAAATCATCTTTGCATCAGCACTCTGCATGGCTATGAGATAGGCAACAATGAATTTGTCAAGGCCAGTGAGAACTATGTTGCAGTAATCAATGTATGAGATGAGAGCTGTGACGACAACTTTAGCTGTGTGACGGATAAGAAAGGCCATATTTTAGAGATGTTATGCAGAAAGAATCAGCAAGATTCATACAAAGCCTGCATGTGAGGACCTAGGGAGAGGTACAAGTTGAAGATGACATCCAGGATACAGGCCTGATGATAGACCGGGTGCTGTGTGTGTGCCAAGGGCAGATTAGGATCTCTGTTTTAGTCAAGTTGATCTTGAGCTATGATTGGGTTATGAAGAGAGATCAGAGAGACAGAGATTTTAGTCTGGATAGAAGGAGGCAGGTCTGGAGTACAAGGATATATCTGTTCATCATCCGCATAGAGAGAGTAGTTGAATTTGTTGGCGGAAGAGATTACCCAGAGACAAGGTGTAGAGGGAGAAGAGAAGGGTAGCAAGGACAGAGCCTCATAGAACACCCCTGCCACCTGAAAGCTGGAGGGGGATGAAGAGGATCCTCCAAAGGACATGATGTTGAAGGAAAAATTTGAGATGTAGAAGAACCACAAGGTGAGGACCGAGTCACGGAAGCCCAAGGAAGACAAGATTTCAAGAGGAGGAGCGTGGTCAATTTAAGTATTTAAATACATGCCTTATTTTAAACACCCGAGTACTCCCACTGACATCAATGGGTGTAGTCATATGCTTAAAATAAGCCATGTGCTTAAGTACCTTGCTGAATCAGGGCCAATATGAAAATAAATGTTTGTCTTTGGGGTTTTCAGGGAAAGAGTACATAGAATTTACAGTCGTTAAGGTCCCAATCCTATACCTGAAAAGAACTGTATCAGGGCGAAAAGCCAAAATATGTCCTCTGATACATCCTGAAATTAATGAGAGAAGCAAATGTGCACCACAGGGCAGAATTTAGCCATTGAACTTAAAAATTTAAAACCAAGTTTGTCAAAAGTGCTTGGAAAATACAGTCAGAAACAATCCTATACTGACAGGAAGATAGACTAGGAGACTTAACAATGTACTTGGAGATCTTCACATTTATGGTTCCATAAGTCTGAAAAAATAGCTGACTGTTTCTGCAATGGATTTTTTTTCACTTTGAAGTAAAATTACAAGGCATCTGAAGCAAAACACCTATAACGCCCATAGCTTCCAAGATGAGGATTTATTGTAGTAATCACTTTCAAACATTTCGACCATTATACAGGTGTTATTTTCAATGGCTGTGTATGTTTACTCTTTGGATAAAAACCAGAAATAAGGAAAATACAGACAGATTGCACTTAATAGAAAAGCACTTAATTTCACCACCCCCGTTCTCTCCCCATTCTTCCCCCAAAATTGCATAGTTTACTCTAAATCAGGGGTGGGTAAACTATAGCCCATCTGAGCTTTTCATCAGGCCCTCCAGCTACCAGGGGTCCAGGGAAAGGTGGAAGAACAAGTGGTGTAGCGGTCATTCCCGCTCCCAGCCTCACCTCTTCCCCTCCCACCCTTCTCCCACCACATGGGCCTAACGTCACCTTGACTGGAGCCACTTCTGGTCCCAAGCAGCGCCGTGTGGCAGGCACTACCCCGCACAGCACCGCCCTTCCCCCCGGCTCCTCTGTATGGCCCACCATACAATTTCTATACACAGATGTGGCCCTCAGGCCAAAAAGTTTGCCCACTCCTGTTCTAAATTAAAAGATACAAATTCTTCCCTCAGATGTACCAAGGCAAACTGAACTAATCCCAAATCTGATTTCACTAAGGTTACATGGGTATGAATGAGGGCAGAATGTGGCCATATATTGAAGTTGCTCCTAGAATGAACATATAACTAGTTTTCCATCTGTTATTCAAAATAAGTTATATATGAGTATATTGAAGTTAGCTGAGGACTGCTACGTGGTTTTTGATTCAATAAAACCCTCAAACTGCAATATATTCATGCATACTGCTTTTACAAATATAGGGCATCTATTTTCAATCTAGCACACAACATATTAATTGTACTTTCACAAATACACACAATAAACCTCACAGAAACGTGTTTTTATATAAATATAGGCAAACAAATCAGATATCTGTTAAATGGTATCTTGTTGTCTATGGGTCTGATCCAGGTTCCATTCATGGGAAAAAACCTAGGCCATATTGACTTCCATGACTGTTTTGCCATTGACTTCAATAGGGCTAGGATTTTCGCCATAAATTTTAAGATCAGAAGGGTCCATTACGATCTATTCTATCCTCAGGCCATGGAACTTCTTTCTGTAATTCCTCTGTCAAGATCATAATATCTGGATGAGTTAAAACATATCTTTTAGAACGACATCAGTTTTGTTTTAAACATTTCGAGTGATGGAAAATCTACCGCATCCTTTGGTAAATTGTTTCAATGGCTAATTCTCTTCACTGTCAAAATCACGTGCCTTATTTCAAGTCTGAATTTGTCTAGTTTGCATTTCCAGCCATTTGATCTTGTTATGTCTTTGTCTACTATATTAAAGAGCCTTCAACTAACAGACATTATCTCCCTATATGCGTACTTATAGGCTGTGATCAGATCACCTTATCCTGGATAAACATTTGAGATTAAGCTCCTTAAATATCTTTCAAGTTCTGGAAAACCTGCTTTATATAATCTTTCTTGTCTTTCCACAGACCTTAGTGGCAGCTGGATCAAGAAATGAATGATATTAGGCAGTGACTTTAAGTACAATAAATCTGAATCATTAATATTTTTAACATTATTTCCAGGAAAAGCAAGCTTTGTTATACAATAATGAAGATGGAAACTATAATCATGAAGACTATAAATCACAATTTGGACACTGTCGATTGTTTAATGATGTTAAATTTGACCAAATTCAAATTCTAAGAAAAAGTTCGCCAAGTTTTATATATAACGCTTAAAGCCTATTTTAAAATGCTAGCTAGAGATACTTCCACATTTTCTTTCCCTTCTAATCTAAGAATATTTTTACACCAAATTGGAGAACAGCACACATGAAACTTTAGTAATTGACATTCTGCTTCTTAATATTTAACTAATTAATTTTCTTTAGAAGAAAACATGTATAAAAGCCAACTATTACCTTGTAATGTTCACATTTTGAAATGGAATATTAGGCTTTAGAACTCAAATTCAGTATAACCTATAAATTTGCCTTAAGTAACTGAGGTAAGTTTTAACAGCACCAGGTACTTGTGGCTAGGATTTGTTTAATAGTCTGAAGTTTCCAATTACTTTCAAACATGAATTTTTGAAGTATATCTGCCCTGACTGTGCTGTGAAATAATAGTCTGTAATCCTATTGATGCTCTCCTCTCCTTATATAGATAAAATGGAGCAAAAGCCATGTTGTAAAATTCAGCTGGGTGCTCCCCATCCCCTGGTAACCTGCACAACCCCATCAGAGGTTAAACAGGAATGAAGATGTGTCAGAGTTAGAGGGGCACAGCCAGGGAGCAGCCACTGTTCTTGGAATGGTTCCATCAGGATTTGGTAGAAACATGGTCAGAAATTAATGCCGGTCCAAACACCCCTGATTTTCTCTCTCTCTACCCTTGTTCAGAGAGGACACGCAACAGTTCCATTCAAGTTCTTAATTGCGCAAAGACAACAAAAGTGTGACATTACTGGGAATCCAGGGTGTGCAAGGAATGTAAGATCAGGCATCAAGTAGCTACTTGACAGGAGAGTAAATGAGAATACTTACTAGTGAATCTCACTGTATCAGATTACATGGCTTTATGTCACATCACATCATGTAATGTACAATAACTGGACCACAAGAAATCCACAATTGTGCATAAAACAGACTTTCCCCAGAGTTCGAACAAGTTAAGCAGACAGTGTTCAAAGAAAAGTCTGGTGTTTCCATGAGTAAAACTGATTGAAATGACAGGCTAATAGACATCTGTTTTCTGCTACTAAATTATAACAATTTTGTTTAATGTCAGACATCTGAAAGTAAGATAAATCTGAGTCGTGGCTGGCACTCTATGCTCATATTTGCTCCAACTACATTAATATATCTTATTTCTAAATTTACTTGAGCCCAAATGATCTATAGTGTATAACCCTTCTGCAAAAGACCTGTAGAATTGCAAAAAAAAGGATAACATATAGTGCTTTTTGAACCATGGGATAGAATGAAATAAAAATTATATCCCCGATATAAAATTCTATAGAAGAATTAAAAAAACAACCAAAAAACGATAGAAAGAATATAAAGCTGCATGATAGTCTAAATTTTTTTCCAGAGTAACTTCCGTATCTATTTCATACCAGTTCAAATTGCATAGCTTTTTTTTTGTCCCTTAAGAGAACTGTGATCAGCTGCTGCATGCGGTTACATTTTATAATGAAACAGTTGCAGTCAACCTCACTTCCAATTCACAAATATACCTCTGGCCAAAACAGCCTACTTAACAAAAGTGGGAACTTATATAGATCCTGATATTCAGCGGCAGAAACACTTTTGATTGTTTGATTAACCCTAGGAACAGGAATCAAATCCCTTGGAGAAAAGTTTCTGAACTACTTTTTCAAGGTGCAAACCTTTTTACTGCACCAACTGAACATGTGAAATTTCAAATGTCAATTCTCTGCTGCATCTCAGCATTTCACTTCAGTTGTAACATATACAATTACATATGCAGTAGCTGAGTTTATACTTAACAATTCAACATGATACTTAAGAATTCACTTATTTAACTGCACTTGTAGCTATCATAGGTAATGGCATCCAATTGTTTGTGTTCATGTTAATTCCCAAGATCAATATACAAAATTAAATTTGCTATTTCTCTTTTTATCCATTTAGCTCTGCTTCGTCAACACTCTCAAGAATCCCGTTATGCATATGAATAGCCCCATCAAATGTAACTGTAAGTATTTGCAAGATTGAGTCTCAATGTATATTGATATCTTTTTCTTTTCTTTTTCACAAGTTTATCTTACACCTACATAAGTAATACATAATTAATAATAATAATAATAAAAGTTAAAACATTATATACAACCAGAGAGGTTTTTTTACTGTCAATGATTTCATACCTTCTACTGACTGCTTTTCACAAACATATCCAAATGATCTAGAGTATGAGTTGATTCCTTTTTCCTTGCTGGAAAAGAATTAATGACCTATGTAGAAAATTAAAAACCTAGTTTCTTAATTGATCATCTGTGATGGGGTGCATGAGGCCCTAAACCTCCCCCCAAAGGCCTTGCAGCCTTGCCACACCCCGCCCAGAAAATGGCCGTGGAGAGAGTCCTCCAAGCTGCCTACAGAGGGGACATGGGATGCAGCCAGTCAGAGAGAGGCTGCAAGGAGCAGTCAATCCAGGTCCATATAAAAGGAGCTGCAGTGCAAAACAGAGTTCTTGTGCTACCTGGAGCCAGAGAAGTGTGACTGGTGCATGTGGCTGGCTGAGGGAACTACAGGACTTTGGACAGAGCAATGCTGGCAGAAACAAAAGGGCAGGAAAAGGCTCTCTCAGCTAGCTGTGGGGACTCACCCAGGGCAAAGGTCCTGAGGTAAGGGTGAAGAATAAGCTAGGGCAATGACCCAGGAATCATAGCAGAAATGCACCTAAGTTAATGGGCTAGGAGCTGGAGTAGAGGGTGGGGCGGACTTTCCCCTCCTCCCACCAGCCACTGGGAAAGGAGGCTGGACTTTGATGCACCCCAGAAAGAGAACTGAAGTCTTTTAGTGGCCCAGCAGGAGACCAAAGGCCCAGAAGGCCTAGAGAAGACAAGGACATTGCCTCCAGGGTGGGAGCCCTGGAGTATGGCTCAATACCTTGGTTGAGGCCATTTTAAAGGCTGCCAGACTAATTAAGGGCCTGAGCTCAGGGAGGATTACATGGAAAGAAAGGCCAATGGAGGGGTACCGGGATGGGACCATACAACCTGTCAGACCTTTTCCCCTGAAGATTATTTTTCACATGCAGACTATGTGACTTGGCCGCAGAGTTGAGTTGCTGAAGACTCTAATGCAAGTCAGAGAGAAAGTACAGGCACATACATTCATACAGAAATGGTGCTCATGAGAGGTGACTGCCACTCCATCACACGACCACAGTATGAAAGGCACTTCTCTCAGCACTCCAAGCAGCATGATATTTTCTCACTCAAACATCAGAAAAAAAATTCTTCAGTTAGGGTCATAGTTTCACAGGACACCAAAGTGCCATTCGGATTAACAAGTGAGAGCTGTATGGTGGAATCACCCAGAGTGTGCACATTGTCTATAACATGTGAACCCCTAGCATGTTCCTGTCCAGGAGTAATGAGGGACAGGGAATGGGCTGGTTTAGAGGGACCAGGGATACACGGAGAAGCTATGTAAGGGTCTTATACAGGCTACTTCACCTATTAGACTCCACAGCTACTCCATGGCATAAGGTAGGAGACTTTTTTCTCTCTTTTTGTGGAGGTTGGAGACATTTTTGAGAAAATTCATTCTACATTAGTGCAAATACTGCTATTTTCCACTCATCGTTAGCCTGAGTGTAATTGATACAGTAGCATCTAGTCTTCTTGAGTATGTTGAAAGATAACAGTTTTACTTGAGCTATTTGAGTGGATCCAGGTTAAAAAATTCACATTTGATCAAGGGGTGGTGAGACACTGAAAAATATTAAAGATCACTGCAAAGAAAATTGACTCACATATTAAGTTTAGTTAAATTCAGACTAAAGTGGATAGAAGACAGAAGTTGAGACAAGATATTTATTTTTAATATTTCATCAGTGGTGCTTTTTGCAATAGAAACCTAAGGGGGAAAGACCTTTAAAATAGCATGCAAATATGTTAATATGCAGTTAAAATTGTTTTCCCCTTTTTTCTATTTTTTTTTACTTTAATCCTTAAGGTTTCTGTAACTCTTTGATGTATCTAAGAGTATTTCTTTAGCTCTCTAGTAAATTTCATATCATAATATGCTGCTTTATATCTCATTATATCATATAATACACGGCAATTGGACCAAACCTAATGTGATGTCTCATCTGACGATACAAACAGGTTAGGCCCAATATATGTGAGCAGAAGCTGGTGAAGCTACCATGAATACTGTTGAAAAATTGGGAATTACTTATGTACACACACAAAAAATTACATTAAAATAAAATCTACTTTAAACATAGACAAATCAAGTAAATTAATCCCTTTGCATCATAGGCCCCGCTCCATCTGTAATCATGTTTCACAGTATTACAAAGTGCATGTCCTATAGTTACTAGCATTTGATTTTATTACTGTAAGTTTCTTTTCCATGATAGCTTAAATTAAAAAGAAGAACTTTTCTATTCTTTGGATTCAAAAAATATGCTATAAATTCTTATGGTTATTGTTTCAGAGACTTTAAAAATAACATTAATTTCACAAATATATATTCTATTATTTTACAAGGAAGAGTAACTAAATTTTGAAACAATGATCAAGATTACTCTTCTTTGCTTTTTTGGAAAACTATATTTGCTTTTCTTCAGATCTTAACATCTGAGCTCTCCGACAGTTTTTAGAAAAAATTATCAACGGTACAATAACTAAGTTATCTAGTTCCCTAAATGTTTATGCACAGGACCAGCTAATGTTTATATGTTTACATCATTTAAATATTCCCTTAGCCTATAAAATAGTTATTGGCAAAAAACTGGTTTTTCTTCCCTTAATTCTTTGAAATGATCTTTATTCTTTTTAAACATAGTTTTAAAATATAGTATTGCAGCCATTTTTAATAATTAGCAATTGTAGTCTTCTTCTCATTTGAAAGTTATGTAATGAAGCAGAATGACATCCCTCTGAGCCTGACAGGGAGGGATGAGTACAGAACCACTACAATGCACATACTTACTTGTTCATACTGTTATTCTCCTCCAATTACATTTACTGTATAAAAAAAATACCATTTTCCCTGAAAAAGGCAATGAAATGTGGAAAAGCTAATATTGATGCAGAGCTTCTGATGAAAAGCAGGAACTATTACGATAGTTATGGTACAAATGCACATTTTCTCTTTTCCTTATTCATCAGAGCCAGGATAGAAAGTAAAAAACAGATCAAAATGATTAGCAAGACAGTCTTCTTTAACTTGAAAATATCATTATGATATTAAAATTTTAGGAAAGGAAGTTGCTGTCAAGTACTGAATGTACCTACTGTAGCAATTTTTTATGTATTTAGAATTTGAGAGTAGCTTCAGTAAACAAAGTGCAAATACCTTTTACTTTTTCAAACCTGGAGGAACACAGTCTACACTTTCAGAGAAAAGATTTAAAGTTTTCACTGGCATCTTTCTCCTTACAATTTCCTTTGTTTCCTCTGATTCCACAGTGATATATAAGATGCCAGAATTGCAGTATCACACATTCTTTGCAAGATGTTCAGTTACTTAATGCAAGATTTCTTTTCATTTAATCATTGTTGATGCATCATTGATATCTTCACTTTGAATTAGGGCTATTTGCATACACTTTTGTAGAGTCAGGGTTATCTGTTTAATTTACCATTCACCAGAATAAGCTTGCATAAGAGAACTGCTTCACTCTAAGAAGTCCGCTTTTAAAATATAATGATAGAAAATGAAATGGTAATAGCTCCATCTTTTCCACCTACCATGCAATCCTCCCCACCTCCAGTGGCACTGATCACTCCTTTGGCTGCTTCCCCATATCATACAGGATGATTCAGGATGGAAGAGGTAGCAGTGTGGCACCCATCTTTACATTTAGTGCAGGGCTCTTCTGCGTTTAGGCCTAGCAACCAATCAGATGCTCATCTTGCTCCCCTGGGTCACTGAGAGCACTGAGGTTTCCATGATGCTGTAGTTCCTTTTAGCCAGCCAGAAGCACTACCTATACTCCTCTGGCTCCAACAAGGAATTGACTGACTCTGGCTCTGCAGCTCCTTTTTATATGACCCTCCTGGGCCCTGATTAGCTGCTCCCTGCAGCCTCTGATTGGCTCTCTCTCTGCAGTCTCTCTAGGTCACTTGGAGAAACTTACTCCACTGCTTCTTTCTTGGGATAGGTGTGAATTGAAAGGGAATATCTTTCAAACCCATACCTATGGAAGAGTCCTAAAAACCAATAAGGTTCTGTAGAAAGTACTCTAAATACCTACGGATTTGAATGCAGAAAGATAGGCTGTATAAAATAAAAGCACCCACAGGTTTTCATTGAAATTATTTAATAGCTTACAAATACTATAGGAATTGTATTGCTCTTCAGGACATCTCCATAAAGATCAACCTTTTAGCATTGAAGTAGATAATTTATAGGGTGAAATCCAGGCTCCACTTAAGTCAATGGCAAAATTCCCATTTATTTCAAAGGGCCAAGATTTTCCAAGCTTTCTACAGTTTCAATGCAAAAATATAGTCATGCATGACATTTATAATATCTCCTCAAAGGTTACATCCTGTTTTGTGAATGATAGCATTATGTTAGAATTGTTTATCTTGTTTTTGCCAAAATGATGCTTGAATACAATTGTCATATTGGACAGTAACATATTTGGAAGCTTTAGAGGGAAAAACAAAAATACATCCAGGATTTATTAAAAATGGGACTATTAGGGGAAAAAAATGACTGAAGAAATATATTTGCCTGAGACTATTTTGCTTTCCTATCACATCTAGAATATTATGAATTATTCTTATTCAGGATTTATATGTGTACAGTGTTGCTCTATTGTATTGTATTTCAAGGAAGAAGTAACAATTTATTTCTTCTGCACTCTTCATCCACATAAAGTAATAACTTTATCACAATGGAATATAGATTAACTAGAAAAGGATAATGTAATGATGCCAAACCATGTGCGTGAACCATCTGATAAAAATAAATGTTAAATCAGATATATTGTATATATATTCATCTGTTCTTATATTACTGTAGCAATGACAGGTAATATTATTGATTATTAAATAGGGAACAAACAAGCACCAGTCCAAGAAATGCTTGAAGAGGAGTCCCACATATATACTTTTATTTATTTATTTATTCACTTTAAACAAAGTCAAAGGAAAACCTAAGTTGCGAGATCATTTGCAATAGAATTGCCTTCCAGAGCCACAAGCCATACTTCCAGAGTGTTCACAGGAGTCCTGATAAAATTGTCGCTAAAACAGGTTTACCAGGTCTGTGTGAAACCAGATGCAATGGCAGGATCAGTAAGGTAAGGAAGGCAGGAGTTCAACGATCTGCCTGCACTCTGCTACGTCAACCGAAGCCTGGCACAGCTGTGAGAACATAGATAAAATGTCAGTATTGCCAATCCCATGAGTTCAAGAATCACGACTCAGGGCACCAAAATATACTGAATTTGGAGGAAGTGGGCATGCTTTTCCCTTTGATGTCTGAGCCATTAAGGGCACAGTTGGATCATGTTTGCTAGTTTTTCATGAGGGACAGAAACTTTTCTTACAAAATGAAGAAGACTGAAAGTCTCACTACCACAGGATTTTAGAAGCTGGAGCTTTAAGAAAAAAACAACAACAAATAAATAGCATTGAGACTTGTGATTTAACTGTGAGAGTTGGCAATACTGAAGTTTGTACATGACAGCTCTGTGTATGGTGGTATTTAAGGTTCCAATATAGTTTATTGTTTAATCTTTTGTGTCATGGCATGATTAAAGAGCTATAAAATGAACCAATATTAACAATCAAGTAAGCATCCTTATTTACAAAGGAGAACAATATGTCTTCTGATGATTGTCAATAATGTCTTTCAAAAGGAGCAAAAATAACCAGGTAAACATAATAAGGCTGAACTTTTATTAAAATAAGCAAAACTAGAACAACTCACAACAAATAAATGGGGAGAGGGGAAGGGAGAGAAATATCTAAATTCTAGTAGGCATCCTGGCTGAAGGAAAAAACTTTCCTGATAAACAAGCTTGACAAACCGTCCCTTTCCATAAATTATGACAAAAAACATTAAGTACAAAGTCCTTTTTTTCCCTAAAACAAAGGAAGTATCACTCTAGGCAGATATTAAAAGTCTGGAAGGATGGATTTCTTAGCTGAAACCTTCCTAAAATCAGATACATTTTCCTTGTCAACTCCTTTTTCCCTTCATAGCTTGAGTATAGTACATTTAAAAGTGTCTCGCCTCATCAAAGTCAACCCTGAGAAGATGTATTTCTGTTCCTTCCCCACTACTTGACGTTTATGTGAAAATAAAACTGCAAAGTAAGCTCCCTGCTCAGAGAAATCTGTCTTTAAAGATATCAGTTTTTTGCCTTGAGTCTATATACACTGTAGATGGGGTAATGTCAGAAGATATGTATCCACTGTTCCTGAAACAAAATGGTCTCTTTCCATATGGTCACATGGTCCTTGTGGGTCATTGGCAATCAGGCCCTTGCATCTGGGCTTAGGGCCAGGGAGATTCTGAGATGAATTTGTTAATCTGTACTGTGCAGTCCTGTGCTCCCATTTCACATAAAGTAGGCTCAAGTAAATCTGAGGCCCACTGCGCAGCCATTTGATGTGATGCCTTGGGTGTGAAACCTGTTCTTTGGTGTAAAGTCTTCTCCTGCCATGCCCCACAGTCTTATGTCTTGGCAGTAGATAACACACTCAGATTAAATGGCATCAGTGGCATAATGGGTATTCTGGACAGAGTAATGACTGATTGGTGACTAGTACCTCTTCTGAAGCACCAGGTACTGGCCACTTTCACTGATAGGATATAGGAACAGATGGACCAATTGTGAGATCCAGGGCAGTGGCAATTCCCTTGTTTCTATGAAACCCAATGTTCTCAAATTATGGTTCTTTGAAAAATGCAGTTGCTTCTGAGGTGACAACAAGAACCAGCTTGCTGTCAGGTTCGATTTATATGGATCCCTCAAATAAGGAGTGACAAAGATTGCTTTGCATACAACTTTGTTTTATTTGCAATAATCTATACATTAACAATTACAATTAAAAAAGATCACCATCAATTCTTATTTAATACAACAACTTAACTACTTAAAACACAATCACAATTACAAATGTACAATTATATTTACAAAGCTAGCTTACACTATAGGGTTATACTTATACTATTATACTTACACTGCACCAGTGAGATTTGTCAGCAGCAAAGCAGCACTCCAATTCTACTAGTACAATTCCCGGGTTTACATCTGAGTGGAAAATACTATCACACTCAGGTTACACATCTGAGTGGAAAATACTATCACACTCAGGTTACACAGCCCCACACTCTATAGTTAGGTTTGAGTGGCAAGCTGGGGAGAGACAGTAGGTAGATCACACCTACATGTAGAACTATTCTGTTGTTCTTCCAAAGGTACAGGACATCTCCAGTTTACTTCCTGTTTGTGACTACCTTTTATATTTTTCTTCCACACAGCAATATGCCCACTTAGCCAATTAGAAGTTTCCAAGAGTGATGAGGTAATTGGGGACTGCACCCCAAAACAGCGAAACTGACAGAGTGAAACCCGATTTTATTCTTCTTAATTGTCCAGCTATTGTTTGCTGCTGACAAAGAACCACCCATTGCAATACATGTCTAAACACTATTCAAATGCAGTTTACTGGGTTTCAGAGTCACAGAGATTTTGCTACAGTACATGAATGGGTACTATTTACTGAGTTTCAAGTAACAGGTTTATCAAAACCCACAGGCTACATTCTGATTGCATTGCCTTTAACACTTAATGTCTGCTGGGGTGTTTCCCGGCGCTGGTAAGTTTCAGGGAGGTTTTGCTGTGATACATGAATGGATACTATTCAAAAGATACTATTTAGATGAAATTTACTGGGTTTGAAGTAACAGGTTTTCCAAAGGCTACATTCTGATTACATTGCCTTTAGTACTTAGCGCCTACTGACTCCTCCCGGCGCTGGTAAGTTTCACAGAGATTTTGTTACAATACGTGGCTGGCCGGGGGTTGATACAAAGCAGTTAGCATTTTACATTTCAGTCCAATGAGTTTATATTCCTATTAATTTAAAATGGAGTTGGGTCACTTTAGTTATAAAATGAAACAATGTACAACAGCTTCCATTTTGTAATCCCTATTGCATTGCTTTAAAATATTCCAGCGAGGGCTTTTGAACTGTTCATTTCTGCCCGGGCAATTTACAGCTCACATGATAACATTGTAAGTGACATTCCATCACAGCTGTCCTTCCCTCTAAAATAACAGAGCTATGAAAATCTATTCCACATTTTAGTGATCTGTAAATTAGCGTTTCACAGAACGTTGTCTAGTTGTATAGCACCTAGCACAATGGGATCTCTACCTATAACTAGGTCTCCATAATGTTACTGTTCTATAAGTAATAATCCTGTGCCACAGCCACAGAACACTAAATTATTGAATTACTGAGCACAGTCATCATATGTCCCTCCAGAATATCTTGGTATAAAAGGGAAGGATGGGTCATAACTTTCAGATCTAGATGCCTAAAGCTGGCTTTAAAATCCACATTTAGACACCTGAGTAACAGCAGTTGAGTGTTCACAGTTGTTTAAGCAACTGGGGAAAGATTTTCAAAGCCACAATTGGCAGTTTAAGTACCTAACTAAAGCTCACCTTGCAGCTCCCATTGATTTCATTGTGGGTATTCAACACCTTTAAGTATTTAGGAGACACCTAGGTCTAGACATTTTGACCTAAATCTTAATTCTTAAAAATCTGTCTCTTGCAGTGAAAAAACCCCTGGCTGTCTCATGCCAGCTGACATGGGCTCATGTGAAGGCCTGTTCCATTGCAGTGTAAACTTTTGGACATGGGCTGTGTCCCAGGGTCGAGGACCCTGCAAGGTAGGATGATCTTAAAGTTCGAGTGCCAGACCAAGCCCAGAAGTCTACACTGCAAAGAAACAGCCCCACAACCTGAGCCGGCTGGCATGGCCAGCAATGTCTGTCAAGTTTCAGTGTAGACATACCCACAGAGTCCATCAGGTTGTTTACCATCATACTTTCTACAGGTGCTCATAGCCATCTCTAAACAGTGTTCATGTTTATAGCATCCATTAATCATTTATGAGCCTTTATATAAACTGTGGCCAAATGTTATTTAGTAATTTATGGACATTGGTACTCCTTGCACTACGTTTTAGTAGCAGACTATATTTTAGTGCATGGACTTAAGTTTAGTATGCAGCCCTCGTGTAATACTCTGCAGGGTTTACTTTGGTGCTGAGCATTTAAATGAAGTTCGTAGACTAGAATCCACCTCTGCTGCATACTAAAATATGAAAACAAGGGCTTATAATGGAAACATTGTCACAATCTGTACGATACCGTCATATTTTTTTCAGTTTTGAAGTAATTGTGTCAAGAACTTCCAGGAAGAAATTAACTGCAGTGTTGCTATCAGCAGTACTCTAATGTATCAATTAAAAAAACTACATGACCAATTTCAGGATCTAGCTTAAGCCCAAGAAAGCAAGGAAATTCAAAGTGAAGGCAGAAACTCGATAATGTATCCCACAGCACCTCAATTCTACAACCCATGTCTTTCTTGCTTTAGGTTTTTGAACTTTAAGTACAAAGAGCCAGCTCAAACCAAAATGACTGCTCACTACCTGTATTTCAATTGCTTTATACATGATGCGGACACGGAGGTGAAATGAAGACAGACACATGCATGGCATTAAACAGCAGGCTGCCACTTTTATTAAACTTTAGCACATGGAAGGGGTGCTACCTGCCATCATCTTCACTTTCCTATATCAGCATTTAATTGGTTCCAGAGCTAGGGTGACAGGGCTCCTTACTGCATATAATGTAACTCAGGGTAAACTCTCCACAGCCTACCTCCCAACACTCAGCTCACGGTGAATTCTAGCACCCTCCCACCAGTGAAGGAAACTGGCCTAAGATGGAATCCAGGGTCACATGAGCATATCACATGTCCTTATATGCTTGGACTCACAGGGGCAGCCATTGCCCATATGCTTGCTTAGGTGTTCACAGGAAGACTTATTGGGTAGGCTGAGTTTCTCCTATAGCTCACTGGTAGAGTGAAGTGTCTTTAATGGGCCATCAACACATAGCTGTCTGGTTCTAATGTAAATTTTACCTGGTGGGTGTTACCCAAGAATACCACGTGTACGATACAAGTCCATAGCAAACATTCATAACTTTAGATACCAAGAAGATACATGGATTTAACCAGGATAATCATATTTAGTAAATCAGAACATTTCTGTTGACACCTTATATGACCTACTTCATATAAGATTTGCAGCAATTGTATAACAGTGACAATATCAGTGGTCATATTCAGTCATACAGCATCATACCTGCATAGTGGCTAGTTCGCCAGTGAGACTATAATTGGTGATAGAGGGCTGACACTCACACCACCCTTCTTTCTACTAGAAAGGCCAAAATATAGGAAAAGAGAAGATGGGTGGTAGTGTAAAAGAGAGGATAAGTGGTGGTACAAGTGGGAAGGTAAGATGTGTGTGAATGGGATGAGGAGAGGAACATCTTGGATGAAAGCACCTCCCCCATAACAGGATCTGCCAAATATTTCCGCCACTCATCATTGTTCACTTAGAAACAAATGTAGCATGGGATGTTCCAAGTGCTGACACTGCCTGTGCAAAGAGACACGCAATTTATGCCATTAATATATCTGAAATTTGACCATTTATTACCCATTATCAGAAACTGTCCTGGTTCTGTGTAGGTATTGTACAGCTCTGACTAACATCCACAATGCTGGTCTGAAAAATACAAACACTGCCAAAGCTTTTGTTTCTGCTTGGCATAGGTTTATGTGGCACCTATAAAAAGATATTTACTTCAGTCCATTTCAGCATGCATCAGGCTTCTGAGTTCAAGCACAGCTCAGGAACCTACCAGCTGCTGCAAGAGACATTTTGTAGGCACAAATCATCAATCAAGTGAGAAATGTTCAACTAAAAATTTCTTTGGAAGTTTGAGTTCAAATTTGAATCTCCAACTAAACCTGACAAGACTGGTTTGTACCCAAGCAAAACCTTTTGTACTTGCAAAAGGTTCACGCACCTCTGCCTAACACACTTTATCATATAAGTAAAATGTATGATTAAGATTACACTTCTTTTAGCAGTGGCTTGTCCACACAGGGAATGATGATGCTCAATTGATTTCAATGGAACATATTGAGAAAATTCAGTATGCTGCCATTCTGCCACTGAACTTGTACTAAATCCAAAGGAGTTGCAACAGCAAACCAAAAAAAATCCCCAATCCCACCCTATTTTGTCCCATGGATTAAATATAATAATTTATTTTAAAGCTTTGGCCTACAATGGAAAGAATTTCACTTTAAGGAATATTTTTATTGTAATTCACACAGCGCTGACTTTCTTTTGGGGATTCTGCTTTCTTTTCAGCTAAATGAAAAACAGCACTAGTCTTTCTACTACCGTAGATTCTGGCACATTAGACTTAATTTAAAAAGGCTCCCCTACTAAGAGCTGATTGAAACTCGGAGAAAAAGGTTTGGGAGGAGGGCTGCATTTGTTTTAGAGTTTGACTTGTAAATTTTTTAAGTCATCAGAGAAGTGCTGACACAAAGGTATGACAGAAAGCCAAAGAAATGTCTTGCTCTTTGATTCTAGACAACACAAAGGGAGGGATGAGGCCAGGCAGCACAGGTGAAATGTAGTTGTGTCAATTAGGCCATATGACATTCCTGTGAATAGGGAAATTCATACCCACTCCACTGCTTACTTCATCCCCTTACCCTTTTATTAATTATTATTTGTTCTAACAGTAGCACCTAAAGGCCCTAACAGATATTGGGGCCCTAGTTTGCTAAATGCTGTACAAACATTGAATCATAGAAATATAGGGCTAGAAGGGACCTCAAGAATTCATCTAATCCATCCCCTCCATGCTGAGGCAAGACCAAGTATGCCTAGTGCATCCCTGACAGGTGTTTGTCAACCTGTCCTCAAAAACCTTCTATGATGGGATTCTATTCCAATACTTGATTGTCCTTATAGTTAGAAAGTTTTTCCTAATATCTAACCTAAATCTCCTTTGCTGCAAATTAAGCCCATTACTTTGTGTCCTGCATTCAGTGGACATGAAGAAAATTGATCACCATCCTCCTTATAAAAGTCCTTAATGTATCTGAAAACTGTGATCAGGTTCCCCCTTCAATCTTCTTTTGTCAAGGCTAAACATGCCCCATGGTTTTAACCTTTTCGCATAGGTCAGCTTTCTAAACTCTTTATCATTTGTGGACTCTCTCTTCTGGACTCTCTCCAATTTGTCCATATCATTCTTAAAGTGGGGTAACGTAGCAATATACAATCCTTTCCCTAAAGAGTTTATAGTTTAAATATGCAAGACCGGCAATGACAAGAAATAGAGGCACAGATTGGTGAGGTGATTTGCTCATGGTCACACAAGTCAGTGTCAGGGCTGGAATTAGAACCCAGATGACCTGACTCTGAGCCCACTACCCTATCCACTAAGCAACAGTGCCTTTTGTTGAGGCCTCGAATTTTGTCAGAGGAGAAATGAATTTCTCCATAATTTCTAACTGGTAACTCTAGATTTAATAATTCAACAGGTCATGCTCTCAGACACCCCCCACGTTAAAAACAGGAGAGGAGGGCAGCTAGCCAATAAAGCCACAGTTCTTAAACAAGCGTGTACCTGCCTATGTAAATTTTTGAACACAGCCGACATTTATGCAAATCCCCCTTGTCAAATGTGTAACCCACATGCTGTATTGCAACATTTCACCGTTAAGTCCAAAGAAATGGGGAGAACCAGTGGGGAGAAGCCATGACTTTTTGCTGGAATACTTTGTGTCTCTGCCCAGGTGCAGAGCTCAGGGCAGAGCAAGCATAGCTATCCTGCCCCCGAAGTAGGATGTGACCATTACTGGACCTGCTTAACACCTTCTTTGAAAGCTGCATGAGGTGCTTTCAATGAAGGCAAGCAGTTTTCCGCACATACGCCATCTGGGCGCTGAGGCACTTGGAGCTCAGGGGAGAAAGGCTATAAGTGTGGCAGCTGGAAACAGCCCTGTGGACCCAGTGGCAGATTGACACCATACCTAGAGATGTGTCTGCTGCAAGGGCAGCGTCCCAATGCCTGTATCACTTTGGACACAGGGGAGTGCTATACTGCATTTACTTGTTATGGCAGCCCTCTGCTAGGATAATGCTTGGTCCACCAGTGTGGTTTATGGACCTAGAGGGAGATCTGGGAGGGGAGAATTTGTCTCTTCTAGAGGCAACACCACCTGTAGAATTTACATTTAGTTGTTAACTAACTTCTTTGAACTGATTTTTTTCTCAGTTAAAGAACAAACATGGACAAAGCTCAGTGAGGTGAAGGTTTGTACACCCTTTTCGGACAGGCTACACCTACGCTACAGAGCCTGTGTAGGCATAACTGGGCTGGCAGAGCATCCTAGCACAGATAAAGTCTAGAGCAACAGGAGTTTTTGTATGTGTATAGGAACACCAACTCCCCCAACAAGGTTAGCTATGCTGACAGAAGAACACTGGTCAGCATAGCTGCATTTACAGCTATGTTTTGTCAGCATAGCTATGTTAGTTGGTGTATAGTTTTGTTTTGCTTTTTTCATGCTCCTGACCAATGTAGCAGTGCTGGTATAAGTTTTAAGTGTAGCCCAGCCTTTGCTGTGTTTATGAGGAAAAGAGGGTGGCAGATGGAGAGAGACCCCTATAGAAACCTAGGCAATGAATATTTTATACACTAAGCCCACTTTGGATACAGGTTACAGCTTTCCTATCTAACCAGCAACTAAAGAGACCAATCAGCTACTAGCCCAAGGGCTGGAATGCTGCTAGCTGTGAGGATCCTCAGGCATTTGTTTGCTGACATGACTCTGAAGTGTTAGGACTGAGGTGCTGCCGTTCTCTCAAGCTTAGATGAATCCAGGTGACACGCACTATTTATTATGTTCATACTATAGAGGCTGAGAAATCATCTCAAAGTAGACTGAGGAGAATGAGTTTATAGGTGTATGGTAAAACATAGAAATGAAGCCTTGTATTTTAATTTATATAATAGCAACAAAATGGGGAAGTCTGGATAAGAACACCAGTAAATTTACTACCAATAGATTCTGTTTGGAAAGTTACTCCTTAGTAGTCCATATGCTACTTACAGTGTTCTTGTGTATGTGGGTGTTTGTGTGAAGTGTTTGTTCATTAAGAAACTTGTTCACTAAGAAAGGGTGTTGTACTTTCCTTTCGAAATTGACTAGGAATTGTTGACAACATCCATATCTGAATTTGGCATACAATAGCCCTAAAGTTTAACGCTGTATAATGTTTTTTGAAAAGTACTGAAGGGGCAGAACTCTAGCCTGTGCTTAAAGATTTAAGCTGAGGTGGAGGAACGAAGAAAGTGTAATAGAGTTATATATATTACTTCCATATCCTAACTAGCTTGTTATGCATGCACATAGATATGCAAATGTAAACACTTGAGTTTTATACACACATCCTGGTAAAACCCCACTAGGCACAAATGTAGTCATGAACCTGTTGCGTCTATTTGGATAAGGAGAATGAGTCATGTGATAAGCCCAAAGGAAAGGGCTGAGCCACTGACAAAATATTTAAATTCTGTACTCTCTCCATCTGACATTACTACCTTACTAAGGAGCTCAACTACAGGCACAGCTGCTGTTTGAAACAGACATCTAGGATGACCAGATAGCAAGTATGAAAAAATCAGGATTTTTTTTCCCCAAAGAGGTGGTATAATTCCATATATAAGACAAAGCCCCTAATATTGGGACATCTGGTCACCCTCTATACATCATTCAAAATAAAATTCATATTTCCTCAGAAATATGTTTATCTTAGCATGAGATTCTAATAGTATCAAGTTCTTCCTTTAGCAGTGGCTGGATGGTAAAATGTAAAGTAAAATGCTGACTAAAAAAATTGTAGTAACTGTCATCAGAGAAGAAATTCACTTGACTGAAATTAACTGTTACCAACAACCTTGTACTATTTTGCTTTTGTTTTTCCTTTCAAGGAAACTTGTGTTTTCCACAAATTATGCTGCTTATGAAAATATGGACAAAATGTGCCCCAAGGGTTGGTGTTGTGGAAAGGCCGATGGTACTGCTGCTGTACTTTAGTGACAGCTGTCATGTAGTAATGTTGGTTCCCCTTGGGCTTTCTGTAAAATGATGAATTTCATTATAATGGAGCTGGATCTGTGATATTGATACTTGGAGCTTTGACAGTTAGGCCAATCTGCAAGAGACTGCAGTTCTAGTAAAATTTATTTCAGCTATTTAAATTCCACAAAGTACAGGGGATAGGGGGGAACCAATACATGCTTTATAGTTTTTTCTAAAGTGAACCATGCTCTTGGAGAAATATTGAAATGTAATACTTTGTGATATGGAGATCAAAATCTACATATTCATTTACAGAACAGCTTGATAAATACAACATACAAATGATAAATATGTTAACTGCAAACATCGTTAATGCAACATTATGGTTATGAATTCAAATGAAGAAAACTCTGGAGAAAAATTAGGACTGATAAGGTAATAAGTCACATTGCACATATATTATACCTGTGTGCTACTGCCACTAGATTGAAGTTGGGTTCCATTTTTCACTTAAAGCAACGATTCTGGATCTTCATTTTTTTTTTAATGAAGAGTACAGTGTCTTTTCTGCAAATTTATGGCACAAGATCTGCGGGTAAAAATGGAATTTTGAGGGGGATTTCAAAAAAATCCATGTCAGTTCTGAGTTAAAGTAAATAAGAACTTTCAGAAGTTGTTCAGTTTCTGACCCTGTTGCTAATAACAGTTATATTGCTATTCTTAGAACTTTATATATAGTTACAATTCATTACAAGCTATTCAAATGAACTTTTGGCTAAAAGTTACACATTATAATTTAAGTATAGTCAAACAATTACTTTTTCCTCTTACCAGTTATATTAATAATTTTCCTTTATTTTTAAATGGTAGCCATTTCCCACCTTTTACAATGGGACTCAGATAGCCTAGTAGGTATGATGCTGCTGATGTTCTCAGTAAATATTTTACTGAGGGGGATTGTCCCTAGTAAACATGTCCACCGTTTCCCATCGTTTCTAATTGGTCTGAAGTCACAGATTACCTGTAGAGAACATGCTACCATTTCACTAAACCCTGCCCTCATACCTAGCTGGCCAATCCCCTGCTGGCTGGGCGTGGTGTAGCAGGCTCTCCTCCTTTAGTACCCTCTTCTGACAGTTGTTCCAGCCTTGCTGTGGTCTGCTGACTGCTTTTGTGAATCAGCGCTCTGGCCAGGCCGCTTCTGGGGTGGACCATTAATCCTCCAACTTCACATTGGCCTTTCAATCCAAGACCATTCCTTACCCCTGGTATCAGGTGTTTCAGTAGTCAGCCATTTCAGGGTGGCTTTCTGCTCCACCTTCCATGGTGGGCTGGTAGGGGAGCCCAGCCCTTCCCTCTCCACTGGATCCCAGTCCAGGGGCCCCTGCATTGGCAGTCAAGGTCTGACTCCACAGACCCCTTACTGACTCCCTGAGCCACTTCCTACCTTGCCCTGTCTTGGGCCTTGATCTCAGATTCTTCCCGGGCTCCCCATGTATCAATTCCTGTCTCTCCAAGCCTCTTCTACTGTCTCACTGTAGAGTTTCTTAGCCCATTCTGTCACTCAGCCAGTACTGCTACAGAAGAGTTTTCTCCACACCCGCTCCACCACAGAGCGGTTTCTGACTCAGAAGTGTTCCAACCCCCTGCAGGCCTCTCCACCAGCACACAGAGCCTTGGACAGACTCACTTTCTGCTGCCCCTTCCCAACCGCCTTGGGCTCCCTTTTACAGGCTCTGCCAGCAGTCTCACTCTGGCCACTGACTCCAGCCCAGCTTCTCTCACTGAGAAGAAAAGGTTTGCTCTTCTTCCTGGTCAGGCTCTATCTGACCGAAGTTCAGTCTTTGTAATGACTCCCTCTAGGCTTGAATCCTTGAATCTTTGAGAAGCTTACAGGGAGTGGAAGAAAGGCGGGATTAGTAAGGGAAGCTA
>ML675609.1:29449305-29528287 GCA_007922155.1 Mesoclemmys tuberculata | reverse complement strand
AGATGATCATATTGGTCCCTTCTGACCTATGAGTCTATGAGAATCCTTTTGCAGATGTAGTGGGGCAAGCCTGACTGTGTCCACAGGCTCTCATTAACCCTTTCAGGCCCAGTGAGGGGTTGGTACATTCCATCATACCTGCCAGTATTTGAAAAGCCTTTGAATGTGTGAACAATTATTGAAGTAAGACCATAAAAATGGCCACACTGGGTCAGACCAATGATCCATCTTATCCAGTACCCTGTCTTCTGACAATGGCCAGTGCCAAGTGCTTCAGAGGGAATGAACAAAACAGAGTAATTTCAAATGATCTATCCTATCATCCAGTCCCAGATTCCGGAAGTTGAAGTTTTAGATGGGGTTGCATCTCTGATCATCTTAGCTATTAGCTATTGATGGACCTGTCCTCCATGAATTTCATCTAATTCTTTTTTGAACCCAGTTTACTTTTGGCCTTCAAAAAATCCCTTAAAAAGTTTCACAAGTTGATTGTGCATTGTTTGAAGAAGTACTTTATATTTTTTTTAATCCTACTGCCTATTTATTTCATCTGGTGATCCCTAGTTCTTGTGTTATGTGAAGGGGTAAATAACACTTGCCTAGTTTCCTATTCACTTTTTCCATTCCATTCATGATTTTATAGACCTCTGTGATCGCCCCTTTAGTCATCTCTTTTCTAAACTGAATAATCCTAGGCTTTTAATTTCTCCTCCTAGCGAAGTTGTTCCATGTTCCTAAACATTTTTGTTGCCCTTCTCTGTACCACATCCAAATCTACTTTTTATTTTTATTTTGAGGCAACCAGAAGTGCAAGCAGTGTTCGAGGAGTGGGTATACCCTGGATTTATAGATTTTGTCATTATGATATTTTCTTTTTGTTATCTATCCCTTTCATAATGGTTTTTAACATTCTGGTAGCTTTTTTTATTTTTGCTGCACATTGAGCAGATGTTGTCAGAGAACTATCCACAATGACTCCAAGATCTCCTTATTGAGTGATAACAGCTAAATTTAGATCCCATCATTTTGTATGTATACTTAGGATTATTTTTTCTAGTAAGGGACCATAAATCCCTGCAAGTTTCTTTGGTAGCATAAAGAACAGCATAAAATACAGCATAACATACAGACAGCATAAAATAAATCTCAGTCAATGCAAAGCAATAAATATTGGGTTACATCTTCAACCGATGTAAATCAGTGTAGCTCCAATAATTTCAACTGAGCTAAACAGATTTACACCAGTTGAGGCTCTTGCTCAGATTTACACCAGATGAGAAGGTTTGGGCCTCCTGCCACATCAACTCCCAAAGATCTCC
Source organism: Mesoclemmys tuberculata (assembly GCA_007922155.1). NCBI lineage: Eukaryota > Metazoa > Chordata > Testudines > Chelidae > Mesoclemmys > Mesoclemmys tuberculata. The sequence goes on along the minus strand of ML675609.1, from coordinate 29,526,968 downwards.
AAGTCCATCAGCAAATAGAGGGAAGGTAGGACCTTTTATTTCTACAGAACAAACTATGAAGAACACTGTTTTCCCCATAAAAAGCAGTAAAATGCATGAACACTAGTTTTTGGGGTATTTTTTTCTTTTTAGTGTACCTTTTCAGTCATCTATGTACTGTATCGTTTTAGGCTAAGCAGAACTGAAGTATGTGGGCGATATGACTCCTCTGTATGTGGCCCATCAACTTACACCACAGCCATGAGGAAACTTTTCTTTACAGGATCTTGTGCCCCCTCCTCCCCCCAAAAGTACATCCTGTACCAGAGAAATAATGTATAATAAAAGTGATGAGACTTTCTTCTATATGATCCTTATAAAAATGGATATGTATATATCAATTAGCATCCTCACAATCACTTATTTTCTCTACTACAGCAGAGATTGCAATTTATCTCTTAAATTATATGTACGCAATAACTACTAAAAGATTTGCAATATAATCTCTTCTCTTATTTTAAAGTTGCATCTATATTCATCATTCATGCAAACATAAAAATCTACTGTGCTATCTGGCTCTACAATTCCTTCACAATGAGCAAGGAAAGGTGTTTCTAAATTTGAAGAGCACTGTTGCCTGATTTCTGGGGCTATAGGCTCACCAATTGATCTGATCAGACAATAATGAGGTTCTAGTCCCAGAATCAGGCTCCAGAAGTTTTATAGGGACCCCCAGGTTGCACAACAGGAATGCTCACACTGAGAACCTAATCTGTATACTTTTAAGCTTACATTAAAAAGAACAAACTGATAGAGAAATGCCTGATTAAAAGAAAATGAATAATCAAATGGATAATGGATATGATTACAGTCTTATTCTAAAGACAGGTGATATATATTTGTGCATTATGCTTTGGATTAATATATTCACACCCTTCCCTGACAACCTGGTTGAGAGAGATGTCTGGTTTCTCAACTCTTGTGTAGAGGGGTAGAGAGCTAGACAATGCTCAAGAGCTAAGAGCTATAAGACTAAGACTACAAATAATACTAATAAACTAAGAACAAAAGACTCTAACAAACACTGACTAAAAGAAGCTCGAAGAAGAAGTACGTGGTGATCATGCCCAAGTAACATGGTTTGCCCTTTTTTATACCTTGAACAATATGGGTCCACTTTCAAAGTCCAAACTTGGGTTCTTCACCCCCAAAGTATAGGCTGGCAGGTTCATGTGCCTTAATGACATATCCCTATCCTCTTCAGATGGTTTGCTCATCTCACTTTTATTATTTCTGGCCCTTTCTGTGGGTTTTGTAGCATACCTGTGACGTTTACTTGGGGCATAAACTGAGGCAGTCCCCCTGTCTCTCTGTCTCCTGACTTATCTAGGGTAAAGGTTATAACCATATATGTCTTATCCTTTAACTCATCATTATTCATCTGGGCCAAAGGTCCCAAACATATGCATGCCAGCTGCCTTAGCTTTCATACCGGATGCGGCCTGTAAGGTACCTTGCATTTCAGCTATAATATGTTAATGTGAATCTTTGACTGTAGTATAATAAAACAACAATACTTAAAGGTATATATATGCAAGCAAGCAGGCTAGTCCTACAGGCTACAGCACAGACAAAGATACGGAAACTCTTTTGAAGCCCTCCCTCTGGTATTTTGTGAACTCTGCTCTCCACTCCCTTAACACTCCAGCTCACCTGTGTATAGTTCAGAACTTATTCTGCTTTCAACTTGCATGCATCCATACATCCATCCTTTAAATTCCTTTTATCATTCATCAAAAACAGAGATGGAGAATATATTTCAATTAATCTTGCCCTTTGCCCTCTCAAGGTGTAGTACACTGTATAGAGCTCAGTTGTGGACTCTGAGGCACCTGGCTCCTTTTAACTTAAATGGAAGCTATACTCATATCTAAAGGTAAAAAGAATCTCCCTGTTATCTACTGGTGTCCTCCCTGAACACTATGGATCATATCTTCAGTTAATGTAAATCAGGACAGTGCCTTTCATTAATTTGGAAAGGGCAGGGCTCTTTCACCATGTATACTAATGTATTAGCCTAAATTATTTTCTTTCCTCTATCCAAGCATAGGAATGGGTTAGTTCAGCATGAAAAAGCTAGTGTCTTTATAGCATTGTCTGTTTTATTGGCCACATCCTCAGTTTATGCAGGTCAGCCTAGCTCCACTGATTTGATCCACTGAGCTATCATAATATTATTGTGTTTAGTTTCCCCATCTTGGCAGAAAATTATTGATTCATGTTTCCCCCTCAAAAATTCATTCAATTAAAGAAAGTTAATGAACTCCTCCATTTATTTATTTATTTATTTATTTAAATAGGACCTACTTGTTGGGCTTTAACTACTTGACAATACCCCTCCTTCTCTGGCAACATAGATGACTGTTAAAGGTTAGGGTTTGATTCTGCTCCCACTGAAGTCAATAACAAAACTCATCAGTGGGACCAGGATTCGACTGTTAATGTGTGCAAGTGCTGAAGAACTTCAGGGAAACTACCATGGAAGGGCTATCAAGGGACAAGAGCCTTATTCATGAGGCACATTTCAAACAAATTAAAGATACTGTCCTTGCCCCAAAGAGCTTACAATCCAAGGGGCAGATTGTGAGGGGCCCTGATGCAGCCATGTAGAGAGCACCCATGCCGCAACATACACTAAAACCTTGTCCCTACTGCACAAAGGCCTTCTACAGCAGCAGTCCATCCACTCTGAAAGAATGAGGAGTGTCAGCTCTCTGCACCCTCTCATGATGAGCCACAAGCAGAGAGGCCAGTTCCCTGGGTGCAGCAATCTGTTCCAGCCTAATGGAGCATGTACCTTCCTCCCTCCACTCTCACAAGTAATCACTGAGGCATAATCTCTTTTGTTGTCCACAACCCGGGCATACAGCATCCCACCAGCCCCTATGTAGGGCTTTAGCATAAATGCCTAAATACATTGCTCTAAGAAACTGGATTCCACTGTGTAAGAGAAAAATATTTTGTAGCTTTAGGCAAAGTACCAATCAACTATTTAGTTCCAACCTAAAAAGAGGTTCAATCAATCTACAAAGCCTCAATCAAATCTGGTGTTCAAGAAAATCATAATCCAGACCATACTGTTGAGAGAGGTGAACCAACATCTTTGTATGTTTGTAAACATTTCTAAGTAGCAGAGGGCAGGATCTACATCAGTGGATACAAAACTGGGGCTCTGAATTTGAATGACATTTGGAAAAATAAGGAAAGATAATAAAAGAAAAACTATAACAAGCTGGATAGGCAACTGCAGTAGCTATGAAATTAAAGCTGGTAATATTAACGTGCAAAGATTAACATCTACTCTAGAATTTTAGGAATAGTTCTTTAGTGACAAAGGTTAGCTAGAGAAGTAATCTTTTTAGCATATTTTTATCCTTCCACATAGTCCCAAGATTGCTCTAACATGCACCCTGGTAACTCCTGAGATAAGGGATCTCAAATGGAACCCTGTATTTTTAATATTCACATTTTACAATGTAAGAATAAGAAACTTAGAATAGAAAAAGAAAAAACACTGAAAGAAAGGATCACACAGATAGGCTGCCTCCCATTACCATACTGATGAAAAGTTGTCGTAAGGCACCATGAGCAGAAAACATAGCACCAAGGGCTGCCATTGATCATGGGAGAAAAAAATGCAAAATTTAAAGACATACACATGCTCTATTGACTCTTCAGCCTTTTGGTTTGGATAATTTTGCACCTAGAGATTAATTTTAAGAAAAACAAATATTTAAGATATTTAAATAACAACTTGCCCTACCCTCTTTCTCTTCGTCATCCCACTTTCATATATACTCAGCAGGCAATAATATTTTAAAAATATTTTAAAAAATAGAGGCAATTATACAACTAAAGTGGCCACTTTTTATATATATATATATTAAGCAAGTGGTGCACACTTAACCACAGAGATGGTTAACTTCAACTTCTCTGTAAGGGAGATGATTCTGATTATGATGCTATGGTACAATGACAAATTCTGCTTTATCATCTAATTGAGGAATCAGGGATTTCAATGAGTTACTATACTGGAATCAAAGAATATATGTCGTGATATGTTAATTGAGTACCTTTAAAATTGTCGTCGGCAAGGTACAAAAATTAGTAAAAAAACAAACTATGTTGCGCATAAACAAACAAAAATAGTATACTACATCTATTGAAAATCAGTTCAACAAATAAAACACCAAATACCAAAAACTCAGATGACAGATTAGCATAGCTTTATTGAAAGCTCTACCAATTAAGGTAGAGCCTTAATTAAGGGTTAATACCAATTAAGGGTATGGCCTGACATTTTCATCCACTACAGCAATAGACAACTTTATTACCTAAAACTTGTCTTAATTTTATTTTAGGACCCACGATAGCTACTTCTGCATGTTTGGCTCACTTCCACTGTCTGCTGAACTGCTCCAGGATTTACAATGCTGATGATGTCACAACCACCAGAGAAATCTATTCAACCATGAAGGTGTCAATAGAAAGTCAAACAACAGAAGTGTGATTAAAATATATGGTTCACTCCCTCCCATGTTTTTTGTTAGCACTATAAAGTACAAAATAGCAGTAAGGAAACATATACTGTGTCACAATGATCAACTGTAGAACACACAAGCAACTGTTTAGGGGATCTGTTGAGCTTTAGAAATTTAAAGGGTCACTTTACTCCTTGGTTCAACTCTGCTCAGAATGTGACTCCAGCTATGGGGGGTGAAGACGTGAGCAGGGGCAACTGCCATGATACTTCCCATATCAATTAGTGGGCAGGGAAAGGGTGGGTAGAGGAAAAAATCCTGACTCCACTTCCAGTACTCATAGACTGGAATAACTGGCATTGAAAAGGGAGTAACTTTTCCAAGGTCACAGACTGAGGCAGTGGTAGAGTCAGGAAACAAGGCAGATCTCTTAACTGTCAGTCCAGTAACACTAAAGTAGACCATTATTCACTGGATCACAGTATAGCCCTGTAATTCATAAAAAATGCGTCAGGACTAGAGCTGAGTGACATTTTTCACAGAAATCTTTTATTTGGCAATAAAATGCAGATTAAGCGATTGTTGCAGGGCTGGTTACCCTGTCACCTCTTGTGGGGAGGGATGTTATAGCCCCACAGCTAAATCCAAATAACCATCATTTTCCTCAGGGTGGTCTGACCTAATGGTCCGAGTCAACAGGCCCGTCTTTCAGTACAGAGCAGTACAGCTCAGTGGCCAGTGTTCGTGGGCCTGCTCCTAGATTCAGGACAATATGGTCTAATGGCCAGAGTAAATTGGACCACCCTTTGAAGCAGGGCAGTATAGCACAGTGGCCAGAGTCAGTAGGGCTGCCCTTAGATTCAGGGCAGTATGACCTAGTGATCAGAGTCAAAAGGGTTGTCCTTATATGCAGGGGAGTGTAGCCTAATGGCCCAAAGGAGTGGGCAGTCACCCAGGGTTGGGGACTCAGGCACACCCTACTCCCAGGGCCCTGTCAGCAAAGAGCGAATCTGCCACCGGGTCAGTGGGAATCCATCCAAAACATGCTGACGCTGATCCCAGTCCTACAACTGAACCAATGTCTGGTTCCCCTGGGCTACTTCCTACCCTGTCTTCCCTGCCTATAGTCCTCAGGGTCTCCAGGGTAGTCAGCACGTGAAGCTCCTGACGACTCCTTCTAGTTGCTTTTCTTGGTCATCACAAGTCTTTTACACATTCCTCATGTGTGATATTGCTCTCAAAACTTTGAACAGGACTAACAGTATGATATAGACTGTCAGGATGCTTCAAAAAATGTCATCCAGTCAGGAAAAAGCCTTCATGCAAAATGAAAGATTGCATAAATAAATAAGAACTCCTCAATCAGGTTGTATTATTTTCATACGCAAACAAGGTTATGGATTTGGTTCAGTGCACAAGATAATGAGTAACTGGATACAACTTCTAGAGCCGAGGTTTGACTTATAAATGATGACTAGAATGGGACAAAAATCCTGTTCTAATAATGTACAGCTTAATCATGGGTCAGAATAGTATATTCAACCACAAAAGCATGTACATACTTTTAATTATTACTAACATGGTTCCAATCTCATGGCTGAATGATCAGTGGGTGCAATGCAAGTTCATTATTAACTACTGTGTATAATTTCATTGAACATCATAAAATATGCTTTCCTGAATATATTTTATACTGAATAAAATCAGTCTGCTGATGCAGAACAGACTCACGTTTTCCTGTTATATGCATTGAGTGATGAGAATGATTTCCTCTTTTGCACTTCAAACATGCAGTTTCGTGTTAGTTCACAGAGAACTATTTGATTATGAAATACTTCAGGCAATGTTTCAGGCTCTTACAGATAGCCTCCCTCTGAACCACTTTATATTTCCGCAGCATTTCTCCCACTTCCCCCACATCAAATTTATACTTCTTATCTGAACCATTAAGATCTTTCCCTGCTCTGCCCCTCCTCAGTTACACTCTATTGTCTCTAACTACTAACGTCAGTTCTTACAAATCCTTTCTCAGGACCCACTTTGTGCTACTGACACCTGCAATAAATCAGTCAGCATATGATACCAAAGTGAGGGACAGTGAGGAAAACCAATACACACAGTAATTTATGAAAGTACAGAACTGTGCAGTTCTTGTAATAGAATGCTAAAACTGTATTATATTGTTTAGCTATTAGGTTGCACAGTGTGCAAAATACCTTATTAAAAGGAACCTCGGCCTTATCTGGCAAATCATTAAATGATCTTATGATGAACACATACGGTGCTTGTAAATAAGTTAGCTAACCAGTTCAGATCTAGTACAGGAACAGGACAGTTTTGTGAGTTCATATTTTATAGGCACACTTTATTGGCTTCCTCTCTCCCATTTTTTGTACACTGTTTGGTATCTTAGGGCTTTAGTGAAGATGCTACAATGCTGATGGGAGAGTTTCTCCTGTCGAGAAGCAGTGGTTATGCTGGTGGGAGAAGCTCTCCCATCAACATCTATATGGGGGCTTAGGTTGGTATAACTATGTTACTCAGGGGTGTGGAGTTATTACACCCCAGAGCAAGATAGTTATACCAATATTGGTCTGTAGTGTAGACCTGGCCTTAGATTGTAAATTCTTTCAGAAAGGATTGAGTTTAGGTGTATAGAAAACCTGATGCAACCTTGACTGTAGTGGTGCTAATGTCCCAGAACAATATTGCTTTGCCACATTGGGGCCAGAGCTATGGGTCAGTGATGCAAACTGGGAGATATTTGGACAAGGAGTTAAGGAAAGGCGGTCCTCCCACCCACCGAAGAGCTGATTTTAATAATCTAAGTGCTATACTGTCCACATGTATAGGAAGATTTTCTTGAAAACTGGTATGCTACAACATAGGATGGGGTAGAGTGGGTGGGGCAAATTTGGAGTAATTTAATCAAGGAGTTCCCTAATACATGGCTCCTTATATTATGAACTTGTTTTATCTTTTAAAAGGATCTAAAATCCACATGCATTATGAGATTATTTCAAGTATGGTATGCCACAACACGGCACATTTGTTATTGTATTTGGAGTCATTCGATTATTAGTTAAGGGCTCATTTTAATATTCAAATTGCTCTAAAATCCATAGGTATAAGTAAGATTGTCTTCAACATCAGTATTCTCCACAGAGGCTGGGGTAGATTTTTGAGAAAGGGGAAGAGAACACCCACTGAGATTAATAAATCAGTTCACACCTCTCAGAGATATTGAGTCATTCATCATCATGGGGTATTCTGATTTATTTAACATCCCCTTCCTAGCAGCCTGTCACTTTATACCTCTGAAAACCTCTTATGCTACAGAGTCTTTTTCCCCTTATGTTTGCCTCAAGTGGAGCATGGAGTCTAGGAATCCTCTCCACAGCCTCTCTCTGCCTCAGACAGGTAGCTTTGCTCCTCATACCTGATCAGTTACCACCTTCCTGCCTCTTCATGGCCCCCAGATTTATAGGGGCATAGCGGGGCCAGGGAGAGGGCAAAAGTAGCAGTGAGATGTTCCCAGGAAGATTCCTTGTGCTCCTCCAGAAGCTTCACTCTTTGCACAACCTACATAACAGCACAGAAATGAGGTTTCCATGATCTGTTTGGGTGCAGACCATCTCCTCATATCTCAATGGGAATTGTGGCAACCTGACACAAGTAATCCCTGCACCAGGGAATACAGCTGGAGCAATTGAAATGCGTGTTGATGAATGAGAAAATTCAATTCTGTAGGACAACATCTGACAAAGTGGGGTGCATGTATACGGCAAGGCAGGGATGTAATTCCCAGTTTGAAGAGACATACACATGCTGGCTCTAACTGAGCCAGCATACCAAAAATTGAGCACAGCTGCAGCAGTGCGAGTGGCAGAGGAGCTAGCCACCCCAAGTTCGTGCCCATCCAAGACCCTAGGCATGTATTGTCATGGCTACACTCTATTTTTAATGTGCTAGCTCAAACAGAGCTAGCAAGCAGACGTCACCTTGAAATGGAAATCAAAACTCCAGCTCAAGGTGTAGATATGCCATTAGTCATTCCTTATGTCTGCTTATTACAGGGCAGCTCTGTCTGAAAGATATGTACAGTATAGCTCCAGTGTGCTCTTGCCAGCTCCCAGGGCAGAGTTAAGGCACAAGCCAACATGGTCCTAAAACCGCAATGCTGTATTTCCAGGTTTTAGAGTTTTAAGGATAGGTGCTTTCAAAATTCTGGAAGGGTTCAAGGCACTTCTGGTGAATCTTAATTCTGTGTTAATGATGTTTTTAGGCAGTGAATAATGATATTAATTATGATGACTTGGAGCGAAAGGGCTTTTCATAACGCTGTAGACAGCATCAGTTATTAAAATTCAACTAGTAAACAGGACTGAGATAATTACGGAATAAGATGAATTGGTCTGACTCTGGTAGAAATTAGTGTTGCTGAGACATCACTACCTTTCGTTGAACTAAAGTGTCAGTTAAGTTTGATAGTAGAGTCTTTGTTACTGGTAATATCAGAGGAAACAAAGCAAACTACTTGGCTTTCAGATCACAGGATGTGCGCGCAGAACTGGCGGTGAAGATAAATTAGCTTTTGATTTGTAAACTGGGCAATGTTGCTATCCAAGTCATTGAGACAAAAACAAACAGAATCCCATGACAACACTTCTGCAGCATCCAGAATTTCTATCAAATCCTAGACTGCCTTTAAATATGTGTAAGTATAAAGGCACAAGTACAAACAGAAGTCAGAAATGCAGGCTTATACTGAGGATCTTTCTCCAGGGGAAGGAACTCCAGTTATTAGGAAGACACAAGTAATAGTAATGGGGGATTAGATCATTAAAAACAGTTGGGTTTGTGATTGGAAAAGAGATGACTAAGGAGAGATGTTATAAAATCATGACTGGTGTGGAGAAAGTAAATTGGCAAGTGTTATTTACTCCTTCTCATGACACAAGAACTAGGGGTCACCAACTGAAATTAACAGGCAACAGATTTAAAACAAAAGGAAGTATTTCTTCACAGAATGTATAACCAACCTGTGGAAACTCTTTGCCTGAGAATATTGTGAAGGCCAAGACTATAAGAGGGCTCAAAAAAGAACTAGATAACTTCATGGATGTTAGGTCCATCAATGGCTATCAGCCAGGATGTGAAGGGATGCAAAACCATGAGCTGAAATGTCCCTAGCCTCTGTTTGCCAGAAGCTGGGAATGGGTAATAGAGGATGGATCACTTGAGAATTTCTTGTGCTGTCCATTTCCTCTGAAGCACTGGAACTGGCCACTGTCGGCAGACAGGATAGTGGCCTAGATGGACCATTGGTCTGACCCAATATGGTCATTTTTATGTTCTTATAAATATATTTCATGTCTCAAAGTACAAGTACAAACAGAAGTAAAAAAAGTAATTGCACCCCTTTTCAAGACACAAGCTTGAGCAAGTCACTTACATGTATTTAAAGTAAACTGATCAGCACTTGCATATTTCAGCCACAATTCAAAATGCTTTAGATGTTGCCAGGGTTATTAATACAAGTGAAAAAGACAGCCTGATCTTCGCAGGCTATGGGAGCACTGCATTTATTATAGCAAATGATGCTCATGTGAAATCAAAATTAATCCCTGTCACATATAATCTACAGAATTATTTCAGTACACAAAGCATTATTTTATGCATGACTTGCCATTGCTTTAGTAATGTCTTACATTTATCTCCACTTTTAACCTGAAGGATCCCAAACATTCACAAATCTTGAGCCAGGTTTTGATCCCAGTTGCAGTGGTGTAACTGAGCTCAGAATCTGAATAGACACAAACACATTACACCACGGAAATGGTGAAATCCCTCAGGAGCTTCCAAGAGCACAGGGGATGTGTGGACACTATTTTTGATTTTCATTATTTTTCATGTTTCTTTGCGGGAGTAGAAGTAGCAAAATAGCACCCCAAAAGAGCCTTTTTTGTAATATTAATAACTAAACTGGAAACAGGAAGGACTGAAAATGCTGCGAGAAAGCTTTTTCTTACATTATTTCTAGTTTAGTTTTGCAAAAACCCCAGGACACGGATTTTGATCTCACAATAGTATAAATGACAAGTTAGATCCACCGAAGTCAATGAAATTACACTGGCATTGAAAATGGTATAGTAGTGGCAGGACCAAGAACACTGGTCCTAGAAGCAGGAACACTGAATAAAGATTTAAACTTTGGAATGTTTATCCAAGACACAGAGAAACATAGAACCAGTGCATAACATAGCACTACCTAAATGTTTCACATCTGAATATAAATCCTTGAAGGCAGCTAAAACCAATGCACAAAGATCAATACCAGCACAAACTTCCACTTATTATTAATTGGAAGAGTCACCTGGTGGAGAATAAATCACTTAGAAGGTGAGGTGGACTAAGAATTCAGGTTAGGCTAAGATTCAACAGTTGAGAGTGAGCCAAATCAAGGAAATCGTAAATTCAATGGAATTGAAAACGTGCAAAATACTCTAGCAAGATTTGTCAACACAGAGGAAATCTTAGAACATTAACTGTTCTCATGATATTTCTTCTATCAGCATCACATTCAAATCAGATTCGGAAAACAGGTCCCTTCTGGTTCCAATGCAGAACATATCATAGGGGAAGCAAGAAATCAAATCCAGTCTACACAATCCTGAATCTGAGATATCTGGATTTTAAGTTCTGTTCTAAACCTATATCTAGTTAGAATCATTGATCCCAAAATGCAACAGTGGTCATTGAATGCTTTGAGGAAACTACAGGCTTTATTAGACTGGATAGTCGGAACAATTTAAAACTATATAGGATCAGTGATCAAAAGAGAATTAATTAAGTTATTATGAAGAGAAATTCACTAGGCATTTAGAAACCATTAAAATTCACCAACTGACTTTCAAAATAATGCCCAAGATCTACATTAATTAAGGGAGCTGATGAAAAAAATATTAACTGCATGTTTTCTGTGAATTGCATTGTCCAATCAACTTCCTGTTTATGAACTTCAATCTATTATCATAGAAAAGGGGACTTGAGCAAATGTACATGTAATATTACTTTGTGGGAGGGTTTAGCAGGGATTAAGCTGAAGATATTTATTTCAGATGGCTCAATTCCTTCAACAATCAGTTCCTAAAATTGTCTACCTGGAAACTCATATATTCTCAGTTATTCAAAAGCAAGGGACACAAGACTATGAAATTCTTATTTAACCCTCCTGCTTGTATTTTCCAGAAATTCTGTAGATGGCAAGGAAGCTACTGTAAGTTCTGCCACACTATTAGCTTTAATTTCTGAAGGTCATTAAGTGTAACCTTTCTTCCTGGTGGTTAATGGCAGCAAAACAGGCTGGGTTCAATAAATCTAAGGTCCCCTCTTGACAAGTAACTAAACTGACTCAAGCCCCCACCCAAAAACATGAGAAAACTAAGCACACCCTCCAGGCAAAACTTTAACCTTAACACGCAGAACTTCCCTGCTCACAAGCACTCCGAGACTGTATAACTAAAGACATTTTGTTTAGGGCAGAGAGAGCACAGTCAAACTTGGGAAAACACAGAAACAGAATGCAAATAAAGAATAGATAGCACATCTCTTTCCAGTAACTTTGGAAGTAGTTGGTCTAAATCCCTTCCCATCCACTGCTGATAATATCCTACAGGTAATAGTCCCTTGGCTACATCACCTCATCTTTCCACCAAATCCCACTCACGCACTGAGTACCCGTCTAAGAACCCGTTCACAGATTTGTCTCCAGTCCCACAGGAGCTGCTTTCCTGGTGCCTCTAGGAAGCACCATCACCTGACCTAATTTGATAATTCAGCTGAAACATGATACTGGGTATGCAGGGCCTCACCAAAGTCTACGCCGCTCTGCTGCTGTTCATTGCGACATCTCTCACAGCAAAGTCCTCAGCCTGTCAGACCTTCTGCACTGAAGTCCTCGTGGGAGGGGAGCCAAGGGCACTTAGTACCCTGGAGCAGAGCCTTGGCTTCTTAGAAGTGAGCTCTTGGTCACAGGGTAACAGCTCTTTCCTCCCTTGTGCTTCTCTGGGAGCCCACCACAGTCCCAAATCCAAGTTTGAATATTTTTATGGTGACTTCCCAAGTGTCATTAGAAGAACTGTGTTTAGCTAGCCTATTCTTGGGTGCAAAGATCTGCCTGCCTGGAGTCAGCTGTAGGATCGGGGCCTAACACCTATATCAAAAGTGACATGCTGCCAGATACCATGATTTTATTGTAACTTATGATATTTGGTGGTGGTAGGACCACCAGGGGCAAGAGGAGGCTAAAGTCCCTGCTCCTGGAGTCCTGTTATTACCTGAAAACCTCAAGTTTCATTGTTTCTAATAATCAAGATTTTAGCATGGCTGCAGAGAAAAGAGAAAAATGTGACCCGAGTGTACTATGAAAGTCCAAATCAGGAAGGCAAATAAGAAAAATGTATTTTTTTAAATCTCATGATTTTTGAATGTTTGAAGCTGGCAATACATGACATGTAAGAACAGAGTTATTGTAGCATTGCTTTTAAAATAGAAAATTATTAATACATATGCAAAATTTGTGTTCAATATTATTAAGAATAATCCATTTATATATCAGAAGAAGGGCAAAGGATGCTAGCTAGTAGAATTAATTTATTCACCTAAAATAGCAGAAATGCGTACTTTTCAGGATGTTCAATTGTACAAATATATTTAGTTTGTTGGGGCTTTCCTCTTGCACTGTCACATATCTTTTGATATAGTGCTGTGCACTCAAATATTTTATCATTTCAAACTTTCATTGTTTTAACGTTTCTTTTAATCGGGGTTTCCTGAATGCAGCTATGCAATACATTTAAGACCTTTTTCTTCATTGAGCAACATATCTGACTTTACAATGTTTTGCATGCCTGCACATTAACACCCATCCCCTCCAACACTTTTTAGCAATGTTAAGAACCTTGCCCTCTTTTCATAACATTCACGTATTCATGTTGCAATTGTAAATCAAATGTTCTTTGTGGTAAGCATTAAGGAAACCAATAAAGGAGAATGAAATGAAGCTGAAAATTAGAGCTCTATAAAAAGGTCCAAAAGAAGATTCCAGATAACAGAAGCCTGAGTCAGCCTCGCTAAGCTAGCGTCCTTTCTAGCAGAAATTATATGCAGTAGAAATATCCACACTGACTTCAACCCCTAACTCTGATCGCTACCTTCTGCTTCCATGAACATAGGGAAGATCTTGCCCAGGGAGTTTGTGGGTAGAAGGGGATATATTGGGGGGTAGGAAAGGTGGAGGAAGAGCTACTGTGTAGAGCTTTTTCTTCCTTAGAAGTGGCAGATGCACTAATGGATAGTCACATCAAAGTTCAAGTATTAACAGTGGCTCTGCAACTGCACACAAAAAATAGAGGGTGCAATAGCTGTGGTACAGAAGGGCAGCACCTTCACAGGAAGTTCTAGTCCTACAGATCTTTAGCATATGCAGGGTTGTGTGATCCTCACACTGACATAAGTCGGGTGCTGCAGAATCCCATTCTGCTTTTTCTTCTTCTTTTTATGGATGAATGGAGCTGGTGAAGTGATCAGGAAGAGAAGGAGCAGGTTAATATACATTTTAAACCATTAAAGAAAAAACTGTCCTTTCTCCGGACCATGACACCAACTAGATATATTATATAGCTACATTAGTTATACATAGGAAGAGGAAATAGGCTACATAATCACGAGTCGAGCCAAGAACCCATAAAACTGGTGACTAGCACCTAGGCAAATCTGTTAAGTCAAGACTTACTTTGGATCTCTAAGAAACAAGGCTCCTGGGAAACGCAGGGATCTTGTTACGATTATGGTGGTTTATTCCACTTATTTGTAATTCAACTTTAAATAAGATGGTATAATTTTGATACAGAATACCATCCAGGCCAGTGCAAGAGGTAGGGTGAGCCTGAGAGGTAATAGCTCTCCCTTATGTATCTTCCACTTCACTGGCCTATACAGCAGCATTCCTATCTGGAGGTGCCAGAAGCCCCTATAATGAAGCAGAAGCGTCAGACAAATTTGGCCCTACTTTCTTTCTGCATTTGTGAATGGGAGCTGAATGTTAGCTCAGGCCTCTTTCAGACTACACAATGCCTTGAGGAAGGACCAGAGGAACTGTGGTGGGTTCTACCACTCTTCCCTCTCAGTGATCCCTTCCTCAGTAGTCTTAAGGGCAAAAAGGAAAGATGGCTTGCATCTCCACCTGGTGTTCACCATTCCCATGGCTCAAGCAGAGGGAGATAAGATCACTAGCAGCTGGACTTCCTCTGGGATATATTAGATTTGATAAATACATAAAGGCATTTCCTGAACTCTATACATTCTGTGCTTTCACTTGACTATTTCTGACACAAAGGCTGCAATAGAACATTTCTTTTTAGCATTAAAGGGAACAATAATAGAGATGTACAAGTCTGTCTTTGTGGTCTTTGGGAAAGAATATTCTAAATTAATTGACAGTGAGAACTGGGATGTGTCATTGAGGAAAGGAGGATTCTGTCAGCGAGCAAATAATCATCCAGCTATATTTGACAATACAATATTAAGTTTTTTTCACTCTTGTTGCTTCCTTTTATCCGAATGTCACTACACACCATCAGAAGGCCGTTAATAACCCTAGTGTCCTTAATGTCATAACAATGTGGGGACTATGATAATCCCAAAACATGTTCCCTAAGAGTCAGTAAAATGTTTTCTGACCCTATAGTATACGTAAGCTATTATTTTAAAGGTATCTGGGTGATATTTAGACAAGGATAGCAGTGGCCAAAGGATGGCCCATGAAACTCCACCTGTTACATAAGTTTAAAACCAGCAATAAAATATACACTAACTCAACATCTAAAAACAATTTGAGTGGTGTAGGAGTGCATGGAGGTCTCTCCCTGTCACTCTCTGAGGGAGACCATGCCCCCTTGCTTCCCCATTCCTGTAACAATAAGCTGCCATGGGGAATAAGTAGCCTTCACAGTCCTGGCCCCCTAGGCCGGGTGGGGCAGGCAAGCAGTCTATAAGGCTCAAGCCCTCAGCTAGGGGGAGTCACTGTGGGCTCAGGCACTCAGGCAGGACAGAGCACCAAAGAGTGTAGACGTTCTGGCCCACAGGCAGGGCAGCACTAGCCCACAGTCTAGGGGATTTGGCCATCAACTGGGGGGGCAGAGATAATGTAGGCCTCCTGGCCTAGAGTAGGGAGGCTGCCACCTCAGGGGTGGAGTTGGCAGTAGGTGACCCAAGCCAACCCTACTCCACCAAGTCCCAGCTCAGGGCCCTAACAGTGGCGGAGGGGTCAGCAGGGATACAGCCAAAACACGCTGACCTTGTTTCAGGCGGTAACACAACCGGACTATAGTCCGGTATTCCTGTGCTGCATCCTACACTCCACTCTGAATGTGCCTCTTGTGCAGGGTCATTCTCCATTTCACCAATGGCAGTCCAAGCAACTCCTTGGCATCCAGGTCGGCTGGCAGGTCTGGCACTTCAGGTGAGTCCTCAGTGTCATCGGGGTCCACCTTAGCTTCTGGCTTCAGCAGCAGGTATCCATCTCCCTCCATGGCTCCATTCTAACTGAGCTGCCTACCTCTCCCTTTATACTTCCCGTTCTGCCCCTTGCCTCCAGCGAGGTGGGCAAGGCTCCTCTGGCTCCACCTACCGGGTGCAGGTAGGGTCCTCTCTCTGTCACTCTCCAAGGGATGCCATGCCTCTTGCTACAAGCAGCAACACACTTTGAAGATGCTTTTCTCTCTAATTAAATAATAGAAATGTCAAATTACATCAATTCAGTTTCAATAAATAAAGAACAAAATATCTCAGATAATTAAACATTAAAAGTGAAAATCTGTTAATCCTTCTACAGTGTAAATTGCTTTATAAGTTTTAATATCTGTCTTTATTGCTTTTTTCCCACCCCTTGAGTGCAACAACTAGCAGGGCAAATCCATTAAAAGATATATTAAGATGAAACAAACTCATGCAATAAATTCATTAGCTATGCTTTTTCCACTGGGCATCATCTATATTAGAGCTGAGGGAAGAATTAATTAATTCATTCATTATCAGTTTATTCATTTATTTATTAATGAATGAATTTATTTATTCCTAAACTGTGAACAAATAAAATTCAGAGATCCAAACATTAAAACTAATGTCTTCAAAAAATTGTTTTAAAAAAATTGAATATTAAAATTAACATTGTTTGCTAACAGTTCATTTCAAATATGTAAAATTTGTGCTGTTCTGGTTACTTACCCAAGTAAAATGATATCATTTTTGTCCTGATTAAACAAGTAATGCAATGTAACTAACCAACAAAGTCAAGTAATAATGAATAATACAGCAATATGAAATTCATTAGTTACATACATGAATCAGTCACGGAATAGAGAGCATGTGGTTGTACAACCAATGCAGCACAAAGTTATTTTAATATGGACTTCGAACCAATTATAATGGTGATCTTCAAATCTTAGCTATTTTGTTTCCATCCTAGGGAACATGAACGAAAACAAGCAATTTGACAGAAAATAATGCTTAAATGGACTGATAAGTGTGATCAAGTAGTGCAGTTGCAATGTATTATATGATACTGCTGAAAACCTGATCAGATGGTATTTTCTTGGTCTCAGCAAGAGAAGTGGAAGACATCCTATTAATTCTTCTCTTTTGCCAACTAGCATAGGACCAATGATAGGAAATAGAAGGCTCAGTGCTAGTTCATGAGTCCTGCCCAGTAACGTTATGTAGGATTGCTTTGTAAACAGTAAGCACAAAAAAGAATAGGGCAAAAGGTACATGAAAATAGGATTAAAGAGGTGGGCAATAATCCAGACATCAAAGAACAGAAGAAAGAGGAGGTGGCATTTCCATTTGCTCATGTCTGGTGGATGTTTTCCCTTTGAGGTAGATCTCTCTAACTTCGGTTTATGGTGTAGTCAAAACTTATGTGGTTTAAGAAAATAAATGATTTCTGCCTTTGTTAGTTACTCGAAGATGTTTCAAATAAGCAGAGTATTTGCATGACAGCTATTTTTGTCATTGGGGTGTTAAGAAACTGTCACTAACCCACAACTAGAAATGATACAGCAGGCAGTAGGGGAAGAAACAACAGGAGATCACGCTAATCCATGCCAATTTAAGATACTCAGCCCTTCCGTTTCTAGCTGTTCACAAAACCAAAAATAGTTCAATGGTTTTTTTAATATTTTACTATTGAATTCTGTGTTGTTATTCTTTTTATTATTGTTCTTTTTGTCCAAGCCTCATGTGGAGTGAGATCTCACTAGTCCCATACACCCCAATTCAGACTCTCTACAATTGATGAATTTTGTGTAAGATTATGAACTGTCTCTGTGCCAGAATGCAAATTCGATTTTGAACGTAAGGTTGATCTTTGCCTTCCTGCTGTCATCTACCTCCATGCTGGATTGAGATTCTGAAGAGTAGTAGTACCAGACTGATAGGAGAGGTCATTAGAGAGCCCAAGTGGGTGAAGTAATATCTTTTATTGGACCAGCTTCTGTTGGTGAGAGAGACAAGACACAGCTACAACATTGCATACAAGAGGGTCATTAAACTTTAGCAAATGGAGTATGCTTGAACAGAGAAATGACTGCCATATAGGACACACCAGATTTTCAAGTCTGAACTCCAGGGTCGAGGTAAACAGATTTAGACAGAGTGCATCAAACTGAGGTGTAAATCTGTAGCACACTAGCATGCCATGCACTAACTAACTGTCCATGTGGACCCTGCTACTGTACACTGAAAATTCCCTAATGCACTGTAGGTTTACACCCACTAACTGTTCATCTAGACAAGCCCTAAGCAACAGATAACCTGGTGAGGGACTGTGATCATCTGCTGCAGTTGAACAGAGACGCACTTGACAGAGGGGACTGGAAAGTTATAAAAGGCAGGAGCTGCACAACTCAGCTCTCTCCCAGCCTTTTTTCACCAGCTCAGGCTAAGAGGAGCTGCCCATAGGAGCCTGCATGGTATGGGGAACCCTGCCTTCCTGAACACAGATTGACCCACAAGCAACCCAAGTGAAGGGTGAGCTAACAACGGTTGTGTTTAGGATGTTTGGTATTTTCGAAACGGCCTGCACTCTTGTGTGTTGGCTATAAGTAAAAGAGCAATGGTGTTAGAATCCTGTGCAACTCCTGTGTGTATTCTATTCTTCACATGCACCGAGTGACACTATATCCTTGAAGTTTCACACCTTTGGGTGGGATTCTGGGACAGGGTGTGTTTAAATAGCTGGCAGTTCTCATGAGGGTTAGCAATGGTTCTGGGGACCTAAGGCCCTAAGGCTGAGGGGCTCCATTTCCACAAAGGGGTGGCAGACAGAGTTGGTGCCCAACAAGTGTATCAGAGAGGCTGAGGGACGAAATAGTGCTGCGGTCTGCTGAGGCACAGCGAAGTGTAAAACATTTGTGTATCCAGCAGGTTTGATTCTCCCCACAGCACTTGTGTGGGCAGCCAGCAGGGGGAGCCTAACCGGCTGTATCACTTCCCTAGCCCCATACACCCTGATGAGTTCATTCCCAACAATACGACATTTTCTGAAGTTTTCCCACCAGTGCCTCAGCGCTGGTGCAGCTCCACCTGTGCTCATAGCAATGGGAGCACTAGCACAGACCAGCTGCCAGTGTTTTATCATCATGTTGTCTACAGTTACTCTGACCTGCAACACTGCTAGGGGAACAGTGGGAGCATTTCAGAAAATCCTCAGTGTATACGCAGTCCCTGTAGCTCAGATCCCTCTGGCTCCTCAGTGACTGACAGACCTCCTGAGAATCGGATACAGATTTCAGCAAAGTTCCCATGGTCACATATGCTCTCTCTATCTCAGAGAGGTGCCCAG
Organism: Mesoclemmys tuberculata; assembly: GCA_007922155.1. Classification (NCBI taxonomy): domain Eukaryota; kingdom Metazoa; phylum Chordata; order Testudines; family Chelidae; genus Mesoclemmys; species Mesoclemmys tuberculata. Next base: position 29,507,543 of record ML675609.1, on the reverse strand, counting down.
TAATTAAAATGGGGAAACACTGGCATCTAAAGTCAGGAGAAACTTATGCACCCACTGTAAGAGTTCTTTTCTAAATTCTTCTTAGTGCCTCCTGTACTATATCTCGTGTTAGTGAATTTTGTGCGTGTGAAATTCAACGCATTTTTAATTTAAAGGCTCATTTATTTCGTTGCTTCAACGAACCATTTCATTTATCGGTGGAGTTGATGTTTCAGCCAAGCCAGCCTTCCTCAGGGCTCAGAATTACCAACAGCACTGAATTACTATTTAAATAGAACAATTTATAAATGCAACCTCTGGCTCTGAAATCTTTTAAAACTAAACACGAACCCTAATTGCTGAACATGAGTGTGATTGCAATAGTGATGATTAACACAATCCCTGGCTGAAGATGTCACATGGGGGGATGTTGATGAAAGATCAGGTCTTGGCTTTAGTTTGCTTTATTTAAACAGTAATTCAACCTTGCTGTGAGTGCTATAAATGATTTTCTAGCTGGTTTGTGTAAAATGCCATCACCCAAGTTTGCTAGTAGCTCATATCAACCTTTGAAAGAACTAAATTAAAAAGTATTTTAAAAGGACTGAACAGGTGCTAGAAAAGCTAGAAAGGAGGGGAGTTCTCATCCAAGCCAATCCAGCTCTAACAAGATTCAAGTATGGGCCAAGATGCAAATAACCATTTGGATTCCTACTTGTTCCAGGTTGGTACATTGAACCCTATTACATATAATACAGAGTTAAAGTGAGGCGGATCCTACATCTTCACAAAAGCCTCCTGGCTGGCTTTCAATCCATCTGGGGCAATTGGACAGAGCTAATTTTTGAGCCCATCTGCAATGCTCCCCCCGCTAGCCAAGAGAAGTTAGTACTAGATGGACATAAGGCTGGCCAGTCTCCCAGGAGCTGAGCTGTCCCTGCTGATTGAACGAACAAGTCACTGAGCTGTGGAGTCCAGTTTGTCAGTGCACTGGGTGTACTTCCAGGCTGGGCCTTCTCTGTACATTTCTGAAAAAAAACCTTAGACGTAAGAGCTTGTTTACACATGAAAGTTATTATGGAATAAGGTCAGCTGTGAATTTCAAACGGATTAAGGTAATTAGGAAAAAGTCTGTTTTGTTCTGAGATACACTTGGAGTTTTTCCAGAATAGCTTATTCGGAGCATTTTTCTTAATTTTAGTGAATAGATAAATGCGGCTAAATGAGGACACACTCTCCCACTGACTTGTCAATAATGTGATTTGGACTGTGGTGCTCATAAGAATGTGGGGCAAGAAATTAGGGCACAGATTCACAAGGGGGACTTAGATATCTAACTGCCATTTTAAGCCTCTAAATCCAACAGTTAGTCACCACCAGCATTAACAAAAGCACTGCTCTGCTGCCTCCTGACCCTGTAGGTGCTTAACATCCATAGGTGCCTAAGGTTTCTGCTGGTAAAGTCTGCAAAGCACCTGCATTTAAGTCAGAGGGCAAGCCCACAACCATCTAAGTCCTGACACACTGAACAGCTCAGTGCCTTACTCATGCCTAAGGCCTTACAGGATTCACAATCTAGGAGTTTTCTCACCTATAGCACTTGAGGAGTGGAATCTGGTAGATGTGATCAGAGCATGACTAACCACACACACAAGACAAGGGTAGTGGTACTCCCCTATATTCATAAGCCCAATGTTTAGGGTACTTACCTGAGTGGGGGAAACCTGAATTCAAAACTTTCCCTGCCTGATGTGGAGCAAGGACTTGAACTCACTTCTCTGACATCCCGGATGAGGTCCCCAACCACTGAACTAATGGGTATGGAGGAGAGGAAAAGGCCATAGCACCACTGTGTCTTCTTCCTCCTGAGCTTCTCTTGAGAAAGGTACCAAAGACAGGTCCTAATTCCAGAAGAGGGTTCACAGCTGTAAATCCAAAAGAGAAGTCCTTTGGTCCAGAGTTAGGTGATCCTCAGAGGGTTTAGGACTCACCCCTCTCCTCAGAATTTCCTACTGTTTGCCAGAAACTGGAAATGGATGACGGGGGACCGATCACTTGATGATTACCTGTTCTGTACATTCCCCCTGAAGCACTGGCCTTAATCACTGTCAGAAAACAGGATACTGGGGTTGACAGACCATTGGTCTGACCCAGGGTGGCCATTCTCATGCACTAACTAGTTTAACAGCTTCCCGCTCCGTTTTGTAGCCACTGTAAACCCCTTTTTTAGATGGCTAACTCTAGCCAGGCACTATATAGGGAGCATGGATGCCTTACCCGTGGTTGGAATTCCACCAGGTGGCAGGGCACCTAAAACATAGGCATTACAACATTCAGCCTTGTAACAGTAAGTGCCCCCATGTGAATCTAGACTTAAAAGTAGACAGGGACTCAGTTAACCCGTATAGTTTATCATCAGCTTACCAATTGATAATGCAGTACAAGAATCTCCATGGTCACATTTGTCTATGGAGCAGCTGAAGTAAGAACAGAAAATAATCTTTGGGAAAACAGAATTTCTGTGACATTCTCTTATTTCCAGTATTAAATGACATTTATAAAGCTTTACTGTTCATAGATTTGCACTTATTCTTAGCCAGAAATATCTTCAATTTTAAAATACCTTGCACATCATCTTAAATTAATTGACCCATGTCAACCTGGATCTGGATATGGTACATGGATATGTACTGGCAACAATAGTATATTATTTCCTCCCAGCTATATATCAAGATCAGAGATCTGATTCTCCACTATCGCACACCATAGGCAAAAATACCCACCAGTGCAAAGTGGGTATAAAATGTTGCCATATCAGAACGGTAACATTTTACACTGCTACACAGTGTATGGCCCTGGAGGGTTAGCCTGCAGATGCCTGTGATGGGACATGCCCTCATCCCACTGACAGCAAGCCTAATGAGTGTGCCTGAATTCAGGCACTGCCACTTAGGCACACCTGCAGAGTATGCTCTACTCGGAAAGGTGAAGAATGCTTGGGATAAGTTTGCACAAGAGGAAACGCTGGTAAAAAGCCTAGTAGCTGGGGGAGCCCAGACCGAGGCCGTGACTAGCTATCCCTGCCCCCTTGTTTAGGACACAGACACTGCAGCTCTGAGGTGGAGTGATGGATGTCTGCTCTCTGTCAGTGCCCTGTAGTTGAACTTGAGGACCAACGGCAGGGACAGGAAAAAATTAGACTGAGAAAAGATCCTAGAAGAGAGCTCACCTCAGACAAGCAAGAGGGAGCTGGCCCAGCAGTGGGGTTTTGGAGGGAACCCAGGGGCAAGAGATGTAAAGGGGTGATGGCCAAGTGTAGGCTGAAAGCTGGCTGACTAGTGCCCATACCAATACTGTTATAGCAATCAGCTAGCTTCCATATGGATAATCTTGAGATATTGTGCACATGCCTGTAGGAGTAACTGGGACAATGTTTACTGAGTATTCCCAAAAGGTAGTGTTAGACAGTTACTGAGGGCACTTGTGAAGTCCCGCCATGTTCCATCTTGTCTTTTCTAGGCTTGAAAGTGTATATGGAGTCACTGGGAGGATAAGTGGGCAGACACAGGCTGCATTGCTTTCTATATGCTGATGAAACCCAGCTCTATGGGTCACATATGTAAGTATGTTAAAGAAGTTTTATGCCACTCTGGACCCTGCATGAGTAGCAAGACAGATAATGCTAAACACAAAAGAAATAGGAAGGATAAAGTAGTACAGTATTTCCAACAGTAATCAGCAGTTATATAACTGAAGTCCTGCTCTTTAAATGAAATACAGTCCATAACATAATATAATTTTGAAAATTTGTATTGGAAGTTGTTGGGTTTATTTTTAATTAATTTGAAAGCACCTCACTTACTTGCAAAACGTGTAAGTTGAATGTTTCCTGACTCCTCAAGTAGATATTATTAGTATGGCAAGGGCATATACTATTTATCCATAGATTAGAGAGGTTCTGCATTTAAATTTCTGTTAACTCTGTGATGCTGGCAAACCAGGTGCCAGCTCATGTCAAGGCCCCAGGCCAATTCACTTGTGTATTAGGATAGGTCAAAGAGTTTTTTAAATCTATAAGAATATAGTTGGTGTCTAAACTTCATGAAACCTAATGGGATGCTGCATGCATTGTTTTTATTTATCTGTATCCTGTTAGAATTATATCAAACATTTACATTATATATACCCTTGTAATGAAAACCTATCAAATGAGAAAGCAGCCTTGTGTAATGCAAATGGAGAACTTTAACTGAAAGTGCTAATTCTTTCGCATTTCAAGGCAAGTGGTCGTTCATTGTGCATGATGATTGAAGATCAAAAACTTTAAATGCATTCCTCTTTCTCTCTCTGTCATCAAAGAAAGAGCCCACATGGGTAGTTCAACTGTTAACTTGCTTTCTGTGAGGAGAAGCTATAAGTATGGACACAAAAGTTCATCTATGGACTGTTAGGATTCCAACAGGACAGAATAACCAAACAAGAAGATGGAGCTCCCCAGAGTTATTCTGGGTAGCCCTGAGAAACTTTTGGGAAGCTGCAGATTACTACATCTCTGCTACCATGTGGAAGTATAGACTGTGACTCATGTGTACCTATATTTCACCTGCTTTAACCTCTCCGCTCCAGTAACCCTCATTTCTTTTTCCCAGTGAGATCTTTAGAATGCAAGTCTAGCTGGGTGAGTGACTGGTCTTTTGGAACTGGGTATAACCTGGAATATTTGTGATTTTTGGTGGCTGTGACCATTTATCACACAATCCAGTCTAAGGGGACTGGATGTGACTCTGTGGTAAGACATTACAATGATCAGGGGTTCACATTTGTCCCTGGCTTGGTGAAATCTATCACCCGTTTGAGGTGTCTACCTTGTTTTTGACAGTCTGTCCTGAGGTAGTCACTCCTGGTAGTGAGCCACTCCAGATGGCGTGACACTCTTTATTACATCAGTGAACAAGATACTCTGTAGAAACATCTGTGTTTCTGAAGGCTTTCTTTAGAAACTGGATTGATGATGTACTACATGTGAAATCTGGATCCTTTCAGTGGTTCTACGCATCTATATTCTGGTAGGAAGAATAGTGATAATGTATTTAGTGAATGCCTGTAAAGATTCTCTCCAACTTATTCCTATTAAAAACAGCACTATTATGGCTGATTTTCTATACCATGTGGCATATGCCAGATGCACTGTTAATTTTTTTATATGCTTGATTCTCATGTAACAGACTGCTTTTGTTTCTGAACTATCTGTGCAGCTCTTTGCAAAATTGTAATCTAACAAAAACAATTTAAAATGTGGTTGTTGAAACTATTTCTTTTATATATTTACTGCTTTTAAGCATGCACTATGTGCAAATACTCTAATGAGGAATATTTGCATGCAGAGAAGAATCTCAAAATGCCAACAGGACCATTCCTAACAAACTTATAATGAAAACTGTGTTCCTGAACTTCACAGAAAAAAAAATTGCATATTTCCCTAAAAATGTATGTTTACAGTTACATTGTGTAGAGTGGCAGGATTCCAGAACCTCACGCAGCAGGTCTATGTTCCTGGCTCCAAGGAGCCCGAGCAGTGCACAGACCTAATAACGGATTTGGGAGCTGGGCAAAGTTTGGTCCATGGATCTACAACTATGACTCTTGCTTCCCTGCAAAAGGGGGAAGTACAGTTGCAGTTTAGGTAGCAACAGCAGGGCCCTATAGCATAAGAACAAAGATACCATCACCTCTTAAACCTGAGGAGTGCTAAGCCCAGTTACTGCAGCTTGCTGTGAATTATTAGTATTAGCTGAAGCTGGATGAAAAGTTTCAGTCAAATCATTTTTTAAGCAAAAACGGCATTTTAACTACATGGTAATTTTTGAGGAGACACTTTTTTTTCCTCCATAAATTTTTGGGTTTTAATAGCAAAACTGAAAGTGTCTGATTTTAAAATGTTCTAAAGTAAATATAAGTTAATAAAAATATTTCAAAGAAGGCAATTATAATTCATTTGAAGATGTACTGAAAAGGGTTAGTTATTTAAAGGACTATTACTATTTTATGCTCTTCTTCCCCAAAAAGCCAATAAGAAATATTCTATTCTTTCACTTCTCACCTTAGAGGGGAAGAAACAAGACTGCAGAAATATAATGAAATATTTCAAAATGGGATATTTCTGTTCAAATCTTACTATTGTACAAAGGGGTTAAAAGAAAAAGGTTCAACTATGGCTCATGTCGAATGCCACATTGTACTAATACTGCAGGTGATGTAGAGGGTATCTGAGAAGCCCAACAGACAGGGAAGAGATTATAGAAGAGCATACTCTGCTCTAAATGTACATATGTTTCAGAAAGTGACAAGCGTTTGTGTTGGTATAAAACAAAAACACTTACCACTTTGCCTGTTTATTTCTATACTACCTTTTGGGCAATATTCTCTGAATAGTGGCGATGGAAAAATGCCATCACTTTAATCAGTTGATCTGTGGGTATTCTATGGCAAAGCTGCTTATTCTGGTGAAAATAAAAATACTCTTTCTGCAGACCTAGCACAACTTTAGGAAGAAGAGCTAGACTCTATTCTGGCTCATGCATCACCAACAGAATAGTTAACTAAGTTTCAGCTGCGAAGCAAAATTCACCCCAGTTACACCTATGGAATCACACTGAAAATAGGGGAGTTGCAGAGGAATAAGGGAAGGCAGAATTTTCTCTAAGAAATCTTTTGTGTGAGTGTGCATGAAATGCAGCTGGATTTCCAGATCCCATGCTGAGTCTGGAGGCTGGCAATTAGAAAAGTGACCTTTTACTAAAATTTTATATGGAAGTACGTGAGATAGCAACCAGGAAACTCCATGTCATTTTCCCACAATTTAGGAGCAGATCTGTCTTGTATTCTCTTCTGTTCTATATAAGTTCTAAAACCACACTTATCACTATAGTATCTGAAGCCCAGGTCCTGAAAGGTATTAAGGTACCTAACTGATTGAAAACAACGGGAGCAAGATACCTAAATACCTTTGAGGATCTGGGTCTTGAGCACCTTCTAATAGTGCACTAAGAAACATGACCAAATATCTGTCAGGTTTGTTCTCTCATCTTTTAGTGTTTTGCTTCAAATTATTTTATATATATATACACAGTAATTCTGAAGCCTGTTTCAGCCATCAGTTTATATATATAAAATCACACGTTGCTATGTTTATATTAGAGAAGACAAGGTCAAAGAAATGTGCTCAGTACTTGAAGAGGAAGATGATGAAGTTTGTGATGGTCCTTAGTCCCTATAAGAATTCATCTTAACCTGTCCTTTCTGTACACTGTTTCTTCTAGTTGATTATCATGTTCCCTCTTTAGCTTGCTGATTGAGAGTTAATTTCACCCCTGAGCAAATGGTAACATAAGACCTTTGTATTTGAGCCCTACTTAAAGCATAACTGAAACCCTCAAAATAGTACTTAAGTGGTGCAGAGGCCTGTCTTTTTTACTTTACAGCTATTTTACTTTAATGAATTACACTCTAAGAGGGGTAAGTGCAGTACATTAAGCTAGATCAGTCGTGCTTAACTTTCATAGAAGTTGAAAGAATAAAGTTATGTTGAACTGGTGGTTGAATTGATTTTCTTCTGCAGAATAATTGCATTTTGAAGTGAGAGCAGTTTTCCATTATTCCTATTATTCAAGAATTCGGGAACATACAAAGATTTGGTTAAGTTACTGGTTTTGGTAGGTATTAAGTCCTCTTTATGACTGTATTAATTTAATCTCACCTTTCTGGCTTCCCCTCTTTGTTTGAGAAATTGTACTTCCTTTTTGTTAAGAGTTTTATAAACAGCTAGTCTGAAGAGTTTTCAAAGCTACATCTTCACCCTTTGATGCCTAGGTCTCAATATGTTTAGATTTTAAGACTATACTAAAAAATGAATGTTTGAGAGATCACATGGTTTGTGCTGACATGGCCTAGTAAGTTAAAAAAAATGAATGCATCAGAAATCCACATCAAACGTCACTATCATAGCTGTATCATGTCATTTTTGTCATTTTCTAGAAATGTTCTTTTTTCTCGTCTAATTCACTGTAATGATTCTACTTAAAAGAGCTTTTCGAGTGTTTCAGACTAGAAGAAAGTCAGGGATTTAATACTCTCTCTTTAATTAAAAATAACCTTATTAGGAACATAAATAACTTAAATTGTTTATCATCATTTGGGGATTTCATGCAGACCTTCCAAAAGAAGTGGAACAACCTTCAATCCCTAAGAAGAGATCACCTCACTCCCTTCTGCATCAGTGACCTCCACCTTGTAAAGATAGACTGCTCCTTTGCACATTGCTTTGATACTTTCTGAGGAAAGTGGAAAATGTGACATTATCATCAAATAACATGACTTTATAATAAAACACTAAATCAAGCTCTAGCCAGAAGAGGGCAGTGTAAAGAAGGTACACACAGCCTTAATTTTTCCATTTCCTGACATTTAAGTGTTTCTCTTCACAACTTTACCTTCTTTTAATATAGTTTTATGTATGGAATTATATCTTCCTTCAATTATAAGTTTAAGGCTGAAACATTACTGCAATTATGTTTTGCATGTACTAAAATAAAATATAAATGTTAACAATTTGAACCCCAGAACTTTGTTTTTGCAAGAAAAAAGTTATCTTCCAGATCTTGTTGCTATTAGAAACCATAGTTATGCCTGTTTCATTAACTACCTTTAGCCAAGTTTCCTGGGTATTTATGTAGTCTACAACCATCTTCTCCTCATTCATGCATTGTTTATGATGCATTTGACTGTTTTTCTTGGTTTATTGAGCTCAAATCTACTTCATTATACCCTTATCCATTGTTTAAAGAAGCAATATTTCTCATGGTTGTTTTTAAAATCTGGCTTGTTGCCATTAATTGTAGCTGAGCTAATATCTGTTTTAGATATATATTTTGCCTTTTCATTACTACTTTCCAAAACTTCATTTTCTTCAAATAGACCATGACAGGTTGATATTATCTGAAATATATAGAAACTTGCAGAAGACTACAAAAATTATTTAATCCTCTTATGTAGTTTCTTTTATATCCAATTACAGTATATTGTATATATGTTGGTCTCAATCAGGGTTGCCCATTTACAAAACCACCAAGAGGGATATATTTATTGAAAAGGAAAACTGTCCCAAACTGATTATTATGGTTCAAGGAGTCTCCTATTAATTCCCAACTACTTTAATGACACCCCAAATAAACACAGTTTCAGCTATGATAATAAACCAAAGCACTTAACCTTCCACAGTTTAAAGAAAAGGTTATTACAGACTTTCTTACCGTTCATGTACCTAAAAAGGGATCTGAGGAGGAAAAAGAACATGTAAAAAGCTATTCTTAACTAAGCATCAACAGGCTTAGATTCTGGCTTCATAAGAATTTAGGAAGAGGGTGTTGTTTCACTGATTCTTCATTGTCTATATTTCTGTGTAATATAAGCTGTGATGATAGCATTGCTGATAGTTAAAATAGCCTGATACTTTCCATTTCAAGACCTTCTTTTCAATTGCTTACAACTTTGCCAGGGTACTGTGGAAAAAGCAGCATGTTGATCATGTAGTTAGATTGCATCATAATGCACAAGGTGGCCAAATTAAGGTCGCACATGTTGGGATTCCCTCAGAGACCTTTTCCACTTGGCTTATCCCAGACATCTTGTTCAGTTCTGGGAGAACATGGTGTCTAGTTCTCTGGGATCCAAAAAACTCAGTTCAACTACAGTTAGTCACTCAAGTTATTTTTGTGGCATGCAAAAACACTATGCCCACATTGACCAGGCCCAGATGCAGTTTAGGTACAGGACGATACCACAGTTCCAATTCATGTCTCACACCACAGTTTATATACATGTTTCCTAGCTATTAACACCTGTGCTGCTTGCATGTAAAAACCAATCACTTTGCAGATGGCGTAAAGCAAGCTTATCAGTTCAGAGTGTTTTTGTCTACTTTGTTTAGTATAAACATACCCACATAGTTAGTTTAGTTAATTTCTGCCTTCCTTATTATAAAAATCACAGTAGTTAATTCTTTCAGCAATTATTTGTTCAGGCTTGTCTTGTCTTAGGCCAGCTAAGCAAGCCTTACAACATGGACAATCTTAATTTGTCATCTCTTAGCTTTTGGGTGCTTGTAACCTTAATGGTCTCTTCATAGAGTGTTTTTTAAATAGAATTTATATTTTCTTTGCTTTCAAAGGAGTTCTGAGAGTGATTTCCATGGAACAAAGAACTACAGAGAGGTGAACTACTAAATAGCTGCTTCTGAGATGCACCCCAGAGGGGAACATATACAATTTCAATAGTAAGTGAAATAATTCCTGTACACACACAGATTCTAAGGCACTTTGTATTATTAATTACTATTATTGTAAATATTCCAATTTGAGACTCCAAAGTAGCTTTCTATGACTGTTTACACCACTAGAATTTTTACTAACTTAACTATACCAGTATAAGTAAAGCAGCTTTCCCCTCTCCTTCCTCACCCCTCCCTCTGTAGACAGTTAAGTATACAAGTGCTTATATGGTATATCTTATTCTGGTTTGATAGGCAAAATAAGATCGGTCAGTATAAGACATCTTTATAACAGATACTGCATCCATATTGGAGCATCTATCAATATAACTATATTAGGTAAACAAAAAACAAAAAAACCACACCCTAACCAACAGTTATACTGGTATGACTCACGTAGCTCAGAGCTTATAGCAGAAGGAGAGGATAAAACTGAGCTAGTAAATCTAAGGCCATCTGTATACTACAGGGACTACAGTCCTGTCTACCGTCCTGTAGCTATGCCACTGTAGCACCATACCGTAGGCATTTGCTAGCAATGCAAGGGATTTTTTCCATAGCTTTAGGAGCTACACCACCCTGATGATGGCTAGGTCGACAGAAGCATTTTTCCATTTACCTCCTTGCACCTACATCGGGGGATTAGGTTGGCATAGCTATGACACAGAAGAGATGTGAATTTCACACCGTCACAAAGTAACTATATTAACCTAAGTTAAATGTGGACCAGGCCTAAAATTGCCAATACTGCTAAGGTAACAAGAGCAGTTGTGGGATACTCCAGCTATGACTCGAAAGAAAAGAAACCGTGTAGACAAAGTTCATCTAACTCACTTTTTTTGGTGATATTTTCAGATCACTTCAGGATACATTTGGCCAAAGCACTTGATTATATAGGACTTTTGTTCCTTTAGTTTTATTCAGATTGGCAACTGCCAGATACCTCAGTCATACCAATGACGAAGCAAAAGATGGTATCAGTAGGGTACTTTTGACGTGACTGAGTCAACTGGCAGCTGTAGGGTTTATGTTAGGGTTGTGGTGAGTGAAGTTTGTCCTAAGAATGCCTCTTCCTGCAATGCTCTCTCAATGCAGAGCATCAACAATTTTGGAGGCATTGACTAAAACCAGGTATAGTGATGAAAGGAGGTGTAGCAGCTTCTCAGAAATGCATCTCAGTTCTGATCTATCTGCTATTCTGGCATTGCGCCAGTTTTGAACAGAAACAATGGAACATGCCAACTTGTATGGTGGTTTGTGATGTGGGCAGACGTTCACTTTTGTTCTGAGCTAACCACTGGCATAAACTGAAATTAAAACCCCATCTCCAGAAATGAAAGTCTGTACAAACCAGTCCGTTAATAGTACTTTTGTGTTTTGATTTTTTAAAAAAAAATGTTGTCACATACTACAGCATCTTAATAGCTGTGACAATTTGCAATGGAATAGTGTTGCTGAAAATTCTGCATAAATGAATGAATGTGGGATTCTTTTGGGATTGTTTGTGGCACTACGGGAACCAATTTAAGTTTATGCCAGTACCTTTGACTTTTTAAAAAATGTCTATCATTAATCATTGATTAGGAAGTATACTTTTAATAATCACATCCACATGCATGCATTTTACCACTACATACTGTACTTCATGCGATAAAGTTTTGTTTTCAGTCAGTGATTTTTTCATAATCAATAATAAATGACGTTGTAAATGTCAAAAATGTTACTAATCCATGTAGTTCTGAAAGCAAGAAGTATGAATAATTATTATTAAATTTAATGGGAATAATCCTGTTTTAGGTATCTTTTTGAAATACAATCAGGATAGAATTAGAGGCACGCCATATTATATATGTTCATTAGGCATATTTTTTAAAATGTTCTTTTTCTCCTAAGACATCAACATTCAGCTTTCAGAATCTTTATTACCCAAATTAAGAGACACTTCCTGGTTTTAGTCCTTGTCCTTAATTTTTATGACAACTGGCCCAGATTTCTCTGGCAGAGTGGCTAGGTATTAGGAAGAGCTAGGGAATCTCTAGTGGATGGTTATGTGTGAGAATTAATAATAATGTGCATGGAAGGAGAGCCAACCAAAATTGCACATTGTCTTTGGTACTACAGCACTAAGCGATATGACCCTATTCTCCTTACAAAACAAAAAACAAATTCACATTTTCTCCATTTTATAATTAGTAGACTAACACATTTCCCAAATACATATATTTTAGGAGACAGCATGAAAATAGGTCTATTTTTAGATTTAAGGGTAGAGACAAGGTGTCCTTCAATAAAATGAATGTATATTGCAAAACGATTTCTTTAGTCTTTGAATTGATATGTTGAACATGTATTCTGGACTGGAAAGATATTTGCATGATATTTCACAATAATCTCTTAGGTTTAGCAAAACTGTATACTCCTAGTACATTTTTGCAGCTGATGAATGCTTTGCTAAGAATCTACTCTTGGATCTGAAATATGATAGTGGAGTGTAACACAAGCTATAGCAATATCTTATTGCTCAGCTCTAACATTAAGGTAGAAGGCATTGATAAAAGGCTATTTGCCAGGCTCCGAGTTTCCAAACTAACCCTTTACTCTATACAGAATACTGAATTTATGTGCAAGGTAACTTTATTAGACAAACCCCTCATCCCTAATTTCTAATATTCTTAAAAAGAGGAAAATTCAGCAGTATTGTGAGAGAACCTATATACATCCACTTTTAGAAATAATTTCTACTCAAGACATCTCTGCTTAATAAAACTTTAGGCCTGTATTACCTACAGATATTGTATTTTAGCAGGAACAGTAGATGCAAATTATTATTTTGAAGAATATATACTGTAAGCATTAACAGTTGATATCACAAAATATGTATGTAAAAATCCCAGGAATAATATCACTAAAACATTATTGCAACAATAAAAATCCCATATGGTGGCCTTATTACTGCATGAAGTCTTATCAGTCAGCTTTCCATAATGCAGGCCAAGAACTAGTGAGATAAGTGAAATGGTAATCATATCAAATCTAGTCACTACAAGTAATGTTGTAGGGTCATTTACCATCATCCAAGTAAATGTCAGTCCAGAACTCCAACTATACTTCTAAAGCAATCCCAGAGCTAGGAATAAATTTTGAGAATGGATCAATTTCTTGATTTGAAAAACAGGTGGGCGGAGGAGTTGAGGAAAGCGATATCGTGTTCTCCAGCTCCCTTAAAGTACAATGAGCACACTTTGTGTTTTCTTCCATTTAGAGAGATATTACCACTTCCTGTGTGCCTAGTCCCAGTTTTAGATATGGTGAATCTCTCTCTACTTAGCAGCTTTTTACAGTATACAAGATGTTTTAGTGTGATCATTGTACATTTAATATACAACCTTGATAAGGATGCCAATAACTTCTTTTTGCTAATCTGGGACTACATTCAGATATAAATTTATGAGTGCTCCAGTAGCAAAATATTTTAAAAAACAAAAAGCTTGTGATATTCCATACCAAAATAGACTAGGAAAGGATTTACAGGGAACTCATTAAAGAAAGATTATATAAAAAAACCAATGGAATATTTAAAGAGGTATGCTGAGAGGATGAAAAAAAAAGGAGGTGTGGAAATGAGAAGTAAAATGAACCATCTCAAATTCATGCAAACAGAACCTTTATACAACAATGTACTATTACGTACTTCTGACACGTATGTACAGACTTTTTAAAATGTTTTCTTAAGTTTAGGATCCAAGTACTAAAAATATTTTGCTTGGGGCACAGACACTAAATGCTGACTCCTGCTGTGATTGTTAACAGAGTTTCCAATTAATGCCAACCATAATAATTTTCATGGTGGGGATACTTGTCTTTCAGGTGCTGAGTTGAGACTTCCAACTCATTTCACACAGGGCATCCAATAACCATCCGATGGTAAAAATATTTTTTGTTACCAATCTATGCTAGAGTTCAACTAGTGATTGAGAGTTTCAAGGCTCCCTATCTAATTACAAAGCCCCTGAATTATCCATTTTCCTAAGACATTCTTTCAGAATTTCCTCTTTTGATTGCAGCTCATCAACAGCTAGTGGCACCCTTATTTAAAAATATGTAAAGACTTGTAAACATCCCACTGTTTTCCATTATCAACATTTTTCAAAAGTGTACTGAAACCAAAAAAATATAATCAAGCTATCTTTTTAAGAGCTTTTTCTGGATCAGCAGGTCTATCCAATCTTGCTGACTTCTTTGCTTAATAATGTGTTTTGCAGTGCAGAGACGCTGATGATTCCAGTGGCTTTCTTACTAAAAAGTAATCATTAAAAAAAAAATTTAAAAAAAGTTGAGAAGCCATTTATGTCAGTTAATATCTTCGTACTGGCAAGTCAATGGTGAGATGAAGATGAGAGAACTATTTAGTATCCCAAGAATGTGAGAAATATTGTAATTGAAAATTCTTAGTTATAATTTGTTTTGAATATTAATTAGAGATTGTGGATTAGATGATATCTTCTATTACTCCCTTTAGAAAATATGAGGCTGGTAATATTTTTCAGTAATTTCAGTATCTCTATGTCACTGTCCTGAATCCATGTGTAAATACAAAATCCTATTTTACATGAGAAATGAGTGACCCTTAAATAGTCATTGCTTCTCTGAAATTATCCAAACCAAACTGATTCCCCTAGGCTGTCCACACAGCTCTTGCCATCCACCTTCATATCTTTACACAAAAAAATTAAAAAGACAAAGGTGACACCAGTCACCATTCGTGCGTGTAATGTGCGCACATTAATGGACTGCACAATACAGATAGATCAGAGAGAAGAACAGCTCTAGTAGGTGGAGAACTGTCCAGATGCAACATCCAGATAGCAGCCCTGAGTGAAACTTGCCTATCTGGAGGAGGACAACTCACTGAAAAAGAAGCTGGCTATCCCCTCTTCTGGAGTGGTTATACTAAATAAGAATGACGTGAAGCTGATGTTGGGTTTGCCATCAAAACACAGCTAGTAAGCAAACTTACAAATTTACTAAGGGGGTAAATGATAGTCTCATGTTAATGAGACTCCCACTATTCGTGTAAAAGATGTGCAACTGTCATCAGCACCTATTCACCTACCATGACCAACACAGATGTGATCAACAACAAATTTTATGAAGACCTGGGGTCCCTTACTGCAGAAGTGACAAAAGGCTGACAAGCTCATCATCCTTTGTCTCTCCAATGCTAGAGTTATTACCAGGCACCATCAGAAAAAATGGCTTCCTTCTGCTGAAGAAATGCACCTAACACAACCTCCTCATCACCAACACAGTCTTCCGCCTGTCAAATCACAACAAGACATCTTGGATGCATCCATGCTCCAAGTACTGGCATCTCTGACTACTCATCTCATCTCCATCATCAGAAGAAGACAGACAGGATGTTAGAGTGACAAAGGCAATGTGACGTGCAGAATGCTGGACCGATCACAGGATTATAGTCTTCAAGCTGAATATTTGAATATATTCTAGTAGACAATCACAACATAAAAAAGCAGCCAAAAAGCTTAATGTCTCCGAATTGCAACAAGAGAATGTGAAACAGGCTTTTGTTGAAGAACTGTGCAATCAAATTGTAACAATTGATATGAATTGTAACAACATCAAGGAAAATTGGGAATCCTTTAGCAACTATGTACTCAGCTGCATCCAATACTCTCAGTTCCATCACACGTAAATATCAAGATTGGTTTGATGAAAATGATAGTGACATAAGGAGCATACTGAATGAGAAACATCTGCTCCATAAGGCTCGTTTAGGAGACAGCACTTCCACATCTAATAAGGGAGCCTTTAACAACATTAAGAGGACTATCCAACACAAATGTAGAGATGCAAAATTCATGGCTGAGCTACAAGGCAGATGAGATTTAGTCCTGTGCAGACAGGAATGATAGGAAGAACTTCAACGATATTCTGAGGACAATCTATGGGCCACAGTCATCAGGAATATCTCCAATATTGAGTGTTGATGGCACTACACTGCTCACTGAAAAGAAAAAATATTGCAAAGGTGGGCAGAACACTTTAACAACATTCTCAAAATCAACAATAATCTATTAGGGAGGAGACAACTGATTGACTGCCCCAGATCAATATCAACATATCTCTTGATGACTCCCCACACTGACAAACTCTGACAGCAATTCAGCTGCTGTCAAATGATACTGAACCTGGAGCAGATGCTATAACAGCAGAAGTATAGAAGCTGGAGATTTGCACATGGTTCTGAAATTGACTCAACTTTTCCATCAATATGGACTCAAGGAACTATACCCAGGAGTACAAAGATGCATGTATTGTGCACTTGTACAAGCGGAAAAGGTAACAAACAATCCTGCAACAACTAACAGACAGCTCCTTGTTGTCAGTAACTGGCAAAATTCTCACTAGAATTCTTCTGAATCACCTTCTGCAACACATTGAACGAGGGCTCCCTGCCTGAGAGTCAGCATGGCTTCAGGAAAGGACACGGGACCTTAAACCTGATGTTTGAGACTCATCAACTTCAGGAGAAATGCCTGGAACAGAACTCCAACCTGTGTATGACTTTCATTGACCTGACAAAAACATTTGATATCAGTCAGTCAGTCGGAAGGGCCTTTGAAAAATCATAGAAGAATTTGGTTGCCTGAAGAAATTCATTGCAATGGTTCGGCAATTCCACGATGGCATGCTCACTCACATTGTGGACAACTGTGAGTCATTTGAACCATTCCCAGTTACCAGTGGACTCAAGAAGGGCTGTATGTTGGCCCCAACCCTCTTCAGTTTGATGTTCTCTGCCGTGCTTACAGATTCATTTCATGGTTGACACCATGATTGACATCAGTCTGGACTGATGGCAAGCTTCTCAGTTTTAGGAGACTACAAGTGAAGATGAAAAAGAAAGTGACTGTCATGTTCTGTTTGCCAATGACTGTTCCTCTATATCAAACCTGAGTCCGACGTGCAGTGGAGTATGGACTATTTCTCTTCAGTTTGTAATAATTTGCTCTAACAATTAATGTTAAGAAGAAAGAAGTGCTGTATCAGCCTGCACCAGGAAAGCCTTACATAATGCCTACTCTCACAGTGACTGACCAAATGCTCCAGGCAGTGGACTATTTCACCTACCTCGGTAGAACGCTATTACATGCTGTTCACATCGATGATGAAACCAATGCCAGAATTGTCAAAGCAAGTGCGTCCTTTGGCAGACTATGTGCAAATGTGCAGGAGTGTAGAGGCACTAGTAGCCCTTCAGTTTCGTTTGTTGACAATGTCATCATGTTGCCATCTCTGATGTATGCACGCAAACTTTGAATGGTGTACAGATGCCATGTTATGAAGCAGAATCACTTTCTCACGGGCTGTCTGAGGAAACTGATGAGGATAAGATGGCAAGACAAGGTTCCAGATATTGAGGTCCTCATGTGGTCAGGCATTCCAAGAATCCATACTCTGTTGATAAAATCATAGATGAGATGGGCAGGCTATATCACCAGAATGTCGGATCTTTTACAGCGAGCTAAAGGATGGAAAGTGCTCTCAGGGAGGCCAACAGAAAATGTTTCAACAACTCCCTCAAGTTATCATTGGGCCATTTCAAAATTAACCCAGAGTTTTGGGAAGATCTCGCTCATGATTGTTCTACCTGGTGAAGCCTCATCCATACTGGAGCTACAGTCTATGAGCAGAGGAGAACTATTAAGGCAGAGCAGAAGTGCCAGCAGCATAAATCTTGCAACAGCTGCATATCCACTGTTAATCAAGTAATCAATAGCTGCATCTCTTGTTCAGCATCCCACAGACAGTTGAAAGCTAAAATTTTTCTGATCAGTCACTCAAATATTCATAGAAGGCAAACGAAGCAGTTTGAACCATGATGTCATGGTCATCTTCAAATGTGAAGGATGAAAAACAGTCTACTCCTTCTGGTGTGTGTCTAATTGCTGGATTCTCACAGGAATACCTGTCTCCAAATCCCATGGGTTCTTGGCAGTCATACTCTAGTGCCTGCTTTCTCTGATTGTTGGCCATCTCCGTGGCAGCATATCCATCCATCTGGCTGCTAATGCTAATTGGTAGCAGGGTTTTGGTACTTCATCCCATCAGTGCCTGTGCTGGCCTGTTTTGGCACCCCATTATGGGGTATTACTGAATGCCAAAAGTGCTAAAAACAGGGGCTGATTTCATGCACAGGCCCTCATTAACCCCTTCAGGCCCAGTGCTGCATTGCTATGCCCCCTTAATATATACATAAAAGACACAAATGGAAAAATGGGGAAGCTGATACCGATGAATACAAACAGGCCATTAAACGAAGATGATTAAGAAGGGAAGCTAATGATGCAATAAAAAATATGGCCAGTAGGATTAAGGACAATAATAAATAATTCTTTAAATATACCAGTAACAAACTAAATTTTTTTATGGTGTATTTCTGATGCTAGATAAAATAAGCAGAATGATTTATTCATATCCTATAAAGATAATTAAATGTGTTCTATTTCATCAGGAACTAGGGACGATGTTAAACATCAAAAGTTAGATATTTTTAAATCTGCAGAACTCAATAACTTGTCCCCCCAAAATATTAAAATAATTGGCTGAGGAGCTGTATGAATCATTAATGTTTATTTTTAATAAATCCTGAACAAGTTCCAAAGGACTGAAAAATGGAAACATGCAAGTATTTTAAAAGGTAAATGAAATGAGTCATGTGATTATAGGCTGACATCAATCATGGAAAGGTGGATACAAGAAACAATCAGTAAAAAATTAAAGATTATAGCATAACTAATGCCAATCAACATGGTTTAATAGGATTTATTTTCCATAAAACTAACTTTCTGATGCGATTACAAAATTGGCTGATGAAGGCAGTCTGACACAATATATGTAGATTCCTGTGAGGTATCTGTCTGAGTCCCACATGACAAAATGATAAAAATCATTATACAAAATGATTTGCTCTAGTTCATACCACAGTTATTGTGGGGAAATACTATGGCCTGTACTCAGGTGTACTAGGGTGTTGGCCTAGCTGATCACAATGGCTCCTTCTGGCCTTGAAATTTATTATATTAATGTAGCCCCTATTAAATTGATTAAAAACTGATTAACTGATACATTTAAAAAAGTAATTGCAAATGGGGACTAGTAATCCAAAAAGGGTGTTTTTCATGAATCCCACAGAAACCTGTTCTTGGGCCAATGCTATTCTATATTTCTGTCAATGATTTAGAAGAAAAAGGAAGATAAATAATATTAAAATTTTCATATAAAAAAAAGTGGGCTGTAAAAGTGGTGAGGACAGCTGAGTACAACAGACCAACCTGGATTGCTGGTAAGGTGAGCACATTGGTACAACAGTTGTTTAATGTAGCCAAATGCAAGATTATTACATCTAGTACCAAAGAATGTAGGTTACAGAGGACTGTATTCTTGAATGCACTGACAATGAAGAAAAGTTAGGGGTCCTGGTTGATAAACTGACCACGAACACCCAGTGTGATGCTGCAGCTAAGCAGAGAAATATCAAGGAGTTGTACAGAGGCGATGCTACCTATGTACAAAGCATTTGAGAGACCATTAGTAGAATGCTGTATCAAATTCTGATATCCACACTTCATAATGGATGCTAAAGTTAGAAAGGATACAACAGAAAAGCTACAAGAACCATTCAGAGTTTGGAAACCATAACAATGAGAGACCTTAGGAGCACAGTCTATTTCGTTTATCCAAAGAAGGTTAAAAGGTGACTTGATTATCTATATAGTTCCTATAAGTAACTACATGGGAAAGGGATTTCAGGTAGTAGATGGTACTTTAACATAGTAGAAAAAGGTAAAAAGATCTAATGGTTGGAAGCTGAACCTAGGCAAGTTTATATCATAGAAACAAATGAAAATTTTAATCATTGGAACAACTTACTTATAAATTTGGTAAATTCTCCATCACTTCAGATCAAGGATGAATAGCTTTCTAAAAAGACATGCTATAGTTCAAAACAGAAGTTATGGGCTTGATTCAGAGATTACTGGGTGAAATTCCTTAGCCTGTGTTATGCAGAAGTTCAGACCAGGTAATCATAATTGTCTCTCTGTCCTTAAAAATCTATGAATATATAAATCAGTTCTGAGTTTTCAGGAATAAATTACTTCACAGTAATGGACACCTGCTTCATGCTGAATTGTAAGAAAAGCTAACCAAACCAGTTTGGTGAATATGAAAAGCAAAAGTATTTGCTTACACACTACAGGGGAAAAAGAAATCATGAACTGCCACATTGTGCACTTACGTTTTTGCATGGATATAGGAATTATTTTTATTATTGCCCAGAGGCACTAATAAGGATTGGGACCCTACATGTCACGATCTGGCACAGTGGCTTGGAATGCCTCCTCCCATGTTTTACTGTCCACATGTACGTCTACACTGTAATTAAACACCCATGGCTGGCTCGGGTCAGCTGTCTCAGGCTACCAGGCTGTTTAACTGTGATACAGACATCCAGGCTCGGGTCCACAAGGGTAGGTGGGGGAAAGGGTCCCAAAGCCTGGGTTCCAGCATAAGCTCCAACATCTCCACCATAATTAAACAGCCTCATAGCCCAAGTCAGTTGACAGGAACCAGCTGCTAGTGTTTAACTGCAATGTAAATATATCCTGGGAAACTACATCCTCTCCTCTCTCTGTCAAACCTGATCACTATAATTCACATTGTTGTCACCTCCAGGTTAGCTCGTGTAGCTCATGCTACTTTTAGCTGAATGGCACTTTCGAAAAAAGATGAAATTGTTGCAGCATGCAGCAGATGGCTTAATAAGTAACAGAGGCATAACACAGGCATGTTACATTGATGCTTCCCAGGTCATTTCAGAACAAAGTCTGAAATCCAGATACTTAAGGGGAGCTGGCTATTTCAGAAACTACTTCACCCAAAGACAACCTCCAGGACAGGTGTGCTATGCTGAGTCACTAAATATAAAGAAACTCACTTTTACACTGTCAGGCACTAAGGCAGAGCATTTGCAGCAACAGGACCCCTGTTTTGGCTTACTTTACTCCTGTACTTATTCCTTACTATTTTGACTGAACCCAAGTTTTATTGTTCATATAAAAATGAGAGATGCATATTCTAAGTGCAGGCCTTCCTCAGGAATGATGGCCATAAAAATATTTGCACACACTTCTGAAATCTTGGGTAAAGATGTGATTAAGCACTAAGATGTTAAGTGTCTTTGAAATACCCAGTTTAGATATTTATTACATTAGCACTTCTTCCGAGAATGGTCTAGCATTTACTTCAGTCAGTCTCCCCAAAACAACATCACAGAAATTAGAGATGGAAAATATTGTCCATTTTCTTATCAGTGCACTATACTTCCTATTTTTTGTACTGCCTAATTTTAAATATCTTGCTGTCCCTTGATGTCTGTCTATTGACTATTAACCTACTTCACCTCATATCTTGATTCTAGTAGATAGTCTGAATGAATATTTTGGCTTTCCAAAGATCACATCGAATTATAGATAGAAAATCTCCTAATATAGACCTCTGTAAGTTGATTCATTACTGTGACACTGTAAAAGGGCAATGTATTTAAGGATATACTAATAAAATATTTTTGCACTATTGAGGATATTATTTATCTCTAATATTACCACTGACAATAGAAGGTACAGTCCACCTAGCTAAACACATTCTACTTAAATTAAGTTTACTGTGGCTTTTCAGCTGGAGACCTGATTTTCCTTTATGTTCTGTCCTAAAGTGTATTACTGTCATTGTTGAATGATTGCTCTCTTTCTCCTCCACAGGTGTTTCTGGGTCAATCGTATGTGAAGTGATCCCTGTACATAGCCTGCAAGTTGTTTGGGATCCTTCTGGAGAAAAGTGTGCTCTATAAATGTAAATCAGTTGTAGGTGGATGAAGAATGTATTCAACTAACTTGGACAATTGGTATGTTCATGAGTAACAGGCAAACGCTTTTTCATTAAAAAATTCAACAAATGTTTTACGTGAACACATTTTGGCATATGGCAAATTTCTGCCAGGGCTATTATTTCAAGTACTTGTTCTTTGTAATTTGGAGTTTGTCATGTTACCCAGGGTAAAAAAATATGAACTGCAACAGCTGTATCCCCTCCGTTCTCCAAGCTGGGGTGCCTTTTACACTGCTTAGCTGTGACAGCAACAACACCTGGCTGGTTCACACAGAGCCTCCAGTGTGCAAATTACTCCCAGCAATACTGCAAGAGTGATACAGGTAGTCGCTCGTGAATTATATATTCAGAGTGACACTAGTAAAATCCCAGTCTCAGAGGAGGGTAAACTAGGAAGTTCTCACCTCTTTTATAACAAATTTTCTTCTTTGAGAATCATCTCCAGCTGTGAAAAGTTCCCGAGTGGTAGCCGTGTTAGTCTGTATATAGCAAAAACTCCAGTTGTGTTTTTGCCAAAATGTAAATTTCTCACTCTCACCCTTTTTCCTGCCAAAGAATGGCCACTTAACCAGGCAATAGTCCATTTGATTTTGTTGACACATGGCTGAGGCATCTGTTTGCCTTTTGTCTCTGAGGAATTGGTTTGTGTCTGCTTCTCTAAACTTGGAATATGTCTCAGTACTGTTATACAGTAGAATCTTATAACTTTACATGCAACACCACCACACATTTTACCAGGACAGTAATGATAAGCACATTATGAGTTTTCAAATGATACCTCCGTTTTTAACAAATTTATCAGTATCTTTCAGAAGTGGTAAACATAAAGGTACAGTCTCTAACAGAGTTTCATCTAAGTCACATAGCATTTCATCTGTTCTCTGAATGGCTGACTCCCATAAAGAATTTCTAAAATGGCCATAAAAGCATTTCCAATGTGAATGTACATTCTAATACATTGTCACAAATATTTGCACCATTTTTGCCATGAACATGTCAGCTAACAAAAATTCAGTGAAAATTCAGGAGAGCAAATAAGGATTATATATTGTCAAAGACAATTACTGGAGTCAAATGCTCAACTGGTGTAAATGTACTGATGTCAGTGGGGTATGTTAGTTTACCTCAGCTGATGACCTTCTCCTTGATGCCTCCCCCCCTTTTTTGGGGGGGAGGGAGGGAGAATAGGGGGAATCAAGGGGAGAGAAACATTCACACATCTATTTAGTAAGAGGAGGTATATTGGACAGTTGAATGGAACTACAATTATATGCTGTGAAAGGAGACAAGCGTTGTGTTTATGACCTCGTATTAAGATCTTTGTGCATACCTCTATATTCACTGAGAGCAAAAGCTTTTCCAGTTTTTGAGTTTCAAGATCCCTTGAAGCACAAGTGGAAAATCAGCTTAGAAACTCAGATAGATAAGTACAATTGTTGTTCTTCCAAGGTAATAGAAAATGTAATATCTTTATTAGTGCTATGGGAAAATAAAGGAGAGGAAACAGTTTCATTGAGAGCATACAAGGATTACCGCAGTAATAAAAATGTTAAACTGTGTGACATCTTGCGGAAGGTCTACAGTTCAAGAGATTAACTGAATTTCTATATCATACAATACTTTTCTTTGACTATACTAGAAAAGACCTTGATTCCCATTCAGATCATTAGTATTTAAAAATAAATATATAAAATATATATTTGATTAGGTTGTATTTCTGTTTAAAATATGATGCATCACCCTGATATACTCTCCATTTTATAAGTATTTATTAATACTTCATTCTTTAAGACACTGAGACATGTAAGATTTTCATTATTCATTCATGTACTATAACATCCATCACAAAACCCACAGGTTCTTAAGGCTTTACTATCATTGTGTTGCCACTGAATAACATCAGAGAGTAGTCCAGATTCTCATTAAAACTTAACAGTATACACAAAATTTTGGTTTTAAATAAAAGTTATTGAAAAAAGCAATGTAAGGGGGAAGATCTAATATATACCAACGTGTACAAATATTCCATATTTTTTCCTTTAAAATCCCCTCCAATGTAAAACTGTGGAAGTCACGCTTTAGGTACAAATGAAACTAACTCATTTCCCCTTTTTGTTACTTTCACTGCAAGGCAGGAAAAGAGATCACAAAGGTGTGGTTGTGAGATAAACAACAGTTTCTCCAAAAGGATTTGCTAGTGGAACTGCTTTGGGAATAGGAAAACCTAACTACACACAATTCTCAACAGAAGGGGTAGACATATTTCCACTGGCTGAATCTTACGTACCAGATCAGTGGGGCTCAGATGCATCATGAGAATATCCTGGAGAAGGAGAGCGAGCTTATGTCTGTATCTATTGATTCTAGAAAAAAAACAGAGAAATAATGAAAAAAATGCTATAAATTGCAGAATCGACTTCTATTGCTACACTGCATTACTGCTCATTTTTTTACCTCCAGTGGAAGAAAGAAGATACATACAGTAACCGAACTAAAAGTAAGAGAAATGTGGGCTTGGGATATTATGAAAGAGTCTTGTTCAAAACATTATATATAATTTATTGGGCAAATATTATGTAAGCAGCATGGGTAAACTTAGAGGGTAAACTTTACTTCTCCAGAAAATTTAAGTCTTTTACAGAGTCTGATTTCACTATGATGCAGATGGACCAGATCCTCCACTGGCATAAAGCAATGGAGCAACATTTATTTATGCTAGCTAAGGCTTTGGATCTTTTAAAAAATATAAATTTATTTTGTAACTATTTCAGCGAGTTATGACTGAAAGTTTGTTTAAGGGTAGATTTCAGTTTAGAGGGAGATATCAACAATTGCACTAGGACAGCAAACAAATTCCAAGTGTAGAAGAGCAGCACTGTAGTAGGAAGGAAACCCATGCAAGAAAGTACTACTAAGGTTTGTATAATATTCAAAAACAATAAAAGACAAGGCACATACCAGTACTATCATGACAGATACAATGGGCCAATCCACTCCCTACTAGAATAAACCTGGTGGCAGAATGCCAATCGCATGGACACAGTAGTGCAGATATACAGAAAAGTCCATAGGAAGACCAGGGAAGAGATGGGGCCGAGATACCCTCTCCTAGCGGAGTTCCTATGAAGTTCTGACCCTGAAAGAGGGCAATAGCCGAACCACTGGAATGAAGAGGTTACACGGATGAGTGATCCCCCTGTTAATCAGTGAAGGGAGACAGAAAGACACAGCATGAGCTCAGGTATTTCCAATTAGTGGCATTTTGTAAATGTTATATATGAAACTGCAATGTGCGTCAGAGCTCAGCTGTGCGGGACTATTTTAACTCTCTGCTTTACTGTGAGAAAGACAGACTGTTGCAGTGACATTTGGGAATGACAGCTGTGAGTGCCCACGGGTATAAGCAGCTAGCAGGAGATGAGACCATGCCCTATTGATTTCTGGATGTGCCTTCAAGTCTGAACTTGAAGAAGAGCTCTGTGTAAGCTCAAAAGCTTGTCTCTCTCACCACAGAAGTTGGTCCAATAAAAGATACTACCTCACCCACATTGTCTCTCTAACTACAAGGAACATACAAACCTGTTGTAGTTTTATTCTCTTGTATTCTGTTCTGAGATCTCTCCTCTTACGTCTCACAAATAAGATAGATAAAAGGGCAATAACTAGTTTACCTCATTCTGATGCTGTGGCTTCCTTTTCTGAGTGTTTGTGTACTGTGTTTCATTCCTTTTTTTTATTAATAGGTATATCTCCAGCACTAATCACAGTATCCAAGCACCTTGCAAGATTAAATACACAGTATAACTCTAGAAAGTAGAACACTCCTCTCTTCCTTTTAAGCCAATTTCTTGCAGTGATTAAATGCCAAGGGGCTAAATTCTGCATGTAGTTTACTTTGCTTCATTTGTTACTGTTTTACTACCTCTTTTATTGTTTTCTTAATGGATTAGTACATCTATACTTCTGTAACTGAAAAGTTTGGCTATGGGCATAAATTCCCTGAATTTTTGGCACCTAGTTAATGGAAGTGTGCAAGCCTTTATGTAGAAGGAGCATCTACTTCATTATAGCATGTGTTAGCAATTGGCAGCCTCCAACAGTAGTGCATAGTAACCATTTGTTTCATAGCAATAAAGTTGTTCTGCTTCTAAAGGTTTTTCATGTTGCCACATTCTTAGCAGTACTCAAAAACACAAATGCAAGAACACTGGCAAGACACCAGAATTACCTGTAATGTTGCATCACCAAATCATACCCTCTAAACACCCTAAAAGATTCTAAAAGGCATTCCCTTCCAAGAAAGTGGTCAAAAGATAGATATTCTTGAAAAGTTTCCAGCAGTCGCTCTGTTGTGCTAGAGTTTCCAGAATATTTATCTAGCCACAGCAATTCTGAAAATTACCCTTACTTTCATTAGCTCCTGAGCATAAAAGAGTTTCAAGATAAACCATTTAAAAAACAAAAACAAAGCAACAGTATGTTAGAGTAATGCCTCCACATTCCACAGCAACAGTGTCAGATCTATGTTGTAAAATACCATAGATCTACTGGTTTTAATAAATACAACTCCATTCCCCTTAATGCATGGTAATGGATTTTCTTCTAGTAAAGAGATATTGAGATGTAGGTACACATACATATGCAAACAGACAGAATGGGGGATAAAAACCTTGTAGATATGCTTAAAATGGAGAAAATATGGAGCCAGATTCTTCCCTGCACTAACTAGTCAGTGAAAAAGTTTGATATAAAACTCAGGAGAAATGCTTTTATTTCTTTACAGGTAGAACTAAACATTTGTACCATATTTGTCAATGTTTTCCTAAAGTAATTTTGTACATGGATCAATAATAATACTTTAGACTTGCATACTTCCTTTCACCCAAGGAACTAAAAATATTTTACAAGTATTAACTAATTTTACAATATGACTTGGAAGGTATGCATGATGATATTATGATCCACTAGAATGGCTTAATGGACTGGAAATAGTCATGTCTTAAGTTAGGTTGATGTTTTGTTATTTACTACTTCGTTCAGTTCTGAAAACAGTATTAACCAATCAAAACACATGCAAAATGAGTGCACCTTGATTATCTGAGTTCAGAAAATTATTCACTACTCAAGAAGTGAATGATGCTTCTTGCACCTCCAGGCTTCAATTTCATTTGCTCATTAGAATAATTTAAAAGGAAAAAAATTATACACTTTTGAAGTTTATGGCTATAATGGAAAGATTGCCAGTGAAGACTTTCAGAATATATTTAACAAAACATGCATTACTTTTCCATTTTATTATAAATACCAGCCTTGCATTGTTCAATTTATACTTCTCATGTCCATATGTCTTGCTATTCACTTCAACAGATGTCAATATATTATATCCATTATACAGAAGCAATTAAGAGTTAAGTGATTTACCCAGTGTCAAACAATAAGTGAATACATATGTTTTGACTCCCACCCCCTTGCACTTACCAATAGACACACAACCACTGAAAATGTGTGAAGATTAGGGGAGGGAAGGGGGACATTCCTAATCAGAAGACTTTTTTGTCAGACAGAAATTATTATTATTTTTCCCCGGGGGGTGGGGGAGGGGGCTGATAGAACCTAGAAGGTGAATACAATATAGTTTCTCAGCAGAGCATGCTGAAAATCATGTTCAGAGTTCTGTCAGATTCCTTTTTGTTTCTCCCCATAGGAATAATTCTTTGTTATAACAACTCCACTTTTCCCTGTTGAACTACGTTTTTCAAGAATAGCTGAACGGTCATAAAATCATCATATAGAAAGTAGCTACACACAGGTTACAATGAAAATGTGAAAGGTGAAGAGATTTTAAATGGTTCTAAAATGTTCATGAAAGTTGTAGGTAGTGCAGAGAAATAATGGCTGAATAAGTTTCCAAGCCTATTGTGCTCTCTACATTGATGGTCTCCAGAACCTGTATATAGCCCACACTGGAATCAGTGGCTTCAATGGCGGCTCCCGCCCCCTCCCCCATTGGTGCAGAGGCACTCGAGTGGGGAGTTCATAGCAGGATCAGGATTTAAGTGAGCAAAGTTGTGGCAATATGTAGAACTGATTGCTTTGCATAAATCTAAAAAAATACTACAAGAAGAAATTAGCCTAAATAAGAATTCCAGGAAGACCTTAGAAGCACAAACAAATATTTCAAAGTAAAAAAACCACATAAGAGGGATGTTTTGGAGCTATTGCACCCACCTACATTCTTCTCCTAGCTGACTGGGGATGCTTTTAGAGAAAAATCTCTCACTTAAAAAGACTATTTTAAGAGTCCCGCTTAAATGTGACACATGAAGGCAAGCAACTGAATACAGACAAAACATACAACAGCTTATATACTTATGCTGAAAGTCTAAATACTAAAATGAGTGAAGTACGGTGCCTTGCATAGGATGAGGATTTTGATATAATAGTCACTGTGGAAACTTGGCAGAATGAGGATAATCAATTGGACTCACTGATACCAGAGTACAAAACATACTGGAATGACGGAGGGAGTTGTGCTGGTGTGGGAGTGGCACTATATGTGGAAAAAAAGCAAAGTGTCGAAAACAGTAAAAAGCATCAATGACTCTAACTGTACCACAGAATCTCTATAGAGAGAAATTGCATGCTTGAATAATATAGTATTATTAGTATGGAAGTAGGAATATACCACCAACAATCTGACCAGGATGGAGACAGTGATTGTGAAATGCTCAGGCAAATTAGGGAGGCTATAAAAGAAAAAAAAAACAACAACAACAAAAACCCATTAGTAATCGGGAATTTCAACTATCTTCATGTTCACTGGATGCATGTCACCTTAGAATATGTTGCAGAGATAAAATGCCTAAACTCCATTATTGACTGATTCTTGGAGCAGCTTATCCTGTAATCCAAGATGGGAGACACAATTCTTGATTTAGTCTTAAGTGGAGCACATGATCTGGTCCAAGAAATTAATACTGCTGAACTGCTCGGTAGTAGCCACCATACTGTAATTAAATTTAATATCCTTTTAAGGGGAAAATGCCAAAGAAATCCACCAGAGTGGCATTTAATTTAAAAAAAGGGAATTACATATAAATGAAAAGTCAAGTTAAATGGAAATTAAAGGGAATAATCACAAGACTGAAATGACTGCAAACTGCATCTTGAATATTTAAAAACACTACAATATAGGCTCAAACTAAATGTATACCCAAAATTAAAAAAAAAGAAGTAAGAGAACCAAAAAAAATGCCATCATGGCTAAACAGCAGAGTAAAAGAGGCAGTCAGAGGCAAAAGAGCATCCTTTAAAAAACTGGAAGCCAAATCCTAATGAAGAAAATAAAAAGCAGCATAAACTCTTTAAAAGTATAATAAGGTAGGCCACAAAAATTTGAAGAGCAACTAGCCAAGGACACAAAAACTAACAGCAATTTTTTGTTGTTGTTAAGTACATAAAAAGCAGGAAGCTTAGATTAGTAGGACCACAGGACAATCGAGATGCTAAAGGAGCACTCAAGGAAGATAAGGTCATTGTGGAGAAGCTAAAGTAATTCTTTGCATCAGTCTTCACTGCAAAGGATATGTGGGTGTGGGAGATCCCCATACCCGAGACATTCTTTTTAAGTGACAAATATAAAGAACTGTCCTAGACTTAGGTGTCAATAGAGAAGGTTTTGGAGCAAATTGATAAATTAAACACTAATAAATCACCAGGACAAAATGGGATTCAAACAAGAGTTCTGAAGAAATTCAGATAAGAAACTGCAAAACTACTAACTGCAGTATGTAACCTATTGCTTGAATCAACCTCTGTACCAGATGACTGGCAGATAGTTAATGTGATGCTGATTTTTAAATGAGGCACCAGAGGGGATCCTGGCAATTACAGGTTGGGAACAGAGAGGTGACAAAATGGGTAGATAACTAATTTGGGTAATTTTGTAATTCCAAAGCAGAGTGTGAAGAGTTCAAAAAAGGGATCTCACTAACCTGGGTGACATGGTGACAAAATGGCACATGAAATTCAATGCTGGTAAATGCAAAATAGTCCACATTGGAAAAAATTATCCAATGATACATACAAAGTCCTGGGGTCCAAATTAACTGTTACTACTCCAGGAAGAGATCTTGGAAACATTGTGGATGGTTCTCTGAAAACATCTGTTCAGTATGCAGCAGCTGTCAAAAAAGTGAACAGAATGTTAGGAATCATTTGGAAATGGACAGATAAGACAAAAATATCATAATGCCACTACATAAAGCCACTGTATGCCCACATCTTGAATACCGCATGCAGTCCTGGTCATGCCATCTCAAAAAAGATGTATTAGAAATAGAAAAGGTACAGAGAAGAGCAACTGATTGAGGGTACGGAACAGCTTCCATATGATTCCATATGAGAACAGATTTAAAAGACTAAGCCTGTTCATCTTAGAAAAGAGACAAGTAAGGGGATGATATGAAAGGGGACTATAAAATCATGAATAGAGTGGAGAAAATAAATGGGGAAGTGTTTTACCTCTTTACATGGCACAAGAATTAGGAGTCACCCAATGAAACTAATAGGCAGCAGGTTTAAAACAAACAAAGAAAGTATTTCTTCGCACGACAGTGTCAACCTGTGGAACTCATTGCCAGGGGACATTGTGAAGGCCAAAAGCATAAATGGGTTCAAACAAGAATTAGACAAGTTCATGGAGGATAGGTCTATCAACAGCTATTAGCCAAAATGGTCAGTAAACATGTGTCCCTAAACCTCCAAATGCCAGATGGTGGGACTGGATCACTCAAAATTATCCAGTTCTGTTCATTCCCTCTGAAGCATGTGGCACTGATCACTGTCAAATACATGATAATGGGCTGGATGAACAATTGGTCTGACCCAGTGTGGCCATCCTTATGTTCCTATGATACACAATATATGATTTCACTGTCTTTGTCTCACTCCTGCATACTATCTGGAGCATGGACGGTGATGGAGATTAATGAAGGAACAACTGGAAGATCCTCAGGACTCAGTTGGAGATGCAGAACCCCTCCTTTCCTTCAGAAAAAGGAACATAACTAATATATTTTTCATACAACTACTTTAAATGTGAAAACACACTGAAGTGATAACTCATGCAAGTAAGGATTGTAGGTGAGGCGCTCCCTTTGTACACTAATAGCTTATTATGTATGTGAAGAGAAAAACTGTGCTTGCCATATTTTAGGTCACAATCTGCTAATTCACTTAGCACTAGCATCCAAGGCAAGTAGTAACATCTGACATCTGAGGTGACCCACTAAGTGCTGAATTTTGCAAGTTTATGGTATACTATAGTTGTTACACAACTTTTTATTCCATTATTCAGCCAACAGCAATGAGAAAAATCAAGGTTTGGCAATAACTACCTATTTGCCCCAGTTTGAGAAGTACTCTCAATAACATTTAATGAGTCCTCATGAAAGGCATTGTAAAAATTCTGTTCATGACCATATATCCTTTTAATGTTTTCCTAATAAATGGTACAGACAATATAATACCAAAGATGATGGTAATATCTTATGTTTATATATATTTTTCATCCAGAAGAGTGCCTGTAAGTTAAAGGTTTCC
Organism: Mesoclemmys tuberculata; assembly: GCA_007922155.1. Taxonomy (NCBI): domain Eukaryota; kingdom Metazoa; phylum Chordata; order Testudines; family Chelidae; genus Mesoclemmys; species Mesoclemmys tuberculata. The sequence goes on along the minus strand of ML675609.1, from coordinate 29,475,667 downwards.
CCAAGAAGATCCAAACAAAGCAACACACTTGTACAGAGTCTAAATTTCACTCCAGCTGGAGTTTGATTTATTAACAAAAAGTTCCAAATTAATGCTTTCTAAAATCCAACCTCAGCCTTCTTCTCAGGGCTGGCTTCTCCTGAGGCTCTTTGCCTTAGTAATAGAGCTTGGTTGAAAAAGGGATTTCTGTTCCATGGGAAATTCCCACATTTTCAAGTTTTAGTTTGCAACACAAACTGGAATGAAAAAAAAAGGGTCAACATTTTTGTGGACCAGAAATTACAGGGGGGGGAAATTGGACACATTATAATGACTTCGTCTAATTTTTTTGGTTTGTTAATGTCAGAACATTTTGTTTCAATAATTTTTCAACAATAAAAAATATTTGTATAATATTAAATATAATGTATTGTTAAAATTAATATTTTATAACATTATGAGAGTCAAAATCAAACAAGGAAGTCAAAAACAATATTCCAATTCAATTTAAATTGTTCTGAAAATTTTGAAAAGTGTCTGAAAAATGTCAACACATTCCCACAAAGCACTTCAATTTTGATGGAACAGCGTTTTCCAGTGAAAACCTGTTTTATCAAAAATTTTCTTTTTAAAATCTGTGGAATATAAAGAGCCACACCTGGTGCAGTAATTAACTTGCTGCTCTCTGCAGTGTTACACCACCTGCTAATAAGGCAAGATAATAGGGGAATCCCGCTACTTTGACAATCCCAAAGCAGTGCACAGACAGTATGTACAATATTGTACATAGTGATCTCTTTGGTGACTAAAATGGCAGGCATTATTGAGGATTAATTTATATTATATTAGCACCCAGAGTTGCTAATCAGGATCAGAGCCCCATTGTGCTGGAAGCTGTACAAACACAGATGACGAGAAAGCCTATGCACTGGAGAGTTTATGATTTAATTAGCATTGTTAATTGTCTTAGCAAAGAGGAAAATCCAAGAAAGAGCAAGGTGGATCACTATTTACAATTTTTTTGCTTACTAGAGTTCAGTTGTTTTCCTTTAAAGTGGTTTGGTCTTAACCTTCCGAGGACTGCTTTTAAAGCACGAGTTAATAAGAAATATTCCAGTCTTGTCTGACATTACCTTGTGACTCCAGTAAATGAGGTGCTATTATTCATGGACATTTGTTGTCCTTTTAAATGAGCAAAAGCTCTTCTTTAACTGTAACAGGTCTGCAATCTAAAGACATGGACACTGAAACACTTCCAGGATAGACAACAGAGAGCAGTAAACGTAAAAAATATGGCTCCTTTTTAGAGAAGTAGAGAGTTTAAAACTATAAAAGGATTAAAAGCAGGCCTTGTAACTCCAGTGTTTTCTATAACAAGTGTTTTCTTTAATTTTTCCCCAAGGACACATGAAAATATATAGAAAGTTGAAAAGAATGGTGTCTTGTTTATGAAAACCTATGAACAATAGCAAAGGAAACTGGGACCCGTAGTAGATTTACTGGGATAATTAGGGTTTGGAAACTCAAAGTCTGCCGCCTTTTTGACAGTTATTGATGATGGACTGTTCAAATATGACATACGAGTATGCAACAGTACTGCTGGTATATTTTAGTCAGCTTTACTAGACAGAATCTACTATTTATTTTGGAATCTAGTAAAACTTATATAAACTAAGTAATTGATCTAAACAGATTATTAATCATTCAAAACAAAGTGAAGAGTTGATTATGAGGGTGCATTGTTTGATTTGACAGTGAAAGTTAATGGTTCTTTTTTTTGGTTTTGTTTTTTTGTTTTGTTTTTTACCTCCTTTTGGATCATATCATGCTTCTTCTTCATTCCCCCTCCCTCCCCCAGCAGGAGGAGAAGCTGAGAAAGATGTACTTGAATAAAGACTGACTGTTAGGGACAATATGGCTTCATGGATATATTTTACATTTTTCAAGGATTCTTGGGTCAGGCTGGGGTGTCACCAAAACTCATGCAAAGACATAAGTCTTGAAGAAAATGTATAAATAACTGGTGTAGGTTTGTACAATCTTCTGTAGTAATGACAGATTTTTTCTGAAATGGTGTTTGGTTGTTCTTTACAGCAGTGAGACCTAATACTAACTGTATTTGTTTGTTTGTTTTTTAATTTCACTAGTTTCAATTTTTGTATGGCTGAAGGGCATTCTTTACTTTTTAAAAAAAAACCATACTATTGGTATTAATTAGACATTTAACTAAAGATTTAATTTAAATAATCTATGTAAGAACATATACCATGAATTTTAAAACATTAGATTGGGAATTTAGTCTCTTTTGCCTGCTCTTGGGTCCCTTGGAAGTACACCAGCTCTTTACGACCATGCTCTCCTAGCCTTCTAGTTCAATTCCAGTTATCTGCAAATCCCTATGTCATTTTCCTGCCAGATTTGGTTTCAGGACCCTACAGAGTCCAGTTCTTCTGCAGCTCATAGAGTGCAAGAGAAGGGATACCCACTTTGGGCTCTGCTCTCTCCCACAGCAGTCTCACCCAAATCTTCATGGGTTTCTAATCTTGCTGCGGGCGCAGCTTTCTGCCAGTCTGCTACTGGGGCAGGATAGCTCTTGGCCTCTCTGACACATACCTCCCCTGCCTGGGATGCAGGTTCTTATCCCAACTCTTGCTGTTCAACCAGTTAGCCAGTGCTGGACAGGAATCCACTCTGTGACTTAATCTCTTAGAGGCTGTCTACACCACATCCGTAAGCAAGACTCCCAGGCTAGGGAGGCAGACTTGTACTAGCGTGCTAAAAATAGCAGTGTGGATGTTGCAGCTCCCGCTCTTAAGCCCATTTGATCCTCTAGGTCTGAGCTCAAGCACACCAGTCCACCAATGCATGACACTGTGTGGGATCAGGCTCTATGCTAACATTGTCCACACTGAAATACCATTATGGTTTGGCAAAGAATGGCATGTTTTTGTGTTTAGAATACATAGCGCGAAATCCTGGCCCTATTGAAGTCAATGAGTATTATGCCACTGATGTCACTGGGCACAAAATTCACACACAATCTTCCAAATGTTAAATCTGCCTAACGTATTAGGCTGATTAGTGTTTGTTTATCAACCTGCAGGATATATTCAAACCTGCTCAACTGTGTGAGATTGTCTCATCCCCTAGAAGATGGCCTACAAAAGAGGTGATCAGCTTTATTACTAATGATATCTAGTGTACATTTTCTTTGTTCAAGTAGTAGAGATCTGTGAGATTTCATTCCCTTTGCCTCTCATACACAGTCATAGAGCCTTAAAATCTTTATAATTCTATTGGCTTTGCTCTGAAGTGAGATATCCATTGCATAGTACTGCATTCCCATTTTTTAAAAAAAGATACAGACTCATTTCCTGTGTGATAAGTGGAGTTTTAAGGCTCCAGGACTGAAGAGTTTCACTTTTCACCATGCCCCCAGCCATGGTTTGTTTTGCTTATGTTTTGCTTATGTACCTTAACTTAATTTAATTTTTTTAATGTGAACTAATAAGATGTCAATATTGGGAATTTGGGTGCTCAAAATTAAGATTAAGTTACAACAAAGCCCATTTTTACATGCCTATCCTTGTGCCAATTGAATTGTACAAATACTGCATGTTACTTGGTGAAATTTGGCCCCCTTTCAGCTTTTGAGGTCACCATGACAAAATATTACAGTCTGTTGAAATGACGCATTATCTAACTCAGTCATACCAAAAAAAACCACCCTTGCGCAGAGACCAGACCAACATGAGTTTTCATTTCTGTAAGCAAGACAAGCTGGAAAGTTAGAACAACCTGATAGAGGACTGGAATGGAAACTCGTTAGCAAACTTAAATACATGGTGTCATAGATGTGCAGCTATACATTTGGAATTGCCTGGATAGACTGTATCTTGCAAATGTAATTTCTCAGTTTTAGGAAGAGGCAGTACATGGAGTTGTACTGAAAAAACCAAAAACCCCACCCCATCTTGACCCTCCAGATCCCCTCCATCCGCCCCCCCGCTCCCCCCACACACACAATGTCAGCTGCCCCGGGAATTTAGTCAGGTAAATTTTAAAACCATCACCACAACTTACTGTCCTATCCCAAGTACCTTCAGAATTCTGATTTCATTAATAATCTGAGTGATCTCCTATATATGGTAGCAAATGTCTCCTGTACATGACTCAAGGTAAAATAAAGTGCATGCACACTCCTATCAGGCAGATTTTGGAAAGATGGACTTCAAAGGGATGACTGCGTTAGTAATTAGCTTCACGTTCACTGCCAAAGTTTTGTTGGGTTTTTCTTTGTTTTTTTCTTCCGTGAACAATGCTATTAAAATAATGATTTAGATCATCAATAATATATTAACAATAGCAGCTATAACATGGCTGGACTAGTAGTGCAATAAACTCCATCATTCTTTGAACATTTACAACTATACATTTTACAGTTAATGATGTAGTGCAACTCCATCATCAAGAAATGATGGAAGGATTCAAAATTTGGAAGTAAGAGCCCATACAAGTTTGAAACTGAATGCAAGAAAATTTCAGTGAATTCCTGAACATAAGGCTTACTGACTAGGAGTCCCTGTTTTCCAGGAAGAGCAGCATAAAAGGGATATTAAGAGGCTGGGAAATGGTGTTCATTTCAAACATAGATCTCTGCTGCAAAATCTCACAGCATTTGAGAGAGATGGTCAGACACAAAACACAGTATGTCGTATATTACTTTACAATACAACAGAGCAGATTATGAACTATCTACTTTTGTGGATGCACTGCCTTATCTGAAGGGAAAGCTGCTAGACATAAAAAGTATCTTTACCAAAACAGGAGATGGTAAAAGTACTGTATGAGCATACTATATTGCTTACATTTACATGCCTTGTGTATGGCTTCTAAACATTACTGGACAGATTTTCCACGGTGCTGAGCAGCTGCAACTCACATTGAATCAACTGATCTCTGCAGTTGTATAATACCTGTGAAAACACTAAATCTGAGCTGATTTTTCAGGCCAAATTTCAACATGGATAGCATGAATGACTACAAGTTGTTTTAAGGTGAACACAGTAAGGCATGTGATAAATATATTAATACAGCTTTCCATGAAGAACAGTTGTCATGTTATTAAATGCTAGTATTTGGTGAGTGATAATCACCTATATATAAAAATATATGTTCCATAATACTAGTTGTACTAGGATTCTACACCTGGGGCCAAATGAAATCAGTTATACCAGGGAAGAATATGGCCCACGCCGTTTAATAATTGGATTCTTTATTTCTTTTCAGAAGCCCAGAAGCATGATAGACACTGCATAGAAAAAATTAGAGGCAGTCCTATCCCTGGAGGATAGACAATCTAAAACCCTAATCCTGCAAAGACTAAAGATAAGCATGCGCGTAAAGACATTGGTAATCCCACTGACTAACAGGACTACTTGTATGATTAAAATTAAGCCTGTGTATAAATGTTTGAAGGGTCAGGGCTTAACATTTCATGACAAGTATGGAACAAACTGACAAAAGGGGAAGGCACAAATAAGATTATGAAGCTTTTCATAAAGGGTGCACACATCTTCATTATTTTCTTTTAAATTAACATTTCCTTCCCTCTCACTTCTCATTGGAGTGACAGTAGAGATTAATTTTAAAGATGGATTTGAAGGAGGCAGTTTCTTCAGCTTGTTGGAGGAGAGTATTCCAAGCTCTGGAGAAAGCACAAAGAAATTTTTAAGAGGGTCTGACAAAAGGTATGTTGAGGACCTTGAAATCTAGAATGAGAAGTTTAAATTTGATATACTGAGCAGTGGGAAACCAGTGAACTGGCATGGTTGAAGCAATCGGCACAAAATATTGTTCAGGCATAAATCCATTGGATGGATCAGAGAGGAGGATGGTGTAGTAGTATTGAGACAGAAGATGCTATATAGTAGCCCATTGGCTGTTGGAAGAGAAAAAAAGAAGGAATAGCTTTTGCACTGTTGTGAAGGAAGAAGCAACAGGACTTAGTCACAGACTAGATGTTAATAGAGAAGGGAGTGGAGGAGTCAAAGGTGACGGCCAAACTACAGGCCTGTATGACTGTGATGAAGGTGGTGATACTTAGGCATGAAGGAGAAAAAAAAAGTTTTAATGGATTTTCATGGTGTCCCACAATTTCATTATTCCAGTCTATGCACAGTTTTAAAAAGTTTATATTTTTAAAAATTCAATAAGCTACTTGAACTAAATACAACTATTTTCCTTAAAAATGATGAGAAACTCTTTAAGGCAATCAAATGTCCTTCCCATTCTTATAACGTGAATATTTTATTTCCTAAGTCTGTTTTAAGAATTTGAAATGAAATGTGACATTTTCTCAGACAGATTCCTTGGTTTATGATCAGACCTGATAAGAGGTTCTACTCATTTAAATATAAAAAACTTCTTTTAACTTTCTCCACCATTAATTTTATATTTTTAAGAACATTTTCTTTTGTCATGTATAAAATCAGCTGTTTGGGTAGTAATGTGTTCTTAGAATGCTTTCCTCAACTTATTTTGTACTCTTTCAAAATGTAGCTTCTGTTGAGTGTTTCATGAAATACTGTATAAAGTATCTACTAATGCAGGACAATGTACTCATTAACAATATGATAGGATCACCCTCTTAAATAAAATTTACTGTAAGCCAGGAGCATAAAAATATACCTCAGAAATGACTTGCTTCAAATAAAAACAAAACAAAACATATTTTTGAAAAGTCAAGAAAATCCATCATTAGTGTAGTTGGGCCATTTAGAGCATCATTCAAAGCCTATCAAGTCAATAGGAGTCTTTCAATTGATTTCCATGTGCTTGGAATGAGGTGTTTAATCCCACGTTTAGTCTTTCACATTGGTTCTGGTGACTTCACCTCTACATTTCTAGACCAAATATAAAAGCTATTCTTATTTTGCACAAAGGATAAATTAATTGGTGGTTCTTAAACACTGAAGTACAAACTCTATTTGACTGTAGTGTCAGAGCAACCATGAATTTTGGGCCTAAGCATCACTCCAAACTGCAGCGTGCCACAATGTAAGGTTTGGATTGGTGTTCAGAAAACTATATTTTAGAAGAACCTTACCTTTGGGTAAGCTAAAATTAGACTTGAGGTTCATCATGAATTCCCCCCTCCTTCCCTCCATAAGCTGAACTGGTTGTATATGCGTGTGGGTAAATACACGCACACGCACATGCACATGCACACAGTTACAATTGGAGGCTTTTAGCAATATCTGCAGTAAGTATTGGTGTACACTATTTTTAAGCAATTTAAAAAGTCTTTAAAGTTTCCTCATTCATTTTGCTTTTTAGGTCTGAAGTTTTCCAGGTTTTGTTTCTCCTAAAAATGAAAATTTGAATAAAAACAGTTCGTCCAATTTGAGAATGAATCCTCCTCTCCCCAATCTAAAAACCAAACCAATATTTTTTTCCCATAGCAGCTTTAGCCCTTTAGTGGCGTGGGGCAGAAAGCTGATACTGGACTCATTAGTGAGGAGAAGGGACTCTCAAGTATCCCAAGGATATCAGGTTCGATTTTGTTAAGCTATAACAGAGAAAGAAGAATCGTGCTTCATGTATGTGTGGTAAATCTGTAATAATGATAAATCTTTTAAAAATAATTATTTCCCAATATTCCAAAGGAAAGCAAAGCATATATGTAATTTTGGATCATACCAAAAAATGTGGCGATCTCTGCTTCACGTGGGGTTCAGCAGGAGCTCTGACTCATATGACCTTATCTTTTAAGGTTGCATTTAAGCACAAGATGTCACTGTGGACTGATTGTATAAAGATGATTAGCATTGCACAATTTCAGGGAAAATTTTATTAGGTGAAGGATAATTGGGTTATGAAATCAAACTACTGGAAATAGCAATGGGACCCAGTAAAAGAAATTGGTTCAAAACATATTTTTAAAAAGGACACACTACAGGAATTTTCCAGTAACTAGCTTGCTGAAGTTCAAATAATGAGTTGTGAGTTCATTTTTTATTTCCTGGATTTTTAAGAATGGATTTGATAGCCCAGATGGTCTTGTTCTGTCTCTTAATGTTAATCTGTATGTGTCATGGATTGATAAAAAGAGCTTTTAACTTCAAATGGAATTTGTTCATCACAAGAGAGTCATCTAAAAACTGTGCTGAAATAGAAAAATTAACTATTTGTATCTAACTTAGTGTCTCAAAAATATCATATTGGTATTTTAGTATGTTAAATAAATATCCTTCTGACTTCAAGTCAGTGTTCACAACCTAATGAAAACACCACGAAAATGTGTCATCAAAAATATGGAGAGGATTTTGTGCATTTTCATGCTGCCATGTCTAGAGTGTCTGAACTACTGTTCTTGTATTGCTAGAGGTACGTTGGAATGGGCTGGAACACTATTTCAGCATTCCTGAGGGCTCATCATTTTTGTACAACGTAAGCTTTCATTTAAAAGATTATAAAAAAAATTAGACTTTAATGTTCTGAAGAAAACCTGTGAAGTAATATAGCACTGCCTTTAACAGTCTCCAGAGAAATGGAGACAATGAGCCACATTCACTTCTATCCTGCCAGTAAATGCACCTAGACTTGAGGACACAGTAGCACAAACTGCCTGCATGCCCTGCTCTGGTGGTAGTAATGGGGCCAGGAGGTGGCTAGTAGAGATGTATAAGAGGGCAGGTCAGACCCAGGAGGACACAACTCAGTCAGCCAGGTGATGATTCAGTGCCTCTCAAGTAAATCTCCAGCAACAGGCTTCTATGAAGCCGTAGCCAGATATTAAAGCTGGCCTAGTTCAATCTCTGGGTAAGGTGACAACAGTTCTACTACCATCACCACCTTGTCCTCTAGAGGATTCTCAGTCCTTGTACTGCAGCTATCCCCCACAGATGTAGGACAAAGTGGGAACTGTACACTGGGATTGGATAAAGAGAACAAAAGCAGTCACTTAGAGAATGGGAAAAGGTGAGCAGAGGAAAATTTCCAATAGAAAAAGGAAGGGAAAGCTAAACACTAGGTAATCATGGAAAGGAAAAAAGGAGCCAACCAGGGAAAGGGACATAGTAAATGGTCTACAAGTAAAATTCCACACACATACACCCCATTTCAATCCTTTTACTAGTTTTAATGGATGAACACATTAGGAAACTTCCCAAGAGGGAAACACGAAAAGAATGATCAATAAAACCAACAGCAAATTAGGTATGCAGTCATGACCAATCCAATTGACTAAAAAAAAAGTAGTTATGGGATTCACTCCATCTTATATAAAGCAATTAACTAACTTGTGCTGTAGGTAGATCACTGTTTGCAAATCTGGATATTGACATTGGCTGTTTGTTTTCTTTATGCAAATATCTCTAGAGACACTTCAGGATTTCCAATAGTGTGCTATGCAGTCCCAGTCCACTTTCTCTTTGAAAACATCGTTACCTCCAGCGTCTGCTTTGATCTCTTAATCGTCTTAAAACAAGCCAGAATAATCAGAAATATGCACACATACATATTTTGAAAATGTACACATTTCGTTGATTCTACTTATAGCATTAAATATATGAAGGAATATCAGTTCTCTTAGGGAGCAAAGCAGAGCAGAGCTGCCATTCAGAAAGTTGGTGGTTCACTGAGATTCAATAAGTAATAACATTGGGCTGCTTACATAAACTCCTAGCTGAATTATTTGAGCCTAGTGGATCTAAAAAAATTTGATGGAAGTCTCACAAATACAGGATTATTTAAGAGATATTTTGATACCTCCCTATCCCTGGATGCACCAGTCACTGTGCAAGAATATCTTGTTTTATGGAGCCAGCACTTCTGACCTCCAGAGGATGTGATACCATGAATAATAAAGGGGACAAGAGGTAGGGGAGCTATATTTACTATTTCAAACTTTCAAAAAGCAGATTAGACTTGAGTTTTGTAGACAGGTTTATGCCAGCCATTTTTCTGAGCCAAATCTCGTTTGATTCTTTGATGTATGTAGTTCCACTGAAGTCATGTTATGAATAACCAAAGCAGGATTTGACCCTTCAGTTGTCCATCCATAATGGCAATATATTCTATTCAAACCATTTGTTTTCTTGCTAATAAACAGCAGACATATGAAATATAGGAATAACCTAATTCAAGTAATAATTAGAACCAATGTTAGACTAATAGCATCACAGGCTAATATTAATGCTTCATCTTCACTGCCACGACTCCCCTACAGCATAAAGAAGCCAATTAAATTTGCCTGCTGCTTTATGAGGACTACAAGAAGTCTACTGATTTGCTGAGCAAATTATAATAAAAAGTAGTGTCTGATTGTAGTTTTAAGATGTTAGTTGTGTTGTGGGAATGAGGAGGGGAATTCACATGACCCCTGGTTGCTTCCTCTTCATTTTTACTGAAGAGTCAGGTCAAGACCCTGTTTTAAAATACGTTGCTTTTGCCCCAGAGAAGTGCTACCATTATTTTAACGAGGGGCTTGTACAAAAGCTTACTTTCAGGCTGTGATAAACATCCCGTTCCAGAGACAAATGTGCTCAAAGACAGGAAGGGTGCAGGATAGAAAATCTGCTCTTTTATTTCCCCGTTTAAACAAGAACACTTTCTATAACCCAAGAAAGAGGCATTATTCACTGGGCAAACAAGCTTCTATTATGGACATTTGCTGGAAATATTTACATTTTATTCCTTAACAGCAAACTTACTGCCAGACCCTTGGCTACTGTGAATTAGCGTAACTCCAACAATTTCAATGCCATCTGAGGATCTGACCCACCATTGAATATAGTTAGAATTAGTTCAAGCAAATCTGGGCCCCCTGCAAAACCATTTAGTTGGGGCTGCAAGACCTAAAGTTCAGTGTGTGATCCTCTTGTCTACATGCTAATCCCAACTCCCATGCCAGCTTGGAATAGGCCTGATATTTGTTTCCATTGCAGGGGTGAAACTAATGAATTTGTCCAGAATTGGTGTGTTTCAGAGATTTAGGATATACAAGAGGAAGAGCTGCTGTGTGCCTCAGAGAGGGGTAAAATAAAAAGGGAGACTAACCAACTATCTAGGATCTCAGAAATATTTTTGAGCTACTGGCATATGTCATCTGCGGTATATGGGGGTAGGGAAGCATGTCAGCTCTATCAACAAAGAAGCTATCCCAAAACTGCCTTGAATTGGATGGAGATATTTTATCCCATGGAAGTCCTCTCCAGCACATCACTGCATTGCTATAGAACAAAGGTTAGGACACTCTACATCTCAAATGGAATATATTTAGGACTTGATTTTTTCTGTAACTGTTTTTCAACATGTTTATTATAAGTTTGACATGGTACAAAGCTCCTCCCTCTCTGGGTCACTTCTCTTAGTGTGACTCCTTTGTTTACAGCTGAAATGCTGTGAATTTTTAGATCTCTAATGCATTTAATAAAACAGAAAAGCTATGAAGAAAATAATTATTAGATATTTAAGTGAGACATTTTAGATTGTGATTTCCTACCTTTATCAGAACTGTACTCTCTCAGAAGCCTCTTCCACAAAAGCATTCAGTCAAGGTAGCATCATTCTTAATCAATAGTTATATCACAACAGCTGTAAATGGTAAGCAGAAAAATTGAATGAATGCTCTTTAGACAAATGAAGAGTGTCAGAGATCTTCCCCCCCAACAAAGAAAGCACTTTTGATTAACTGACTTAAAAAGAAAAATTTGTTTTATAGCTTTCAGGCAAGCGATTACTGCAGCACTCAAGTCTGACTGCAGTTTTGTAGTTGTAGCTTTTCTGAAGAGAAAACTGAGAAGGAAACTGCACATAATATTTGGAAAGTAAACATATCTACATTTCTGTCAAAGTATCCTTTCAGTAAAAGGAATCAACAGTCCAGATATTTTAGCAGTCACTGACTATTCCCTTTTAAAAGAATGTAGCCTACTGACATCTCCCAATGAGCAATTAAAACATGTCAGTTGCTACACTTAAATTTACTGGCAATATTATACAAAGAAAAACAAAACAAAAATGAAAGGACTGTGACAGTGTCAGAAAGATTAAGCTTCATGGAAGAAAAAACCCAAAAGGGATGGATTCTCAGTTGGTGTAAATCAATAGAGCTACCCTGATTAATACCATCGGAGCTGCTGATCCAATATAGAGCAGTAAACACTACTGTGGGAAAGTCTACACTTAAAATGATCAAATTATACCTTTCAAACCCTGCAAAGTTCAAACACAAAGATCCAAGATTCCACCCCTCTCCCCCTGGTGAAAGAGATGAGGCCCAGCTGAATCTGGGTTCAGGTTCAAGTTCAGAGTCAGTAGCATCACTACCCTTAAATTTCAGGACTGCTTGGATCAGCGTAAAGACTCATCTCAACCGAGGACTAAACGAGTTGGTGACTCAGATAGCAACACACATTCCTAACTCATAATATGGTCTTAACTCTTTCTACAATGGCTGCAAGTTTCTATGGGCCATTATATATGAGAAGCTTCACTTTATCTTTTGCTGTATAACTCCTCGTGACAGGGTACACTCACCACTAGGGGGCCTCCTCCTGGGTGCTCTGGAGAGTAGCTCCTTCCAGATCAAATGCCCACCTCTGTCACTTGTTCATGCACCCTGCCACCTCTCTCTCTGCTACTCAGGCTGCCCTCTCTTTATGGCAGACCACTCCAGCCAGATCACTGTATGTTTTCCTCTTCTTGCCAAAGTCTCTCCATCCAAAATGGCAAACTTCTCCTTTTGTACTAAGACTGTGCCACCACCCCGGTGACTGGGTAGGAGAGCCCAGGCCCACCCACTATTTTGGGTTCCAACCCAACAGCCCTCTAATCAGCAGCCAGCATCTGCAACAGCCCATCTTGCTGCTGTTTCCCTGAGCCTTTTCCTACTCCACCTCTGAGACTTTCATTTCACCATCCTTCTGGATAAACCCTTCCTTCAAGGTCTGGATCTCCCCCTGCGCTTCCTTCCTTCCCTCTCTAACATCCAGAGAAGAGCTACAGGGTGCCTCATGCAGCTCTCTGCTGCTACCAGCTTCCTGCCTTCACATTCGCCCCACATGTTGCTTTCTCTGCTGGATTCCATCATTCAGGGGTTCCTTAAGCTACCTAATTCCCCTCAGCTGTGGTCTATCCAGGTAACTGGTCCCTTTTCAACCTCCTTAACCCCTCTAGGCTAGTGTGGGGTGAATGCCCCCACATTTCTTATTAAGGTTTCCTTTCATATTCTCTTAAGTGTAGCACATATTCACTTAACAACCTTACTTAACTAATAAAATAGCTATACACAGCTGTACATTTTGAAACAGCTTTGTTAGGTTTAAATCAGGGGTCTCAAACTCGCGGCCCGCGGGCCAACTGCGGCCCACGGGCTTGTGTCATGCGGCCCGCAGTCCGAATCCGGCTGCAGGCTTGTGCTGGCATTTTTTTTTGAGCGGAGCTCCGGGAAGCTGTGGCCGTCTTAAAAAGGAAATGGCTGCCGAATGTGGGCCCCACAGAGAGATTGACGGCGGAGAGTGGAGTCTGAGAGCCTCTCTGTCTGCTCTACTGTGCTGCTTTAAAAAGGAAACGGCCGCCGAATGTGGGCCCCGCAGAGAGATTTGACTGCGGACAGTGGAGCCTGCAAGTCCCTGTGAGAGCCTCTCTCTCCAACTGTGCCGCCGAATTTTACCCTGCGTGGAGATTTTTTCGGCGGAGAGTAGAGCATGAAAGGTACAGTAGAGTAGTGTGTGTCATGTGCGGCCCCCTGAACTCCACTCAATGTAAATGCGGCCCGCCACAGCAATTGAGTTTGAGATCCCTGGTTTAAATCATATGATTTAATTGACCTTAACGGAAATTCAATTGCTAAAATCCCACCCAATTGTTAGGGCTGTTTCACAATACAAAGTTAGGTCTTCGTAACGACAATGTTCAGAACTGTGAAAAGTGTAATGCCCTGTGCAATGTAATAAAACCAACCAAAGCCCTGGTGTAGACACCCCTACATCAGCAAAAGTATTCTTCCTTCAACATAGTTACAGCCTCTCAAAAAAGTAGATTTACTACAATGAAGAAAGAACCCATCCCACTGGTGTAGTAAGTGTCTGCTGTAGTGTTTCGAGTACAGACATACACTTAAACTATGTTCCCATAAATATATAAACAGCACAGTCTCCTAGGTGCATATACTGCAGACACAGAACTGTTTCCATATATCTCAGATTTTCACTAAAAGTAGGCTAGCAGTACATCTAATCATATAGATGTTTCAAAGGTAATTCATCTTTTTTCCCCTCATATGATCCACTCTGGAGTTTCCCATTCACTATGCACATCTGTATGATGTACATGGTTTTTGTGTGGTCTTAAATTGCTATTTCTTACATTAACATGAAACAAAGTTCACCTTTTTAAAAAACATATACAGAAAAAAAGATACATAATTAGGTCAGAAAGCAGCATAGTGTATTTTTCAGACAGCATTAAAAATAAAGTCATTATTTCCTGAGTGAGCACAACTGACCAATTCTTTAAATTGCTTCAAGATCTGCTAGTGCTTAGAGGAGGATCCAATAACTTGATTATGCTGGGGAGGTATTTCTTATTATTTTATAAAGGGGCGTTGGGATTTCCAAACTGCTGCCCCTCTTTTTGTGTGTGTGCGCGCGCGCGCGGGGGGGGGGGGTAAAGGGGTGGGGAGGGAATTGTATCATATAGTTTTTATTGGTTTAGAAAGTCACAACCACTTCTTCTGTCTCCAGTTTTTAAAACTTGGAAAACAATACTAGCATTGCAAAAAGAGCAGCAGACTGGAACAGCTGGGTCCAAGATTCTAATTTCAGGGAAGGCCCTAGGGAAAAGAAGGGAAGCTCTGTCAGAGATTAGAAAAAAGTGGGACTTGCTTAGGGGATACATTAGGGAGTTTCAGTCAATATTTATCTCTTAGGTCAACATATCTTGAAGTTTGCCTCAGTAAAGTCAATATCTGCTAAATAATTTAAGTATCAGTGCTCATTTGGGCCATATCCCTTCCCCTGCTTTAATGATTTAATGCAGAGCTATTTCAGTACTTCAGATTTCAAACCTGATTATCACTGATTGAATTTACAACAGAGTTCACACCACATACTAGCTTGTGAAGTTTTCTATTTCCCCACTGAGAGCTCTGTCTGTCTGTCTAGGTATTTATACCTTATTCATCTCCACGGTATCTGAGTCAGTTGAGCAACAAGATCAATTCTCAGACGAGTTTCCAAATCAGATCAGAACACAAGTTTTCCCACCAATGTCTCGTTCTTGTTCATAATGTGTAACAGGATATCTTGCTATATTCTATCCGGGTAGAAAATGAGAGAAAGGAAGCCACTCAATGGTAGCAGTAAATTATTATCTACTATTACAGTGGTACAATCAGCAATTGGGTTATTACATTATATTAAATCTTTAACCCAATAAAAGAGGCAGAGGCATATGCAGAAATTGCAGTAGTTAAGCCAAAAATAGAAGTAGAAGGGTTGTCAGTGATACTGATATGTTCACTAATATATTTAATATAAAACATTTAAAAATGGAAACTACAAGGCTGATATATTATTTCATCCATCTGCTGTATGTTATGGTGTAAGGAAACCTAAACTAACTGGCATTAAAGAAAAGAGACTGCCACACTAGTGTTTAGAAAACACATCTGGCTCACCCTTGCTGTAACAAACGTTATTTATTTGCATTATTGTAGCACCTAATCATGGAATGGCCGTGCTTTATGTTCAAGTTTGAACAGGAATATCAGTTGACCTAACCAACCAACACACACCAAGTTTTCTATCTCCCCACTGTTAGCTACGCCCTGGAGGCTTTGCCACTTGCTCCTACAAACAAGGAAATGAATTTCACCTTTAACCTTCACCTCTTTTTATTCCTTTTCATAATGTCAAAAGAAACCAGTACCCATTATGCTAAGTCAAGGAATGCTTTGTCTGCCAATTTACATTAAAAAAGTGAGTGCTTTCTTTTAGCCTTAGCACATTTTATTATATTTTCAAATATCTCCATACATGTTTAGCTGCAAGAATAGAAAAACATAAGCAAATAAACATATGAAAGGCCTGAATAGCTCAAGCCACCTATAGTTCAATCCAAGATATAATATACTCAGTGTTTTCAAATTTTGTTTAGCAAAGTCAAGTTTATTAATACCTTCCTAATCATTTTCTACTTTCCTACCCTTGAGTCCTGCCAAAATCATTCTTTGAATGACTGTAAAATAATTTGAGAAGGAGTGATTCTTTTTTCCCAGGTAATTTTTAACCTAGATATTGAGAAGCCTAGTGAGAACAATAGTTACTTCCAGCTTATTGTTTGTGTTCCAGCCTCCTCTCATCAGTCATGCTTTAAATCTCTTACAGAATCATACAAGTTTTTTTTTATATATATATATATATGTATATATTAACTATAAAACCTAGAAAGTTTTTAGCAAACAAATAGTATTTAAAGAGATAAATCACTTCATTATCAGGCCATGATGATCCTTGACTCCTTTGAGCTTTGCTTTTTTCTTCTTCCTTTAAGTTTCTCTCCAAAACAGTTTTCAAAATTGCTTGAAACAGTAAATAACTCCAGTAACATTTAGTGGGCCAGATCAGACTATTTGGTATGTTGCAATTAATGGTAAACAAATAGAATCATTAAAAGGGTAATGCTGACAGACTCACTCCAGTCATCAGTGGGTGGGATCAATCCTGCTATCCCTAAAGATTAGTGCATGAGCCTCTACTGCATGAGCTAAATGTCAGGGGGCCTGTTGTTAAAAGTGTAGCAGACTCATCAATCTTCAGCTGGTCTAAGTGCCACTAGAGGAGGACAAAGCATCACATCAAGCAGGCATTGGTTATGCAAATATCAGTTAGAACAACCAGAAAAAACATGTGAATAAGCAAGTCTATTTCAGACATTAACTTTGTGAAATTTTCAACTTCAAAGTTGAAATTACTTGTACACAGGTTTTTTTCCCCCACATTTGAGTTGCTTCTGTGAAAACGTAGTGTAAATTACAAAATTTTGTACATCCATTAAATGTTCATCAATGATGGAGGCATTTTTCCTAAATCTGAACTGTGCCGTTGAGAGACCAAATAGCAGCCCACACCAAGAAGTGCAACAGGCAGGATAAGGATGTGGTGTAGGCTGGAATCATTTATGAACGGACTGCAGTAAATCATTGGATCCTCCGGGGTTGTGTTTTTACATTAGCAATCTCCATGTGTGATGCCAACCTGGAGATATTACACTAAGAGTAGGTGCAATTCTCACCTCATGTAGATGTACCCATGCTAACTGTACTCAAGCTAGCACCTATAGATAGCAGCATGGCTGTGGTAGCATGGGTGGCACCTCAGTCAGAGTGGCCAACTCAAATGGCTGCCCATGCCACCATAGACACTGGTGTTTTTAGGCCGTAGCTTAAGCAGAGCTAGCACGGGTATGTCTATGTGAGCTGGGAATCCCACCTCTCAGCTCAAATATAAAAGTACCTATTTGACATTATTTATTTAAAAAAAAGTTGAAGCATATTTTGCAGTACATTTCAGTCTTCATACTGGAATAATTCAGATTGGTAAGATGGTATTTGAGATACCAACAGTTTCTCCAGCTAGTCCATGTCATATGCCCAAGACTACCAGCAGAAACAATTGAACTATTTCTCAGAGGAAGAAGCTATAGACTATGCTGCTTCTGAAGTAATCAGGAAGAAAACATGTCTGAATATTGAAGGTTGAGTTCTTTCAGCTACTATTCTCAAACTCCCACAGCTAAAATACTAATTATTTTTTCCAGTATTTGAGATCCTCATTAAGTCTCACATTATTAATAATTATACTATTTCCCAAAGGAACAGAGTCCACTGAGAGATATAGCGAACGGATAAATCAGTGCCTAGGCTGTAGACTGAGCTGAATATCAGGGAAATAGCCTAAGGAAATAATTGTAGGCCTCAGTAAATAGAAGACTAAATTCAGGCCTAACATAAATAAGCACAATTCATCTGAAGTCTATGGGGTTCCTTGAGAGTTCAAGTGGGCCTAGAGTCCATAAGCCTCTGATGCAACAGAACTGAACTACAATCTTTCTCAGCAGAAAGTGTGCATTTGTAAACTAATTTAATAGTGAAATGCAATAATTAACTGCTATTACACAAACTTTTTTTGCAAAAGTGCAGATTTGGCCCTGTGAAATTGCCCCAGAACAACTGTTTATAGCTGCATGGTTTATTTTTACATTGTGTATACTCCCTGAATATTCGCTAATGTTTTCTTTCACGTGAGAGTTTCAAAATTTTTTCACTGCAAGTTTCAAAATTGTGGAAATTTTCAGTTTTCAAATGGCAAAGAACAAGCAGCAGCTGGAGCAGATAAATGAAACGGGGTCCAGTGACTGGGGCTTCTTTATTTGAATGGGGCACCTACCCATTTGTTAAGGGAAATTAGAGGGCAAGAGTGGAGGAAGCGGGAAGGAAGGCAGAAGGAATTTTAAAACATGTCTCACTCACACATTGCAATTTACATGCTAAACTAGAGATGCAAAACTTTGGACACTATAGATAATTGAAAGCAGGTTTTCAGAACTTATGAACTTTTACACTAAGGAGCATGAGGGTGTAGCCAGTAAATATACAGCAATGGAACAATGTTCTTTGGTAGATTAATTTATAATATTTCTAAATTGTTTATTTTCAATCATTTTAGAAGCGCAATAGCACTCTTCAGGGCATACATTCATCACTTGATCGCAACCATCATTTGATAGCAACACACGCCTTGGGTGTGTAATTGCTTTTAGACGCTGTCTCATGCACAAGTACTTGTTAAAGTCACTTTACTGAAAACAGAACTGTGTGTTCTTCTTTAGCTCCCTTTGTTCTTCATGAAGGCTGCTAGATCTTGTGGAACGTTAATATCTATAATGTTGATAATTAGCTTGTCTAATATGGTAATAGGTTTAGAAGAACTAGTGATGCAATCATTAGCAATTCATTGTTTGGAAAGAATGTTAATGTGACTGTTGCCTGTCTGCTCTTAGAATAAATATGACAATCAACAGTTATGTACATCTCTGTAACCAGTATAGCTAGAAATAAGGTGTCCAACTGATTTTGTTACCTGATTCAGTATCAGTCTCCACTGATGTATCTTCACTTACAGATTTACTGCAGCAACTAATCATGTGTGGGGATGATTTTACTTTCAGCTACTGACGACTTCCTTAAATAAAGGTGTTAAGATACATCCTCAACATCCTGACTACAGCACAAAATATTCCCTCTGTATATATAAGTGGAGGGAAACAAGAAGCAACAGGTCCAGGCATGGTCCCCTTATCCACCTAATTGACAGAATCTCCCTCCATAATTGCTTCTCTGGGAAAAAGAGCAATGGGTGGGGAAGGGATGGGCCAGGAGCTGGAAAGAGGCAGACCAGAGGGATGAACGTTCTCCACAACATTCTTTCCCCCTTAACCCTGAAAGAATTCTTAATGGTCCCAAAGAAAAGATTAGTGGGGGGAAGGAAAGAACCTCTACTGAGGGGACACGTCCAGTTTCACAAGTGAGGACCCAGCCCATAAGAATTCTACATTACTCCTTTTTCTATTCCATTATAAGGAAATAGTCCCATATTCAAGCATGGGAATTCCTTATACACCGGGCCAAGGGGCCAAGTCATACACTATTCAGGCTATCAGATTGTGCAGCTCCATGATTCTACTGTGGTTATCTTCGTCTTCCCTCCTCCATTCCTTTCTAGTTGTTAGTTTCAGTCTTTGTGTTTTGGGTATATTGAGACTTTAAGATCTTTGAGATAGGGACTGTGTCTTTCAGTTGTGGTATGAGGCATCTAGTACATGTTGGGGCACTAGAAAAAAATAATAAAAATAGTGTGCTGCAATTACAAGATATGGGCACATATCAGATACATAGCAAGGCATGAGAAAGAAAGACAAGATCTCTCACGTCTGGTGTGCTGAACTTTCATAAGAGGCACATCTTCAAGTGTGTCAACTTCCCATATAAAGGACAGATGTTTTAAAAATTAAAATGATGGAGCCAAACAAAGATGGTCAATTTTTCTTTTAAAAATGAGCCATTGTATTTGATAAGATAGCCCACTTATTAAAATGAAATAACCATATACAATTCATTTAAAGTACATTTTAAAAACACTGCAGGTCAGAATCCTCACATCCAGCTTCTGATAGGAGAATTCATCCAAATAACTATGGATCAGACTGAACTCATAATAAAAGCGAAAGCCAACAATTTTTAAAAAACATTTTAAGCAAAAGTGAATTTTATTTATTTACAGCAAAATTCAGCTATGAATACCAAAAATGTTTAAGCTTCTTTTTTCTTCTTTTTAGAGAAGCATTTTTAATTGGTTGGAATCTGTAGAAATGAATGTGCTGGCTCTATTCTGACCTTGAATATAACTTTTCAAAATGACAGTGTTTTAAAATATCTTTGCATCCTTATTCATGATCATTGTGACTGTAAAAAACTATAGCTTCCCCCCTCTTGATTCTGCAGTTTGACATTTCCTTTTTTCTTTTGTTTTAAATCAAATAAGTTGAAAACCTTACTGTGTTAACTAACTTTGCTCTGATGATTGGTGGTTTCCAGTTTTAGTCTCACCAGATAGGTGACAGAGAACAGATGCATGATTTTCATGAAGGAACAAAGTTCGAGCATGTTCAGATTTCTTGTTTTGGTGCCTGAGTTTTCATAGATTTTAAGGCCAACAGAGACTATTAGATCATCTACTCTGACCTCCTGTATAACACAGGCCATAGAATTTCCCCTAGCACACACTGTATTGAGCCCACTAACTTATGTTTGAAGAAAGCATATATTCCAGAAAGGCATCCATTCTTGATTTGTTTGTACCACCAGTTAATAATCCTTACTGTTAAAAATGCGTACCTCATTTCTGCTTTGATTTTGACTGGCTTTAATTTCCAGCCACTGGTTTTTGTTAGATCTTTCTGCATCAGACTGAAAAGCCCTTTTGTACCTGGTATTTCCTTCCTATGAAGATACTTCAGCATATTCAAGTCACCTCTCAGTTTCAAGGTGTGAAAGCGGAAGGGGATCTGGCTCTAGGTCAAAACTGTGTGAGCATGTGCACATGTGCACACATCCCGCTTCAGTTTAAAGGCTCATGAGTAGAGATGATCAAAAACCAAAATTGTCACCCTACAGAAAATAGAAACTTTCAATTTAATTTTGTCCCAAATTAGGAAGAAATGTAAAAATCTCAGAATTGTTCACAAAATGAATGATTTTAAAATGTTTAATTTCAACAAAGCCTAAATATTTTGTTTCAACTATTTTGGTTATTATAATTTATAATACAATACCACACAAGTTGAAATCATAGCTGAAACAAAATGTTGACTTTATCGAAACATAACATTTTGATAATTTCCCACTGAATATTTTCATATCAATATTTTGCTGTTGAAATGTTTCAATTTCATTGAAGCTGCAGTTTCCAATGGAAAATTGTCCACCTCTGCTAATGAGTTCTCTGATCTCATAACAACTCAGGCTGGAACTAGAGCTGTAACAAACTTTCATTAAAAAAACCCAAACCATGCAAAATCAAATTTGGGCCAATTTTGCACACCATGACAGTTTAGGGTTTCAAATAGAAAGTATATGAAATTTGGCGCTTCAGCTGGGTACATCATACCCCACACTTCTTGCTCTTACTTCTGTGGTTAAAGGAGAGGGAAAAGGCAGAAGAACACTAGAATTTGTTTTTATAGCAGGTCCCCGCCCCACTCACAGCAGTTTTTGAATGGCCATTTCAACTCAGTTTTGCTTTGAATTAAATCTCCCAATATAAAATCAACTCCAGGAGTTTAGGCCTCTGCAAATCAAAACCGAAGAAAAGGGCCCTTGACAAGGTGACGTCATCAAACTTCATCCCACTTTAGCTGGAACTTTTCCCATCCTAGATTCATTTTCAACCTTTTATTCAGCCACTCTAGTACAAATCCTAATTTGTAACTCCCTCACCTCTGGAGCTGAGAATACTGGCATTTAGCTTGATGCTTTTTTCAATGCTTTTCTTGCTCACCTGACATCTTTACAAAAGCTCTCACCTAATCCATAGAAAAACTTCTAAATTCTGTCAGTCATTTCTGCTCTCTTTGTCTTAGTTACTGCAGATACAAAAGACTATTTCCACCTCCTCCAATTTCTGTTAGACTAGCATAGACTATTCACTGCCTGATTTATTGTATTCAGTATACAGGTTAATAGCTTACTGTTTTTCTGATCCAAATTTTTTTTTATTTACTTTGCAATTAATCATCTCAGGTATATAATGTAGTTGAAAATTAACATGCTGGTTGAAAGCTCTTCTGCAGTTCTTAGAATTTAGATGACATTTTCTGCTATTTTTTTTTTCTTATTTATATTATACTGTAACCTTTTACTTTTCAACATTTTGTTAGAATTTCCCTAGCTATTAAATTTGCTGTCAGCTCTCAGACTACCAGCCAAACAGTGATGAGGAAATTGAAAAATAAACTTTTTAAATAACCCTAAATTACAGGAATTTTCAAAAGGGAGTCTTCAGACCTGCAGTTACAAACAATCCAGGACTGCCAACACCAACCGTTCAAATATCACGAATCAGGCCCCAACTACTAACCACTACATTACTTTGCTGTCAAATTATAATTCAAGGAAGTTTGAAGTTCTTCTAATTCTTCTTCTGGTTTCTGGATTTTAGGGTACATTCACCCCATGTTTTCGAGATTATTTCTGCAACAACAGATCAGAATTTTTTTTTCAAACTGAAAGATGAGAGTCTTTTGCAGTCGGTTGCTTACAGCACCTAGAGCTTTAAGATAAACACCAAATATTGCAAGACTTAATTATGAGATAAAAAGATCACGAGAATTAGCATCCTCCACCAGTATTTGTAGTCCCTTAAAAACTTCTGTTACCAGTCTGGAAGTGGTGAAGCTAAGACGCAAAGTGGTCATGATTCAGATATGAGAGGCAGTGTGGTAGGTCACTGAACGAAGAATCAAGGGTCATGGGTGCTATTCCCAGCTCTCCCACGGAGCTGCTGTGTAACTTTGAGCAAGTGTCTTCACCTCACGGCCTGTTTCCCCTTGTGTGCTTTGTCTAGTTACATTATAATTCAAGGCAGGAGCTGTCTCTTACTGTATTTGTACAGCACCTAGGAAACTGTGGCCCTAGCCTTGGCTGGAGTTGCCAGTTTCACCATGGCACAAAGAATAAGCCTATTTTCACACCATCAGCCACACCTAGGGACACATCCTGTCATTAGGACGGAGGAAGCAGGGCTGGTATAGTTCCGTGACACACTGGGGAGTAGGATGCAGACATCCCCCATGCAGGAGATGTGCACCTTCTACACACCAATCTGCAGGCTCCACAGAGCTGCTCCCCACTCTGGCAGGCGTGTGCGTGCACACCCATGTGTTTTTAAATCATCTGTCAGCACCGCAGACTCTGCTTTGCTCAGGGATTTCCAAAATAGCTGTGGGAGAGTGGGATGAAATCCCCTCCCCGCTTCAGGCCACCAAGCAATAACAGAACCACTCCATGGTCCCTAGAGTGCTTTCACACCAGGTCTGAAGCACTCAGGCTGTCTCTTGTCTGCTAAGACATTGCTGTTCCATTGGAGTGGCACTGTCAGGGAATCCTGAGTGCATGGCTGCCCCCAGGAGCTCCTTTAAATGTAGGTAGGGGGATGCATGGGATGTCACACCTCAGTTACGTGCACCTAAAAGAGAAGGCAATATTGCCTGCCTTCCCTCCAGATTTCCACCAGGTTGAGGCAACTTTAATTATCTCCAAGGGCTCCATAGCAGACTTAATGACAGATGCTGCTGTGGGAATGTGCTCATCAACACAACCTCAGTTCCCATAGCCATTCTCCCTAGTCCGTAGAGAGAGACACCTTGCAATTTCTGCTGTCACAACTTTCCCCCTGAATAACTTCCTGCCTTGCTATCCTGATGGGGTTTCAGCTCAAAGGGACATCAAAATTCAGATTGAATCTGGCCCACAGAACAGAAATTTTTTTCTTTCAGAAACAGTGACCAGAAGTATTAACCTATGCACACTTGCTAGAAGACAAAACTTTCTCTCAGGACAAATTGTAAAATGTCATCAGCCACACTTCTGAATTTCAAGCCAGAAATACACAAGGCCAGATTGTGTCTGGCCCAAAAAGGGCGAGCAAGATGGAAAAGGCTCTCCCATGAAGGGTCCCACCACAATCCCATTGCTTGTGCTCCTTGAGATTACTTCTGTCAGCAGCACTAGATTTTCTAAAGGAGGTAGAGAGAACCAAACCCATGTCCCTGCCCCTTTTTGGACCAGCCATTGAAGTCTTGGGAGAGCACAGTCAATTCCATTAAATGGTCTCATCTTCCTATCCAGCCTCATCCTTCAAATCCTCACTCGGCGAGAAGCTTCTGGACATTCCTCTGGTAACTGTGTCTCTGACCCACCCCAACTCAGACTCTTTACAGCTACAATACAGCTCACAGCACTGATTATTCGCCTCCAAGAATTCACCAGTTCCATAGTCTGTGATCCCCTTCTAACAAGCAAATTGTGTCTGTTTCAAAAACCATTTTGTGAGGCACATATTGACTAAGTCTGATTACTTCTTTATATTCCAAAAGTAATGTTAAAAAGTACAGGAAATATAAAGGAGAAAGACTGCAGTAGAGCTTTTATTGAACTTTTCCCAGTCTTTGGAACATTTGAAACTAAGTATTTTAATTTTTCCCCTTACTATTTAACTTGTTGGCTATTTCTCAGCAACTGACAACAGTGCCAAGATATGAAGCAGAAGAGATCAAATGATAGGGGAGTAATTCTCTTCCCTACAGCAGATTGCAGCAGTAGTGAGGTTTGAGAGCAGTCAAACAACCTTTAGCCTTAAAACTGCAGTGCCTAACTACTATTTGATAAAAATCCAAAAATTCCACATTCATTGTGACAGACATAAGGGGAGTTTTATTTGTGCTTGTCTAATTTTGTGTCTCTAAAATGTCTGTCCTTGTTTTGTTTACTGTCTATAGGATCGTAAACGCTCTGAAAAGCAAGTAACGTGGATTTGGATAGGGCTCACATCATCTGTTCTTGGAATAGGAACGATACCTGAGATTGGCTTGACAAGACAGTACCCTTCTACTGGGGGTCTTGGCAATATCTCCTAATGAGGCAGAGCTGTGCAAA
Organism: Mesoclemmys tuberculata; assembly: GCA_007922155.1. Taxonomy (NCBI): domain Eukaryota; kingdom Metazoa; phylum Chordata; order Testudines; family Chelidae; genus Mesoclemmys; species Mesoclemmys tuberculata. The sequence goes on along the minus strand of ML675609.1, from coordinate 29,450,409 downwards.
ACTCAACAGTATCCATTTGCAGGGAGTTGGATTAGCATTTTCTTTGTGGTGATTCACATATATTCTCACCCCCACAGGTCCTCTTTGCTTTGAGACCATCTCATCCAAGTGCTTTGCATCAAAACCATTATGTGACCCAGGTTCACTCAAATTGGTCCCATGTTTACTCAAAATGCTTGCAAGCCTTTTGACAAAGCTGAGCTGAATTTCTAGCCTGTTCTGAAATCTGTCGAGTTTTGCACAACTTCAGATTTTATAACCAGTTTCACACAATTCTACTAATCAGCCCTATGCAGTATTTTGCTACGTTTTCTTGGTTTTGAATTTGATAATTGGATTGCTTTCTATGGTTCTTCATGTGTTTTCCTGGATTGTTTCTCTCCTATTGTGCGGTCTGAAATCCCTGCGTTTTTTGCTGTGGTGATTTTATATTATGACATGTATGGAGTTTTTCTTGGGAAACAATAGTCATGGAGATAAGGCTCTCCAACTATCCAAAGTCACAATAAAAACAAGGAAAACTTAGTCTTGGACATAATAAAACAGCGTATAAAAACTGACATGACCAGGCTTCATACAATGCATTTGCATAGAGTTCATTTAGTTTCTGGAATAGGTTTGCTCTCAGCAATTCTTTGCCCACTCTTCCCCCTCCTTTGTCTCATATTTCTGTAAATGCATCAGAGACAACAGGTGGCAGATCTTCAGCAGGGGCACCTCAGCATAGCTTCCTTGAAATCAATGGAGCTTTGCCTATTAACAACATTAAATGAGGGATTTGGCCTTAGGCTTTTAGTTAGTCACAGAATTCCTGTCCTTCCAACAGCCAACCTCCCATGTCCTTGAATCTCTGGTCCTATGGGCTTTTATAGCCCTGAGGACTTCCAGACAGTATTTGAAGCTCACCCTCAAAACAAAAATTAAAAAAAAGGTGTCAGGAATAAGATTTTTTAAATATGTTTCAATAGGGGGTAAGGATGGAGCTTAAATGTTGTCATTCTAAAACATGGAAATGTCTGAAAGCCAAGAAATTCAAAAGATCATTAACATTTCTTTAACTTTAAGTCGCAGCTGCGGAAACTGTCGGAAGCCTGCATCCCAAGA